>CM046368.1:21007638-21250447 GCA_025413025.1 Ficus hispida | reverse complement strand
AGAAGAAGAAGAAGAAGAGGCATTTAAGTTGGATAAGAGGGCTTTACAATACATGACTCCTTATGTGTCCAAAACCCTAGGGTACATATCTCAACTTCAGAGACCTTGACATTGGGATGAATGACAATGATGGCAACACCACAAGTATGGAAGAAGCAGCCATTTGGGGTTCAAAGTATTTCAATAACAATTTCAACAGGTTGGTTCATGTGAAGAGTATAGTTGATCAACTAATATCTTTACACATGAGCAAAGCATCCACCTCTTCTTACGCATGGGTACTCATCAATTTAAAACCATTGTCATGAGCTTTCTTTTTTAGTTCGTACTTCTTAAATAATAATAGGTGCTAGTCGTATTTGTTTTTTCTTTTTTTTCTATTTTAATTTAGGGTGGTGGATTCAAATTCTATATGTTATGGTGAAATCTGATATGTAATTATACTATCAGGCTGTAATTGTAACCACTTCAATAAAAATAACTTTTGTGACCATAATAGATATGTACCAATATATTTTAAAAAGCAAATATTAATTAAAGCTCCATTGTTGCTATATCTTTTTGAAATTTCCTGACATTAATTTACTCAGACAAAAGGAAAAACATAAAAATGTTGACTTCTTTTATAATAAAGATGTTGTTACTGAAAAAAGTGATAAAATAAAGAAACCAAACACGATATGCGTTCGTGAGACAATAACTAAAGTAATTTCACTAGTAATATAAAAATATAATCTCCAGGACTGCTCTTCTAGGAGGCGTGTTGTTGGAGCGTAACTTGGCTCTGATACCAAATGATGTAGCGGAATCGTATATTGAATGTAAAATAATAAAAATAATGGGGATCAAGTAGTCAACATATTGATTCACACAGAATATCAGGAAAACTCTTCAAATCTGTTGATTCACACAAAATATCAAAATTTGACATCAATATTTGTTGATTCACAAAGAATACCGAAAATTAGAAAAAAAGAGTAAAACTTAAAATTTCATTAAAAAAAAAAAAACTGATTGTGTTCATTATAAAAGGGCATCCCTAATTATAGGACAAAATACAATCAGGAAACTGAACAAACTGACCTAACACAATTAAACTAGTTTCATTCGGGGGTTTTTTTTTTTTTTTTTTTTAATATTATATACAGAAAATAGTGTCTTGAAATATTGTAACCATTCCAAATGAGAGGTTTTTTTTTTTTTTTTTTTTTTTTTTTTTCTTTTTTCTTTTTCCTTAATAGGAGATGCCCATTGAGGAAACCAGTGTTCGTCAACTCATTACCGGGTTAAATCGTTTCATCAATTTTTCTAAAAAGAGAGTTTTTCCATGTTAATGTTCACGTTCAAACTTTATATGCTCATATTATCTTCATATGTCAAGTTATATGAAAACATATTTGATCATTTGATAAGTAAAAATCGTAAAATTCAAAGATTCTAAATTATTGTTTGTGGAATATTTTAATTAACTTGCATATTTAGAATTTTCTTCCATTTTGAATAAGAGCTTATAATTTTTTTAATGATGAATCGCCTCTTTTCTTGTGTTTTCAAAGCTAGGACATATACATATATTGATGATTCTTTAATGAGAATACACAGTTTTCACCCACTTTCAGGAATCATCATGACTATAAAATTATAAATGTTCATATATCACTACAACAATTAGGCCTTTTCATAGCGTGTAAAAAAAGCTATTAAACGCTATGTTAGCTCCTGTTATTAAAAGTCCGTTGATTTAATAGCAATTTTAAAAGGCTACGAATAAAATTGTTATAGCATTTTCTTGTGCTAAGAAACTGGCTTTATAGCATTTTTCAAATGCTAGGGAACTTAGTATTTCAATGTTTATGTTATTTAGTATTACAATTAGTCATTTTTAATATTGTAAAATTTGACCGAAGTAAGTTTTTGATAGCACCTTTTTTCACGACACTTGAACTGTGAATTTTATAATAAATAAATTTTTATCAATGGAATAAGTGATTTACAATAATTTCCCCATATACAAAAAGTTCCTAAAGAGTAACATGATTTGCTACCGACAATAAGGGATCCAAAAATAACTACATGGCTAGAATGTCAAAGCATGAAAGTACAAACACCCACAATGCTTATATATATCTATAATACATCTCCATGGCCTTCAACCAAAATTGTCTTCGGAGTATAAGTGAAATAGCCCTTCAATAAGCTTATAGTAAAGAAGTCCACAATTCAGCCAAGCCAGAGAAGAAAGCTTTGTATTTTTTATGTTCACCGTAATGGAATGTCATGTACTTCAAGCTCTACACAATATTCTTCAAGCTCTACATAATATACTTCAAGCTCTACCTCAGTCTTAAAGATTAGTTTTGGTTTATTGTGTACAGCTTGCAGAATAAATCTGCAAATGAAAAGGAAAATTTATTAAAAACAAAACATGTCAACTAAAATAAAAAATGATCACTGCAAGACAATTAATACAAGGTACTAAGCAATTACAAAGTACTTCACATGATTAATAAAGGAAGTGACTCACTTTGATGGAAAAGAAAGAGTAAAAAAATCAGTAATGGTCACCTTGGGAATCAACTCCAAGTGAGAACAATCCAATCAATCTCAAAGTAGAAACGATATCAAGCTCAACTTCATCCCTGCACTGGGATTCCAAAACTCATGATTGCAGCAACAAAACCTAAAAAAAAAAAAAACAAAAAACAGTTAAAAGCTAATGACTCGTACAAATGCATGTAAAAATAAATAAATAAATAAATAAAGGAGAGAGAGAGAATACCATTACAACCATGATCATATTCTCTCTTTCCTCTACTAGTTGCACAAAGTCAATAAATAAAATAAAAAAACTAATAGATAAGCCATTACCAACTCTCAGTGAGAACAATCCAATCAATCTGAGAGTAATGATTGGCAATAAGTATAAATACCATACAAATAGGAACAATGTATAGAAGAAAAGTACAAACAAAAATAGCTAAAGCAAGCTAAAAATAAGACATTGATTTGTATATATAATCTCCAACATGTCTTTGTGCTTAGTTGATAGTTTACTGCATTAAACCAGAAAATAACTTAACAAGGTATAGAAAAACACTAAATCAATATACAGATTTATATGTTTGACCTGACCTCATCTCTTCTTCTTCATCTTTCTTTTTTTTTTTTTTTTTTTTTTCAATAAACTAATTTGTTTCCGAAGTATTTCAGTAATAAAGGAAAAAAAGAGGCAAACAAACCGTACAATTGGAAAGAAATAGTGGGACATTCATTATACAACAGAAACTAGTGTAATACATATGTCCCTCTGCCGCTTGATGCATGAATATTAAGGTATAAGGTAAGTTACAAATCAAGAGCCTTAAAATATCGAGAAGCAGGGCTGGGTTAAGGAGTTTTGAGAATACCTCCTTTTGATATAAAGTTTTTTAACTCTAAATCGAAAACTTGATGCATGTTATCACAACTCTGTTCACAAAATCTAGTTGTCCTTAACAATGACAAAATTAACATTAAAGATCGAAAAGTAAGCATACATAATGTAGTAACACAAAAAATAAATAAATAAAGAGGACTGGCTGCAATTGTGAACTAAGAACTTACTGCTTAATAATCTTCAACAATTTTTTTATGCTCAATTGTCCAGTTGATAACTATAATCTCCAAAACCGCTCAAGACCAAAGCAATTTCAATTGCCCAACTTCAATTAAACATGCTAAACCAGTAAACCCTTATTAAAATACAGCAATTCCATTGATGAATAATCAGGAATCAAAATTCCCAAAAATTAAAGACTTTAATTAATATCTTTAGACCATACCCTAAAATGAACTATATCATCACCACATAAGCAAAACACACAATAGAATACACAGGACTAACTGCTCTCTTTCTTTATATATATACATATACCCTATAAATAAAAACACCCGAAAACAACAAAGCAACAAACAAACCGTAGACTTTCAACATGAATCAAAGAAGCAATTCTATTTTTTTTTTTTTGAATGAGGGAGGAAATAAATGAGAGGGAGAAATAAAGGGATTACCGAAGGTCAGATTGATTAGACTCAAAATATACAATATTAAAAGATTGGTGTTACGATGGCGGCTATTTGCCCACCTTCAATTTTCGCGTATTTGGGACCAAACTCTGAAAAGCCAAATTCAAAGACAGAAAGAAGCTATTAAAAGATAGAAAATAAAATAGCAATATAAAGAAAATATACTCACGAAAGGCAATCAATCAGGAGAATGAAACGAATTTTCAAGCCAAAACAAAATCCAGAGAAGTTAGTGGCCTTATATTACACATCTTATTCAAAACTTAATTACTAATTAACTACTAATAGGAAGTACATAATAATAAAAAATAAAATAAAATAAAATAAAATAAAGAGCTAGCTGTGTTGGTCCATGGTGTCCAACAGACTGTCATGCTGGTCCATCATGTCTAACGGGTTGTGTTTGTATTTGACATGTACTCGTGCTTGTCATCATGCCGTGCCATCACAATCTTACATGCTTAAAAGCTATATGTCCGACTTGACTCATCCGACATATCGTGCTGTCTTGCCAAATTTTAACATTGTGTCTTGCCGTTTTCAAACCGTTATGTCACATTCCGTGCTATCGGGCTTCATGCCTTAGGCCCGCGTAACCCAATAGAATTGGAACTTCTAATAGGATATATATATGTTTTATTTCTAAAAAAATCGAAAATGACAAATGCTCCCTTATAAAATTTTTGTACGTCAAGAAACAATTCCATTGACAACGCCATAGAAATTTTTTATTAAAAAATATTGTTCCAGCTTTTCATTTCAAAACATAATTTTTTTGGCAAAAAATATGAAGCCCACTTCATTAAAATAAAAGTTTTCAAAACCAATTATTCTTATTTTTAAATTCTTTGCAGCAAAAAAAAAAAAAAAAAACCAATTATTCATGTAAACAAAAAGAATGGATAGAAAATTTAGAGAAAACTAGAACACAAAAAACTAGATTTTAATTAGATGGTTGCGCCCAACACGCCTTCCACGTGTGTATGCGATGAGCTACCATTTTATGATCAATTTCCACCATCATTTGTACTGTTAAACTCTCTTCCAATTGTTCCAAACCATCACCTAACGCCACCTCTAAAGGGCTGTTTGTGGGAGGCACTTTTCGGTGAAAGAGAGAGTAAGTTTCAAGAAACAGAATCCTTAAAGTATTTAAAAAGCATTGCAAAAATTACTCGGATATTAAAACATTGATAACTTTGTTATACAAAATTGGGTTCAAGCTCAAGAAATATCGATGCTAAGATAAATTTAAGAGAAACTAACCAAACTAAGAACATATCAAAATGCACAAATATGCAATAAATCTGGGAATCAAAGTTTCCAATTTCTGGATACTAGATAACTTAATTTTGGACAATTTAACAGTAGAATAATCATTCAAAAATCTATCTAATCCAAATTTCGTAGCAAAACAATGACGTCATGATCAAACTTAACGATGTCAAAAATATATAAATTTGTATGAAGCAGTGCGTGTAGAATTTTAAAGCCAACCAACTAATTTTAGAGCTCATAAAACTCAATGGTGTCGTGTAAAATTGACTTAGTGTTGTTTTAATGTTGTCATTTACATTTGATTTTTCTTTCGCATCTCGATGATCCAATGTAGTTCTAAACTGTTATGCCGATAATACGTTTTGAGATTAGGATGAAAAAACTACTCCTGGTTATCTGCCATCTTTGATGTCAAGGTATAGTCAATACTAAATTTAAAATTTGAATTTTGTTGGTGATTATCTTCACTTTATCACATGATTAAATTAATATTATATCTTCATTTTTAACTTTTCTAAACGTTAAAAGTTCACTTCAATCTGTTAGGGTTTATAAATGCATATATATATGTATATATAAACTAGTCTTTCTCTACTCATTACAGTATTCAATTGTTCCATCATTTTTTCAGAAAGAGAAACAAATTTCTTCATCGTAAGGCTCACGTTCAAACTTTATATGCTCATATACTCTCATCATGGACCAATTAATTATGTAAAAATATCATTAATTGTTTGATTGGAAAAAATCTTAAACTCAAAATTCTAGATTATTGTCTATTTTATATTAGTAAATTCAAAAAGCTTATAAATTTTCACTTTTACATTTCTTGTAAATAATCAATTGACTTTTCTCTTATATTTTCAAGGGTATTACGTACACGTATTGATGATCATAAATAATACGTTAGATGAAGTGAATGCATAGTTTTTACCTACTTATCATGACTTATAAATTAAACTAGTTGCATACTGTTAACTTGTTGAATTTCCTATATGCTTTCTTCTTGTTAAAATCTTTTTAATTTGAAAAAATTTGTAGAAGAAAACACTTAAGGATAATATTTGAGAAGGAAAAAGATGTTTAAAATTTGAGAAAAAAAATTTAATAAAGAAATTTGAAGGAAAAAAAGTGTATAAAATAACATCTTATAAAAATATGCAAAAATTTTTTAAGCCGGGATATGTTTGAGATTTTTTTAATAGTGCCAAATCAACAGAAAGAGCATATCATATATATGCTCAAAGAGGAGGAAGGAAATCACCACCGAAAAGAAAAAAAAAAAAGAAAAAAGTGGCCCGTAACAACTTTGATGCGACAATTATGACTTACCCATAAATAAGTTAGGCTAAGAGAAAGGCAACAACCACTGGTGTCTCCGACTATGTTGAGAGTCATCGAATTCTTGGTAGATCTGTTGGTGAGTAAGAAGAAATGGAAAGAATGGAAAGTGCCTAGAATTTTTCATTTTTACATATCTTCTAGATGATGAATGGACTTGTCCCTTATGTTTTCAAAGTTATTACAGACATATATGCATTTTGATGATTATAAAATATACATTAGATGATGTGAAGGCACAGTTTTTACCTATTTTCGCAAATCATCATGACGTGTAAATTACTCTAGTTAAAAGCACGTATATATAGTTAGCTTGTTGAAATTCCTATATACTTTATTCCTACTAAAATTTCTTTAATCAGGAAAATTATATAAAAAATCACTTAAGGGTCATATTTGAGAAGTAAAAAGATGTTCAAAAAGTGCTCTCCATTTGAGTTCTATCTTTTATATCAAAATTTTCACATGCTAATAGTATCTGAAAAATTTGCGACATGGTATAATTTAATATTTGATTTTTATTAATATTATTATCTTAACATTTTCATGTAATTCATTACCATATTTTTTTTTAACTTACTTAAATACTAGAAATTCATTTTGGTTGAAAAGGTATAATTACGAGAAGCTTTTGACATTGATGATAACTTTTCACACTTATTATATATATGTAGATAAATTACACAGATTATTAGTAAATTAATTACGAACCATAAATAAGAAAGTAAATAATAATAATATTGATGATGAGGATGATAATTAATATTATTAATATTAACAATAGGACGTCGTGTTGGTTTATCATGTCTAATGGATCATCATGTCGGTCTATCATGTCAAATGGGTTGTGTTTATGCTTGACATATGCTCATGTTTATCATCATATCGTGTTATCCCAATCTAACGTACTAAAACTATGAGTCCAACTGGACCGAAGTTATGTATCGTGCTTAATCTCATCAAATAGAACAGTGTGTTCTGCCGTATTGTAACTGTAATAATGCGTTTTGTGCCATCGGGCTTCATGGCCGGTCTAACCCAATAGACATATCTATTTTGGAACTTCTAAAAGGAAATTTTGGTTTTTACAAAAATGAAAAAAAAAAAGACAAATATGCTTCAATAATAATACACATAATATATACATGTAAACCTGCATTCGCTTTAGCAACACCATAATGTTCCACTTTAACAAAATATGAAGCTCTCACTCCATAAAGCATTGATAACTTTACATATGAAATTCAATTCAAGCTAAAAAGATGTCTGCCAACATAACTTTTCAAATATGACATTTAATAAAGCCAATATCAAAGCTAACCTACTTTGATTGTTGTCGGTATTGTTATTATAACTTTTTCATGTAATTTATTGCGATATTTTCATTTTTTTAACTTACTTAAATAGTGAAAGCAATTTACTTTTACGAGTAACAAAATATCATAACGATGATTAAAAAAAAAACAAGGCATTATATATTGGAGTATAAAAGTAAGAGAATGTTATCTTTTACTTTTTTGGTGATAAATATGGCATTACCATAGATATTTAAATTAGAGATGATCATAAAAATCATATCCTTCTTATCCATAGTACTCTCATTCTTCTGTGGGGTCTACTATAACTGGGCCTTGGCTGAGTATAGTGTTCTGGCAGGTCTTCTTTTGATGAACTCATTGGGCTTTTTGGCTGCTGGTGATGAGGACATCAAAGCCCAACGGAATTCTCATGAATCGATTCAAGTTCTAATTGGTCCAGCGATGAGAGCTCGAGCTAAAAGATTCAAATAAGAGTTGAATAACTTAGTCCAGAGAGTTCTACAACAAGAAGAGAGCGTGTTCACTACTGATGGTGAACAAAGATTGATTTTACTCATCAAATTTGACCCGGAAGAGAGCCAAGACTTATATGGACGTTTTAATTTTCTAACGTTGAAGTGGACGTTATTTTCCAATAAAGAATCAAGTCAAGATTATGTTTTCAAGAGTTCAAAAAGTTCAAAATTCAAAACCAGATCTGATCAAGATTTGATTTCTTTCTAATCAGATTTTTAGTTTTAAGTTTTAATTTAAATTTTGAATTAATTCCGAATTTAAATCTGATTCCTAGATTTTTAGGCATGTTTATCTTTAGGGGTAGATTAGGAATTTTACAAATTGTAACTTTGCCTATATAAGGCTGATTCCAGATGTTGGAAATAAGATTTTGATGTTTATTCATATTATGAGTTATTCTTCTTGAGTTCTTGAAGAAACTTATCCGAACTTATCAAGGATTCCTTATGGCATTCAAATCGACTTATCAAACGGACTTTCATAACCGTTTGTGGCATCTTCACTATACCAAGGTTCTAGCTTCGCTAAGTAACGGGTCACGGTTTCCATCAAACTTGAAAGATCTTGGATTGTTATTTTCAGATTTGGTATCGGGTTTCGTCACGTTATTGGCGTGGTTCGTATCAGTTGGTATCAGAGCCTAGATTCCTCCAGTTTGCCTATCATTTTCTTGTTTTTCTTTTCTTAAATTCATCCAAAAAAAAAAAAACCAATTGGCCAGATTTTGCTATCCTTTGATTTTAATTATTGTTCTTGTTTGGTTTGCTCTTTAAATTCGTTTTCCAACTGTCCTTAGTGTAAAAAAAAAATCAAAAAAAAAAAATTCCGATTCCCACTAGATTTACAAATCCTAGAAACGTGAATTAGGCTCCTAGTGTTTATAAATCAGGAAAAAAAAAAGAATAAAAAAAATAAGAATCCGTGTTTCTAAAAAAAAAAAAAATCTGTTTGATCTTGTTTCGTACGTTCTAGATCACCTTTTTTCTTGCCATAACCCCACATTTGACTTTCAAAAAAAAAAAAAAAAATCAGAATCCGTGACAAAATTTGATCCATTTGCTTTACTCCTCATCTTAAATTGCTGCTTGAATCCTTATTATTATTGTTCGATTAGTTTTTGAAAGAACTAAAAGAAGAATACGAGTGGTAAAAGGTAGAGCATGTGAGAGTGTTATAGGGTAAAAGCCAATTAACTTGAGTGAAACGTGAGTGGATTTGAGTAAATTATTCTTCGAGCGAAACATGTGAGGGAGTGTGGTGAGGTCCTTTTTCTTTAATTTTTCCATACTGTTCTAACCTTGTTTGCAGATTTCAATTATATCGCAATATCAAGAGAAGAGCACAAATGAAGAGCTTCCACCAACCAATCTTCCAAACCTGCAAATGCAAGCGTTATTGGGGGAGATGAGATGGATGATGTGGGTGGAGTTGGAGCATATACATGATAGGTTGGATAGGTTAAAAGAAGGAACACAATGGGGACAGCCACCATTTGCTCCGAACGCTCTAAGGAGGCACCGATTACACCAAAAGGAAGTTGAGGAAGTTGGTGAATTTGAAGGGGACGATTTCGAGGAGGAGTTTGATAAGATATCCGTGGGAAGCCATAGGAGATATGGCTGGGATAGAGAAGCTAGTAACTGGGTGGATAATAACTTGGGAAGTATCAAGATGAAAATTCTTGCGTTTCAAGGAAAAAGTGATCCTGAAGCATACCTTGAGTGGGAAAAGAAGATGGAGCTGGTTTTCGATTGTCACAACTACTCCGAACTAAAGAAGGTAAAACTTGCTGCCATTGAATTTACTGATTATGCTATTGTATGGTGGGATCAGTTGTGCCTCAATAGGAGACGGAGCAGAGAATATCCTATTAAAACTTATGATGAGATGAAGAGAGTGATGAGACGACGATTTGTACTAAGTCACTACTACCGTAATCTCTACTTGAAGCTGCAAGGTCTCCATCAAGGTAATAGGAGTGTTGATGAATATTATAAAGAGATGGAGATGGCAATGATTAAAGCCAACGTGGAGGAGGATCGAGAGGTGACAATGACCAGATTTTTAAATGTTTAAACCGAGAGATTGCTAACACCATCGAGATACTCCATTATGTGGAATTGGAGGATTTGGTGCATATGGCAATCAAGGTTGGGAGGCAACTGAAGAGGGGTGGTACACGGCCAAGGCCATTCCCACAAACTTCAAGTGCAGTACCTTGGAGGTCGAATTACCCAAAGAAAGAGGAAAACCAGTCCACGTCCAAGGCCAAACCTGAACCTAAACCAGCCACCATTACTACTGCCTCTCAACGTAAATCAGCCCCTACTTCGACCCGTAATAGTGAGATTAGATGTTTCAAATGTTAGGAGAGAGGGCACATAGCAAGCCAATGTCTAAGCAAGTGAGTTATGGTGATTCGGGAAAATGGTGAAATTGAATCCGAGGATGAAGCTGCTCTAGAGGATATGCCACCATTGGAGGATGCCCCAATAGGGGATGAGAAGTTCGAGGCAGACCATGGTGAGATGCTTGGACTAGTCACACGACGAGCCTTAAGTTTGCAAGTTAGAGAAGAGGAATAAGAAGTACAGCGGGAGAACATCTTTCACACTTGTTGCCACGTGAAAGACAAGGTATGTAGTGTTATCATCGATGACGGTAGTTGCACTAATGCTGCTAGTACTTCCATGGTTGAAAAGCTAGGGCTCACAACACTTAAGCACCCTCACCCGTACAAGCTACAATGGTTGAATGATAGTGGCGAAGTAAGGGTTACAAAGCAGGTCGTAGTACCGTTTCACATCGGTAAATATGAGGATGAGATAATGTGTGATGTGGTACCAATGCAAGCTGGACATCTTCTCTTAGGAAGACCGTGGCAATTTGACCAATGAGTGCATCATGACGGCTTTACCAACAAGTACTCATTCATATATAATCAACGGACAATCACTCTAGCTCTGACGACACCAAAACAAGTCTATGACGATCAAGTGATGTTGCAAAAATTGAGTGGTTAAAAGAACTTGAGTGAGCAAAAGAATGAGAGTGAAAAGAAGTGTGAGTCCGAGCATAGTGAGAGTAAGGGAAAAGAGAGATACACAGCTAAAGAGAGAAAACAAAGAAATCTCTATGCAAAAACAAGTGAGGTTAAGCTAGCATTGATTTCAAAACAACCGATGATTTTACTAATGTACAAGGAGGTTCTTTTAAACACTAACCAACTTGACTCTTTGTTGCCTAGTGTTATTCTTTCTCTCTTGTAGGAATTCGATAATGTGTTCCCCGAGGAGGTACCTCATGGTTTATGACCTACTCAAGACATTGAACACTAAATAGATTTTGTGCCCGGAGCATCGATTCTAAACCAACCAGCGTATAAGAATAACCCGGAGGATACAAAAGAGCTTCAACAACAGGTTAAAGAATTTTTAGAGATAGGGCACGTGAGAGAAAGCACGAGTCCTTATGCAGTTTTGGTAATTCTAGTGACTAAAAAGGATGGGACTTGGAGGATGTGTGTTGATTGTAGAGCCATCAACAACATAATGAAGAAGGCAGACTTCATGAAGCAACTCCATGAGAGGGAACCAGTCAAAATCGAGAGGAGAATTGAACATTATATCAAGCAAGCTAACATGGGATGTCATAAATTGGTTTTTGAACCCAGTGATTGGGTGTGGATACACATGAGGAAAGAAAGATTTCCAGCACAAAGATGTTCTAAGTTGCTGCCCTGAGGTGATGGTCATTTCCAAGTGCTAGAACGGATCAATTGCGATGCCTACAGACTTGACTTTGAAGATTTGAGGACAAATCCTTCTTAAGAAGGGGGGAATGATGAGGACATCAAGGCCCAACGGAATTCTCACGAACCATTCAAGTTCTAATTGATCTAGTGATGAGAGCTCGACCTAAATGATTCAAAGAAGAGTTCAATAACTTAGTCCAGAGAGTTCTACAACAAGAAGACACTACTGATGGTGAACAAAGATTGATTTTACTCATCAAATTTGACCTGGAAGAGAGCCAAGACTTATATGGGCGTTTTAATTTTCTAACATTGAAGTGGACATTATTTTCCAATAAAGAATCAAGTCAAGATTACGTTTTCAAGAGTTCAAAAAGTTTTAAAATTCAAAACCAGATCTGATCAAGATTTGATTTTTTTTGTAATCAGATTTTTAGTTTTAAATTTTAATTTAAATTTTGAATTAATTCCGAATTTAAATCTGATTCCTAGATTTTTAGGCATGTTTATCTTTAAGGGTAGATTAGGAATTTTATAAATTGTAACTTTGCCTATATAAGGCTGATTTCAGATGTTGGAAATAAGATTTTGTTGTTTATTCATATTTTGAGTTATTCTTCTTGAGTTCTTGAAGAAACTTATCTGAACTTATCAAGGATTCCTTGTGGCATTCAAATCGACTTATCAAACGGACTTTCATAACCGTTTATGGCGTCTTCACCATACCAAGATTCTTGCTTCGCTAAGCAACGGGTCGCAGTTTCCATCAAACTTGAAAGATCTTGAGTTGTTATTCATAGATTTGGTATCGGGTTTCGTCACGTTGTTGATATGGTTCGTATCAGCTGGTCTCTTCTTCATCATCAGTAATGGTGAATTGTGAGAACTGATCGAGGTTTAGAGAAAGGTTAGGGTTCGCAAATGAAGCAAATGAACTAGTATAACCAATAACTGGGGCGTTTGAAGCAAATAATAGTAGTCAAGCTCCCTTGTGAGTCTTAGCATATATCCGTGTGAAAGAATTTCCCATGGGGCATTTTAAGATGGAGAGGGCCAGATTTTGTCTGGAACGATCCTGTTCTGTAGGAATAGTTGCTTTTGGAAACGTTTATATACAGGGCTGTCTTCTCTGAGAGGGCTTTCTCCTGAAGTTAACACTTCAATCTTTGGTGTTTCCTATGAGTTCATAGTTATCACACCCCCAAACTTAAATCATAGCTCGTCCTCGAGTAATGCCAAAATAAACACAAAACACAACATACAAAAAGAAAAACTCAAAATACAAAACAGACAATTGCTCTGGATGCTAAACAAGTTGATTCTCCAATCTCAGAAGTGCTTCTTAATTTCCAACTCATAGTCAAATTCCGCATTCATTAAGTATTAGCATCCATTCCAACTGAATTCACTCCCAAATGAGACTCCTCTAAAGGTGTATGTGTGCGACTATAGTTAAGCATCCTTGAATTACTTAGGTCATTCAAATCAAGATCATTGAGCCTAGCTAATGATTCGATAGGCTGACTGTATAACTCCTTCTCCACTAGTAGCAGTTTACCAAACACCTAAGATTAAACATGTTGCACTGATTATTGCTTAAGGCTTGTAGAGGGTGTATGCCTTTTTTTTTTTTTTTTTTTTAAATCTTCATGTCATGTTACCTTTTTACACAAATGTCAACATTGGTGATGAAGATACCTGGTTACTCAACAACGTCACTAATCAGATTTGCTAGAGCCTACTCATATTCAGAACCACTTTTTGACGCAAAAGCACACATGGGGCTCATGTTGCTCCTGGTACTAGGCAATTCCAAATAGCGGAATAGGTTTTTTTTTTTTAACCCTCAAATAACAGCCCTTTTTGAAATATCCATACTCTAAACACATATCAATTCATCCCAGGATACTTGGCTTCTTACCGTTTCGCCTCGGAAGTTTCATACAATCAGTTCTCAAATCCCAAACTCTCACTATGATTTAAAATTTCCTAAGTTTTTCAAATGAAACACAAAGCTATAGTATGATGTGCATCATTTAAGCAATCTCATTAAAGGAGCAAACCAATAATAAACATCAACCATACTCAACTCATACCAATTCATTCCATATTCTGAGAATTTGAAAACACTATTACTTTTCATAGAATTTCCTCAAACCAACTTTGCTATAACAAAACCAGAGCAAACAAAACATACTAATTTTTAAAATTTTTTTTTTAGACAAAAACAAAACAAAGTCATATCAACAAATCAAACTCCCTACCCCCAAACTTAAAATCAATAGTGTCCCAAACAAAACAACACAAAACCAATAATTTTTATAAAACAAAACAGAACACAACAAAACAAAACAGAACACTATAAAACTAAGAAAAAGATAAATGTAGAAACTCCCTGGTTTGATGGGTAGCTGGTGCCTCCCTTGGTTGGATCGGTGGAAATAGTGGGAAGTGCACAGCCAATTGGTGGAATCAATGGCGCAGTCAGTGGAGTCTGGTTGGCGGTGAAGTGAGTTGGTGGTCGGCGTGGGCTCGCCTGGTGCTGAGGCTGTGTGGGCCGGTGAATGGAGCGATGCGGCTGGTTGGCGCTGAAGAAGAAAACAAAAGGGAAGTGGAGCCTGTAGGGTTGTGGAATATCTGCCTATATATATATATTAGTTTTTTTTTTTTTTTTACTGCTGTAGTTTTGCTGTAGCATTTCCCACAGCATTTTAACACAGATTGTTCTCCAGTTCTATCCGATTTTGCTGCAGTTTTGCTGTAGCATTTTAATACAGATTGCTTCCAGTTCTGCCCGATTTTACTGTAGCTTTGCTGTAGCATTTCCCGCAGCATTTTAATACAGATTGCTCTCCAATTCTGCTCGATTTTGCTGCAGCTTTGCTGTAGCATTTCCCACAGCATTTTAATACAGATTGCTCTCCAATTCTGTCCGACTTTGCTGCAGCTTTGCTGTAGCAAACTGATTCATCATAAAGAAATGTTGTAGCAAAATCACCAGAATCTGCTGCAAACCATGCACCAAAGAAATGAAAAGAAAAAAAAAAAAAAAAAAAAAGCTTAAGAACAAAATGGAACAAAAATTGAACAGAAAATCAACAAAAGTAGCCAATCAAATGTAATTTAAGAAATAGAGAATGTAGGGTTGCCTCCCTCAAGTGCTTGTTTTAGAGTCATCAGCCTGACTATGTAGTGGTTCATGCATCTTGTAGTGAGATGGACGTTTTCTGATGACTAAAACTATCACCCCAGTAATGCTTAAGTCACTGTCCATTAACTTTGAAAGTTCTCCCTGAATTCTTTGCAGTATGTCTTTCTAACAAATAATTTTTTCTATAGCAAAACATCCAAAGTGTAGCCGATGTCTTGTGAATCCAGTTTTTTTTTCTCACTTTTTCTTTCTGCTACCATTATCCCTCAAGTGTGTAGGTAGAGGTTTTAGTTCCAAAGTAGGTGGTTCTTCGACAGATGATTTATGTGATTTAAGGTTCCTTTCTAATAACTCAAGGGACTCAAATTGCTTACCAACTCTAGCTGCTGTATGCTTGCTCTCCATCCAGAAGACTTGATTATGATTGGTTCCCTCATCCGCTTCAGTATTAGCCAGGTCATCTTCCTTTGTCAGTTTAGTAGAGCATGACTTCTCAAATTCCCCAACCACTAGTGAATCCAAAACAGTGATAGCTGAACATTCCTCAACATCGTCAGCAAAATGCATCGCCTTAAATACGTTGAAAGTAATCTGCTGATCATGAACTCTCATAGTCAACTCGCCTTTCTGCACATCTATTAATGTTCTGCATGTGGCCAAAAATGTTCTTCCTAGAATAATCGGCACCTCCTTCTCTGCTTCATATTCCATAACAATGAAATCCACTGGAAAAATAAATTTGTCCACCTTCACGAGCACATCTTCAATTTTCCCTTCTGGATGAGCAAATGATCTGTCAGCTAATTGGAGAGTTACTGTTGTAGGTCTTGCTTCCCCAATTCCCAGCTTTTTAGAGATAGACATGGGCATCAGATTTATACTTGCTCCTAGGTCACATAATGCCCTTCCAAAGTACCGGTTCCTAATGGAGCATGGTATGGTGAAACTGCCAGGATCTTCCAGCTTAGGTGGCAGCTTGTTTTTCAATATCGCACTGCACTCTTCAGTTAGTGCCACCATCTCGAACTCACCTAGCCTTCGTTTCTTCGAAAAAATATCCTTCATGAATTTAACATAGCTAGGCATCTGTTCCAAAGCTTCCACAAGTGGAATATTGATGTGCAGCTACTTAAACACATCTAAAAACTTTTTGAATTGCTTGTCCTACTTTTGATTCTGAAATTGTTGTAGAAATGGTGGTGGAGGTGTATCTGATCTGCTTTGCTGGACCTTTGCTGTAGCATTTCGCTCTACTGCATCATCCTGATCTTCTTTACTGTTGCTTTGCTGTAGCCTTGCTGTAGCATTTCGATCTGCTTTAGTTTCTGATTATGAACTTGGCTGATTTTGGATTGAAGAGGGTTTTGTATCTTGAGCAGCTTGTCGGATTGGTTGATCAACTTGTCTGCCATTCCGGAGTGTAATAGCCTTGCAATGCTCCTTGCCATCTCTTCTGGGGTTCTCCGTATCATTAGGAAGCGATCCTTGGGGCTTATTGTTCAAAGCATTAGCTAGCTGCCCTACCTGATTCTCCAAAGTCCTCAGTGATACAACTTGACTCTGAATAATGACTGATTGATTCTGAATGATCGCATCATTCTTCACCATGTATTCCTTGAGCAGTGCGTTAATGGGATTCGGTTGTTCTTGAAGCGGATGTCTTTGTTGTTGTAGTTGAAACCCTGATGGGTGTGTCAGTTTATTCAGCCCTGCTGAAGAACTAGTTCCCTGATCGCCCCATGAAAAATTCGGATGCTGCTTCCACCCTGGGTTGTAAGTGTTGGAATATGGATTGTTATTCCTGTTGAAATTATTCACATAACAAACTGAGGCTGGGTTGGCTGGGCAATTCTCAAATGAATGACCCTCACCACAATAAACACACACAACATCAACTGCCTGCACCGAACTTGCCCCTGCTGCCATATTCATGGACTTCAATATGTTGGACAATGAAGATACATGAGCTGTCAAAGCTGTAACGGCATCTACCTCATGAACTCCCGCTACACGCCTTCCCATAGAAACTCTCTCAGTAGGCCACTGGTAGTTGTTATTAGATATTCTCTCTAAAATCTTGTAAGCTTCATTGTAAAACTTCATCAAAAGGGCTCCATTTGCAGATGCATCCACCATACTCCGAGTTTGAGCATTAAGACCATTATAAAAAGTCTCCATTTGGATCCAATGGGGAAGTCCGTGGTATGGGCATTTTCTAAGCAACTCTTTTAAAACGCTCCCATGCTTCATAGAGAGCCTCTCTATCTATTTGCTGAAACGATGTGATGTCATTCTAAAGTTTAGCATTTTTGTTCGGAGGAAAATACTTCACCAAAAATTTCTCAGCCAAATCATTCCATGTTGCTACTGAATCTGGTGGTAAAGAGTTTAACCAGGCTCTAGCTCTGTCTCGTAGAGAATAAGGAAATAATTTGAGTCGAAGTGCTTATTCAGTTATACCATGAAGCTTGAAGGAATCACTCACTTCCATAAACAATCTCAGGTGC
This sequence comes from Ficus hispida, assembly GCA_025413025.1. Classification (NCBI taxonomy): domain Eukaryota; kingdom Viridiplantae; phylum Streptophyta; class Magnoliopsida; order Rosales; family Moraceae; genus Ficus; species Ficus hispida. The sequence continues at coordinate 21,232,516 of CM046368.1, read as the reverse complement.
AAATGAGGGTCTTCGGTTGGCATCCCACTGAATTGACCTACTGTCTGGAGCATCTGAAAAATAACTGGCTTCAACTCAAAATGTTAGGCTTGAATTTCTAGTCGAACAATGCTAGGATGAAGCCCGTGCAACATAGGAACAACATAATCCCTTATTACCCTGTCTCTGTCATCTGTGATTACTACAACATTGTTGGCAACGTTATTCACTACTGCTCCTTCAGCCCTTTCTTCCATTCTAGCTGCACCTTGTTGTTCCCTTTTTCTTGCTCTGAAAGTTCTTTCAATTTCCGGATCTAAGGGAACCAAATCTGTATCCCTCGGCCTGTTCATGCAAGAGAACCACACCTACAAAGAAACAACTAGAATTGATTACAGTTGAGAAAAGCAAAATAAATATAAAAAAAATTGGTTCCTATAATATAAATTTTCAATAATCACAATCCCCGGCAACTGCGCCAAAAACTTGTTCTCCAAAAATATGTATGCGAAAATACTACGCAAGTGTACGTAATCGAACAAGTAATATAGTAGTAAGTAGAGTATCGTATCCACAGGGATTGAATTACCAAAAATTAACTATAGAAAACAATCAAGTTAAAAACAAAACAAAAAGTGATTTGAATACTAAAATTATAAAAACTGAATATAAATGAAAGGGTGTAATTAAAAATGCAAACCGTTCATGTTTCCTTCAATGTAAATAAAACCGACAATCTCAACAATCAACATACTCATAATTCGCAGGAAACAAAACAAACAACCCCAGAGAATTTTAGAAAAGAAAAAATGGAAATAAAAATAAACAAGATGAGCCTGTGTGGAGTGATATGTCCTTCAATCCACAGATGCCTTTAAATTTCTCCAGGATTTTTCCTCTCTATGTGAGCCTCCTCTTTCCTCCTTTTTGTAAGCCTCCTTTTTTTTTCTCTTTTTCTTCCAAAAACCGGCTCTGCCCTCCTCCTTTTCCATAGAAGAATGGCTGCCCCTTTAAATTGTTAACTTTCCCTTTTTTATTCCAATCCTCCAAAAGATGCCCTAGCTCCACGTGCCTTCTTAGTTGCTAAGATTAGTAACCTTTTCACAGTTGTCATGCACGAACATAATGAGAAAATAAGTCTTTGCCAGCTGTAAGGCAACACCAAAATTAAACATAAAATAATATGCCAAAAGCTAAAATTAACTACAACTCTTTACCCATCCTCTAACTAAAACAAACTAATTAATATTATATAAAATACTAAAAATAAGACATATTATCTTGAAATAACAACAATTAATAAGCTTAAAAGCATGTTAAATAACTCTATTTCATAGAGTTATCAAGGCTAATCATGAAGACTGAGTAACATTTCAGAGGACAAGCATTGTTGGTATTGAGATTGATTGGGAAGGTTGTAAAAGTTGGTCTATCACCTTTGATCTTTTTCCATTCTTGATCCAGGAGATGTTTCCACCTTGAGATATGAGCGAACAAGGTGAGAATGTTGATCTGTATTGCACAGCTTGGTCTGTATCCTGGGCTATCTTGGAAAAGCTGAATGGTGGTGTGAAGTGGAACTGTGGGGACTTCAATGGCAATTGTATAATAACTCGCTAAATACCAAATACCAGAAAAAGTTTGATAACTATTTTGGCATATATAGAGTATCACAGAAAGGAAGGAGTTTGGCAAATGGATATTTTGGGTGGATTCCAAGATCATGTATAATTTTGTTTTCCTATTTTCTTGATGAATCGAGTTTGCATTTTGAGGGCTCTTTTGACAGTTCTATGTATATGGTCTGGAGAGGTGATGATGTCGAAGGCAGCTCTGGGAAAAATATCTAGAAGATTATGGTAAGAGAAGGAGGAAGAGGAGGCCATGTGTGTATATGTGATCATGAAAAGGAGTAGGATGGGGCTGTGGATGTGGATGTGTCTAGTAATGAGATTTATAGCTAGCCTAGACAAAAGTCAGGGATAATATTGTATTTTCCTTTAATATGAGTAATATCAAAGGAATATTGTGCAAACCATGTAGCAAATCTCAATAACTGGGCATTTACCGCTTTGTTTGGTTTGAATCTGCACATTCCTTTTAATGCAGCAAAGTCAGTTTCTACTAGGAAGTGATGTCTAATCAAGTGGGATTAGAACTTCAAGATTCCTTGCTTAATGGCTAAGATTTCCTTGAATGTTGAATGATGGTGAAGCTGAGAATCTTTGAAAGTACAACTTTTGTATCCACATATTTGTCTTTTTCCTTTTCCATCTTCTTCATTAAGGACTGCTCCCCAATGTCTGTGGCTTGCGTCTGTCTGGAAAATTTTTTTTCCTGTGGAAGGAATCTTTAGTGGTGGTAAGTTCTGCAGTTGTCTTTTCAGATGTTGGACTGCTCTGGTATGTGTTAAAGACCAGACAAGTGGCTTCTTTTTGAGCATTTGTTCCAAGAGAACTGTATATTGAGAAAACTATGGAACAAAATCTCGAAGATAATTAACTATACCGAGAAATTACTAAACTTGGGCCTTTGTTAATTGATCTGGGAATTTCATCAATTCATTGGCTATATGAGGATGTGCCTCATAATGTCCATAATTTAATTTCATTCCCAAAAAGCCAATTTTGGATTGGCCATGTAGCATCTTTTTTTTTAATAGCATCACACCATGTTGTCTGGTAAGAGCTTCAAATTCGGCCAAAAGGGACAGATGAGCTTTTTGTGATGGGGAAAAAGGAAGAATGTCATCAATGTAAATAAGAGCCTGGTCAAGATTGGGCCATAAATATGGGTCATAGCTTTCTGAAAAAGGGAAGGGGTTGTTTTAAGGCCAAATGACATAACAATCCATTGGAAATGGTGATTGCGTATACAAAAAACTGTTGTGGGCCGATATGGGGTTTGATTCCTAATTACCAAAATCTTGCCTTCAAGTCAAACTTTAAAAATACCTTTGCATTGAAGAGGCTTGAAAACAAGGAATATCTATTGGGCAGAGGGAATTTATCATCAGTAAGGAAATGATTGAGAGGTTACACCGTATTTGTTCCGATCCCTTATTAACATAAAATGCATCACACGCCCATGGTGAATTTGTTGATTCCATCAGTCCTTGTTGCTGGAGCTCTGCACACTCATCAGTTGCCATCTGTTGGTGCACTAGGCTCATTCCTGGGTGACTTGCCTTTGTTGGATTAACATCTTCACTCTATTGAAAGGGAAGAGAGATAAAGAACACTTCATTCTTACTGCACTTTTGTTGGAATTCAGAGTGAGTGTTGGCACAAGAGTGTTGCACTAGCTTTTCCTTAATCTTTTGATAAGGATCTAGTGCACTTGTAAGTAGTTTGGAACAGATTTCCATGCAGTAAAATACTGCTTGTAGGCAAGACCATGAGGAAGGATTTTCAATTCCAGCTTCTTCATATACAGGTCAAAATCTATGATAAAATCTTTTCCAGGTAGTTTAGATCCAATAATCCAGTGGACTATGGAACATCCTGAGAAAAATTATAATTTAATAGGCTTACTGATTAGTTCTGTACAAAATACTTCTCCGTTTGCAGCGTGGAAGAACTACTTCTTCTTCTTCCAATGTGCTGGAGGAAGGATGTTTGGGTTCATGTAGAATAGGAGGCATCTATGTCAAAGAAAATGGCAACCTTGATGGGTTGGTGTATTTGGAGGGGAAAACCTTCATCTTAATGATTGGGACCTTCTGGGCCATGTGGACAACATTCATTTGAAAGACTTTTTTCGGCTCTAGTTCCGAGTCTGAATCCGATTGGCTGGTATCAATATCAGAGTTTGAAAGTTAGAGTGCTCAGAGAATTTGATCGTTAATTTCTTCATCAGTAGAGAATATGGATTCCACCTCATTATTAGAGAATGAAAATCCAGTGAACTTTTCTTATATGAGCAATCATCTTCTGTGACTTTGATTTGGGACATTTTTTCATAAAGTGGTTTTTGTTACAGCAAATGAAGCATCGCATGGATTTTTTCTTTCCAAAGTTTCTTCTTTTACGGGGAAGCTTTCATGAATTTTTCTTCTTGGGAAAGAACTTGCTTTTTTTGAAACATTTCTTCTTTCTGAACTTTTTAGATCTATGATATGGCTTGGTTGAACATGAATTACATGTACATCCTGGTGTAAGATTTGAAGGACACTTGGTGTAAGGTTCCTTATTGATGCAAACCTTATCCAAGATTCTTCACCTGTTTCATGTATTCTTTGAGAAATTTGTTCTGAGAGCCCATCTTTTCTAGCACTCTGAAAACAAGTTGGCATAATTCTCCAAATGTAGTGTCTGCAATGGTCTTGTTAGTGGCAGAAAGTAGTCTGAATGTTTATTCTCCCAGTAGATATGAGATTAGACAGAAATGCCTGTTTGATGTTAGAATCATTTAGTCCTCCGACTAGGTAGAAGCGGCGTGACATCTTTTGGAAATAAACTTCAAGATCCTTTTTGTTCATTGAACAACATCATATCTTGAAGAATTTTAAACGAGCTTGTTCAGTGATTTGAGCTTATTGTCTATAGAATTCTATATACAAGTGATCTAAAGGCCCTTTAACTGATTCTGTCTAGAAGAACATAAGTTGCTTGTATTCTCCCAAACTCATCCATCAATCCTATAAAATTCCTACAAATCTTGACACGAATTGGAGTTGGATCTGGCGAGATTGAGTATTGGGCTTTTGAACCTCAAGAATAAGCCAAGCTTTTAACTCTTGAAATCTATCTCTCTATTTCGAAGATGGGATATCATCGAGAGTACACTACTACAGAATGTGGATTCCATGACGGGTAAAGGTAACACTTCCATGATGGTTTTCTAACCGTCGTGGAATCCAAGGTCGTGGAATCTTTTCAGATTCCACAATGGTTTTTTAACCGTCGTGTAATGGGAAAAATTAGGGCCTAACTGTGGATATTTAAGAACATACCACGACAATTTTATATAAAAAAACCATTGTTATAAGGAAATCTACCACGACAGTTTCTCAAAGAAACCATCGTGGTGGCTAGAGATACCACGACGATTTTCCAGGGAAACCGTCGTGGTAGCCTTGAGCAACTATGACAGTTTCCCAAGGAAACCGTCATGGTAGTCGTGAGCTACCACGATGGTTTCGCAGGGCTACAATGACGGGTTCCGTATGAAACCGTCGTGGTAGGAATATCCTACCATGACGGTTTCCGAATGAAACCATTGTGGTAGGTAACAACGAAAAAAAATTGTGAATTCGTTTCATTTTCCATGGGTGGCAAATCCCGTGTGTTATCCATTATTACACAGTCAAGAATAAAATGATAAATAATATGTAATTACTTGGATCACAATGTACAACAATTAATATAACAAGAGTTCAAAATTTATATATTGTTTTTAGTGAATATTTTATAAACCGCATGACAAATGTTGCCCATTCTTGCCTAACCAAACTCATGTCAGCATCAGTATAGAAATTATTGGTTTGAAGTATGGCTAGTCTATCAATAGTGAAGGTTATTTCTCGCATGAAAGCTAACACAAAATACCTGCATTCTACATAACCTTCCTGTATTGGACATCGAACAAAATCAATCAACGTCTGGCAGTTGTATCGCTGTCTTATTTCTCTTCCCACCAACAATTTCCAATCATTAAGTACCCTAACAATTTGACAAATTTCAAAACAATAACAGCAACAATTATTTTATATCAAATCAGAGATATGAACATCAAATAATACTTACATCATAAAATCATCACCCGGTTCATTTCCTAGAGGATTAAAATACAACACCGAGTCATCCCACGGATCAATAACTGCCAAGATCCAATGTTGGCTGCTGTTATATGGCATTAGAAATAGCTTTCCCTTTGGTGCATTTCTTAAGATCCGTAGAATATTTTCAGCCCTTTCTCGAATGTAGGCGACACGATCTACATTATGTTGAACTGGTGAGACAAGGACTGGAGAAATAAACTTAAACCGTTGATCCATACCTGCTCTTGCACAATAATCCGCTAAGTATCTGCAAAATAATTAGGCACATTTGTTATGCAAAAACAACATATATAAGATTAAGAAGAATAAATAATTATATTTTTTAAGGATAAATGTATTTCCTGATGTAAACCATTATAGTGTTTGCACTAATTTCTTTATATGATGAAATGGAATACATCTTCAAACCCAATATATATGGGCATGTCATCGCCAATGAAAAACTATTATAGTGGGCACGCTATTTGGGTACCGTCACGCATGGAACTTTATGCGTAATATGCCAAAGGTCTCAATTCGAAGGAAAATTAACTAAAGTTGAACAAAGGTAGATCTTGTTGCACTGGTTGTCGTTGTACCTCCAGTTATGATTGTATTTTTTTCCTCCCTGCTCTCTTTTTGGTTTATTTGCTGCCTCAACTTCTTGGTCAGGAGCATGACTAAGACCTTGACTTGCCTGGCTTAAACTTATTTGAACGACGACTAATTTTTTCGGCCAAGCAACAAACCCAACGACAACTTCTTTAATACATGTGGCTTCGTTCGTCGGAATAGGTAGGAGTGCATGTTTTAGTTTTGGGACTGCAATTGTCACTCGTACATTCTCCTCACCTAAAGGAATCCATGGGATTGTGTCGGTTGGAACATATTCCATGTATGTTCTGCCGATTGCAACAAGCACATGTCATCCATTAACTAAATTAGTAAGAAAGAGCTGGCATTCCTTAGATTGACCTCGGATCCGACCCGAATGCTCAGCATTGCCTAATGCCTTGGTCAATATATTATTTGTCCCCACAGATTCAAAACTTCCTTGTGTCTCTTGTTCACTAAAGTCATCCTGTAACAATTAGATAATATGTTATGAACTCATAAACATAAATGTGTGTACGTGATGAATATATTAGACCATGGATTCGAAAACTTACTATTGTATTGGCAATAATTTTAAATGCTTAATTCTTGAACTCTCCATTAGGTTTGACGCGTATCTCTAGCCACCTAGTATGTCGTTCTACCCATTTTCCTATCTTCTCGAACTGCAGTTTAATAATTACTGTTAGTAAACATAAAGGAAAAAATTGGAAGTACAACATACCATTTACATATTTTGTCCAAGTAATTCACGTACATGAATTTGGTCACGTTTCCTATATCCATCTCGTCCCCCAGTTGACCCGTATTTGTTCTTCTTTCTTATCTCACTTCCTTGTTTGGATTGTAATGACCCGCCCTACGTAGGCCGTTACCGTATTTACTTTACATAATTACTTAACTTACTTAAATAGCGGAAATAAGGACTATATATTTGTTTTTTTTTTTTTTTTACAAACAACTTGATTCAGAACTCGACCATATTCTTACATATAAACATATAAATATGTAATTAATCAGGTGTTTGAGTTTTAAACTTATTTTAACATAGAACATGCTGTATTAAATAATAAATACACATATAATAATATAAAATGCGTAGCGGTCTCCATCCCGTAGTTTCAAAGATAGCCATGCCATGCTCCACCGTCTTGTATCAAGTATTACCAATAGGGAGCTTACCTACAGCATAGACATAAGTTGTGAGCTTTCGCCTAGCAAGTACAACTATTAACCCGCAAAACATTTCATAGTAAAACCATGCATGAACTAATTATGCTTTTATTATACTTTCTTAAGTTAGCATAATTTTGGGCCCTTATATAACATAAGTGTACATACCGTGGCGTGCAACCATGGAGTGGTTGGGACGGCCAGCCCAGTCTAACTTAAACCATGGACCAAACCTGACCTAGTACAGGTTGGTACGACATGAGGAAACTTACTTAACATCATGCTTGCAAACTTTCTTATATTTATTTTTTCCTTAAAACATACTTAATAACCTATTTTATACTTGAAACTTGGTCTTAGTCTTACCATATAAATTAGTTAGCATGTTTTATGATGTCACAAAATAAATCATAAATCATATGTATCGCATCAATGCATGAGTTTTGAAAAACATACAAGTAGCAAAACAAATAGCCTATGTTGTAGGCAGAGTTACCTCCTATCTTTTTTTTAAAAGAACGTAAGGTAAGGATCTTATAAATCATAATCATAAAATGTTTGTATTCTAACCAACATCCATAAGTAACCATAGTTATATATCCCCCCACACACACTCATGATAACTCATTTGGTTACTAAATGTAACCCTAGGGCTTATGACCCAACCAAACTAAAACAATATCTTGTTAGGTTAGTTTAGGTTACTCTTAGTATAAGCCCAAGTCATATTTGGATCAAACCCTATTGGGTTACTAAGGCCCAATTTTTTTATTTTTTTTAAAGTTATGTCCTATTAGGTTACTATTGGTAACCTTGGGCTTTAGGCCTAACCCAGTAACTTGGATATCCTACTTGGTTACCGTTAGTCATCATACTGTTACCATGTTTTCAATATAGCTTTTGGCCTATTAATTTATTTTTCTCTTTTCTTGATAAAACCTAGTACTTATTGTCCAAATTTTCCTTATATAAATATCCTTGTGTAAACTTTCAATCTTTTTGCAAAACTATAATATTTTTAGTATGGATAATAAAATTGTCAAGTTTTGAAAACTATCCTTAAAAATAGTTTCATACTGCTAGTTATCAGTGTATGTGTAGGAATTTCCTTTTCCTGCACTGTTTTTTGAAAATCTTATGCAGGAATTTCCTGTTTTCTGCATAATTTTTAGAATCTAATTTTATCTTAAAATTTGTTTTGAATTTGGAAAAGTTTTCTATATGAAAGTTTTAGATCTTGAAAAACTCTACAACTTTCTTTCTTTGCTCAAAACCCATTTCTGCCTCTAACCTACTCTGTTTCCTTGTTGAACTTGCCTGGCCGTGCATAGGGTCTGGGCATGACTAGGTTCGGATTTATATAAAAACGGAGGCCATTGGAGCCTTATTTTTAAAAACCATCTACAATGCCTCCTAGGATTTTCCATTTTCTACAACTTTGTAGTTTTAACGTTTCTCAAATCCGGCCTTTAAAGACCTCAAGCATGCAGCTCGTTTTGTAATATTTTTATTACCATGCATTCATTTTCATTCATACAATCCTTAATGCAAACTCATATGGTGAATCTTTACCAAACTAGGGTTTTTAGGGTTTTCTTAAATTCTATATACAACTTACCTTATCAATTCAATTTTCATCCATGCAACATCATTCTTGAGTATGTGGGGACATATAACAAGCATCTAATAGGCATTTACACATACCGGATGATAGCTAACAAATAAGATCATAACCATGCACCAAAACATAATTAAAGGCCATTCAATCCTAATCAAGCACATACTAAGTATACTAAACTATTGCATGAAAAATAGAAAGTGAGCTTATGCTCTTACATATCCAACCTAAAATACACTTAAATAATTAAACCAAAACTTAATTGAGAGGCTTAAGGGGTTTAGGAGGTTTATCTTAACACCTTAAAGTTGGATCTAAACTTTGGATCCAAAAATTTTCTTCCTTGCTTTCTTCTACAAAATCCGACCCTCTCACTCTTCTCTTTTATTATTATTTTTTTCTATTTGGTTTGGTTCCTAGGGAGGGAAATAGAAGTAAGAACAAACTAAAAGGTTATGGTTCCACTAAATGGTTAAAATCTCATCTCACCTCACCTATTTATAGCTAAAATTTAATTTATTTTCTAACATTATTTTTATTTTCAAAATTGCCTATTAGTCATCAAAAGCAAAAATATTTGCTCATAGACTCCATAAGGTGGCCGGCCATTAGGGTGGCTTGTTGGCCAAGTAATCTTTCAATGTTCATCTACTTAAATACTTTCCTATTTTTCTAAAAATCCATAAATTCACATAATTATCCCAAGATGAGGTGTCCCCTCTTTAGGGCTCTGTTTGGCTTTCCTCTTAATATGCAGTCTATTTTCATACTAATACAGATATTACAAATACTGTTTTCAACTAATAAAGTACTGTTGTACTGGACTGCAGTCTAAAATTTATCTGTACTTAACTGGATTGCGTTTGAATTTTCTTAGGACTTGAAGCCATTTAGTCCTTATTACTCTAAATATTGTACTTGATTTTTCCACAGTAGTACCGTACCCTATTCTCGCTTCTTTATCTGTAATGATGGTTTTTCACAGTATGATTTCATACTATTTGCAATACTGTAGTACCGTCTCAATCATATATTAGATTATTCTAGTCAAACTTGACCGGAATAAAATTATACATAAATCCTAATTCTGATAAATCAGATCAGGTATTTCATCTAAACATACATAGTACAAACTTTGATTTCTAAAAAAAGAAATCATGAATTGTAAAAAGGTCGGTTATTACAATCTATCCCCCTTAAAAATTTTCGTCCATGAAAATTAAAACAAGTGGGGATAGTTCTTTCTAATATCCTCTTCTAGCTCCCAAGTTGCTTCTTCAATATTATGGTTTCGCCATAATACTTTAACCATACGAATGGTTTTTTTTTAGGACCTTTTCTTCCCGATCCAGAATCCGGACTGGCTTTTCTTCATATATAAAACCAGTTTGGACTTCAATTGGTTCTTGGCTTAACACATGAGAAGAATCATGTACATACTTTTTTAGCATCGAAACGTGGAAAATATCATGTACAGAAGCTAATTCTGGTGGCAAAGCATGCTTGTAGGCTACTTTTCCAATCCTATCAAGGATTTCAAATGGTCCTGTGTATCTCGGACTAAGCTTTCCCTTCTTACCAAACCTCATAATTCCCTTCATAGGAGCAATCTTAAGGAAACAGAATCTCCAACTTGGAATTCTAAGGGTCTTCGACATTTATCAGCATAATTTTTCTGTCGACTGAAAGCTACGTCGAGTCTCTGTTTGATCATCTTGATATCCTCTGAGGTTTTTCTGATGAAATCTGTAGTTTGAAGCTGTTTCTATCCAACTTCTTGCCAATGAATGGGAGATTAACATTTCCTTCCATATAATACTTCAAATGAAGCCATACCAATTAAGGCGTGATAACTGTTATTGTAAGAAAATTCAATCAAAGGTAGCTTCTGATCCCAATTTCTTTTGAAATTGAAAACAGATGACCTCAGCATATCCCCTAGTGTCTGAATAGTTCGTTCCGATTGTCCATCAGTCTCGGGGTGAAAAGCTGTATTGAATTTCAATTTTGATCCCATAGCCGTGTGAACACTCTTCCAGAATCGGGAGGTAAAATGTCCATCCCGATCTGAAATGTAGATTTTGGCACGCCATGAAGTCTAATAATTTGGGATACGTAAATTTTAGTCAATTTTTCTACTGAAAAGGTGGCCGTAATAGCAATAAAGTGGGCTGATTTGGTTAATCTATCCACAATCATCCAAATCATGCCATTCCCACTTGCGGTCCTGGGTAATCCAACTACGAAATCTATAGTAGTTTGTTCCCATTTCCATTCTGGGAGCTCGATTTTCTAAAGATCTCCACCAGGTTGCTGGTGTTCAGCCTTAACTTTCTGATAAGTTAAACATTTTGATACAAAATCAATAATTTCATTCTTCATATTTGGCCACCAATAGTTTTCTATGAGGTCCTTGTACATCTTAGAAGCTTCGGGATATACCAAGTATGACGTCTCATGTGCTTCAGACATGATCTGTTTCTTAAGAAATTCAAAGTTAGGAACGCAGATCCTTTCCTTGAAATAAATTACCACATTCAAAGAGATCTTGAATTCTTTATTCTTTCCACCAAAGAGTTGCATGTTAAGCATAAAGGAATCATTCCCTTGATAAAGCTTAATGGATTCTAGGAGATTGGATTGGAGAGTCAGAACAGCCAATTTCCCAGTTATCATCACCATATTGAAATCTGAAATTTCCTTTTGAAGTAGCTTAGACATCTTTTCAAGAGACATCAAGATACCGGATGACTTCCTGCTTAGAGCATCAGCTACTTTGTTTGCTCTTCCAGGGTAGTAAAGGATTTCGAAATCGTAATCCTTCACGAGTTCAAGCCATCTACGCTACCTCATATTGAGCTCTTTTCGGGTAAAGATGTACTTGAGACTTTAATGATCGGTATAAATATCACTCTATTCCCATACAAGTAAGTCTCCAGATCTTTAATACGAAAACCACTACCGCGAGCTCCAGATCATGCATCGGATAGTTCTGCTCGTGATTCTTTAGTTGGCATGAGGCATTGGTGACCATATTTCCTTTTTGCATTAGGGCAGCCCCTTGTCCGGTCTTAGAAGCGTCACTATAAATTACGATATTTCCTGCATCCACGTTAGGAATTATTAACACCGGTGCACTAGTAAGCTTCCTCTTGAGCTCTTGAAAGTTTTCTTCACACTTCTGCGTCCACTCAAATTTCTTCCCTTTTCGGGTAAAGGCTGTAAGTGGTGCAGCAATCTTGGAAAATCCTTAAATAAAAAGTCGGTAACAAGAAAGTTTCGTATCTCTATAACATTTTTGGGTACTGGCCATGTACTGACTGCCTCTACTTTGGCAGGATCAACAGATATTTCTTCCTTTAAATCCATGTTCTAACCAAAATTCACATTTGGTGAACTTGGCATAAAGATGATTCCGTCTTAACGTCTCCAAAACCATCCTGAGATGCTGCTCGTGTTCCTTTCTGGACTTCGAGTAGATCAAAATATCGCCAATGAAAACAATAACAAACTTATCTAGGTACTCCTTGAATACCTAGTTCATAAGATCCATAAAAGTAGCTGGTACATTGGTTAATCCAAATGGCATGATAAGAAACTCATAATGCCCATAACGTGTTCAAAAAATCGTCTTAGAAATATCCATCTCCTTGATTCTGAGTTGATGGTATCTCGATCGCAAGTTAACCTTTGAGAATACTACTGCTCCCATGAGTTGATCAAACAGATTATCAATTCTAGGGAGACGAAACTTATTCATAATCGTAATCTTATTTAACTCCCGATAGTTGATGCACATCCGCAACGATCCATCTTTCTTTTTGACAATAGTACCGGTGCTCCCCATAGAGAATGGTTTTGTCGAATGAATCCCTTGTTCAGCAGTTCTTGCAACTGTACTTGGAGTTCCCTAAATTCGGCTGGGACCATACGGTAAGACGCTTTTGATATTGGTACAGCTCCAGGCAATAATTCTGTCTCAAACGAAATTTTCCGCTAAGGAGGAAGTCCTGGTAAGCTTTATGGAAAGATATCCACATAATCTCTAATAATCGAAACATCTTCCTGCTTTAACTCTACCTCTTGTTCTTTGTTCACTATGTTAGCTAAGTATCCTTGGCATCCATTGGCCAACATTTTTCATACCTTCATTGCTGAGACTAGCTTGGTTGTCGAGTTCTGAGATCGGCCGTAGAAGTTGAAATCCTCTTCACCATGAAGACTAAAAATAACACAATGCTTTCGACAATTATCTTAGCACTGTACTTACTTAGGAAGTCCATTCCCAGAATAACATCGAAATCTTGAAGCTTAATCATGATAAGGACTACCTACCACAAATGATTCTAGAACATTTTACATCCAAAAATCGGATAACAAAATTTCTCCTAACAGAAGAGAAGTTCTAAAGGGTTGCTTTAAACTATCCACACCTCTTCCTAATTTATGGGTAAACTCCATCGATAAAAATGAATGGGTGGCACTAGAAATAAGGCAATTGCATCATATGTGGCAATAGAAATCTGACATGTTACCACGTGGGAAGTTCCAGCTTCAGCATCCCCCTTTGTGTAGGCATAAATCCTAGCTTGGGGTTCAAGAGCCTCTAGTCACTTTGGTACGATCAAAGGGCATTCGATCTTGGCTTGTACCATATGCAAATGACTATTTGCATTTCTATTTGGATACTGGGGGTTCTGGTTCTAGCTGTTTAAGGTTCAATTCCTGGCATAGTGACCTTCCTTGCCACAAAGGTAGTAGGCATTCGTTCCCAACCTACACACTCCCAGGTGCTTCTTTCCACATTGCGCACACACTGGATAGTCATTAATATTACCTTCATTTCCTCGGTTGCTCTTCTTTTGAAGGTAGTTCCTTTGTTGACCCTGGCTGGTAGCATTCCCTTTCCTTTTGTTCTTCCCGAACTGTTTGGAATTTTGGGCAGAATTATTGGTCTGGTCCTTCGGGTATAATTCCTGGTTTTGTCTAGGCTGTAACTGTTTCAACACAGCTTTTTCCTCTTTCTTGGCTTTGAAAATATGAGCCCTTACCTCCTTATCTTGGTTAATCCAATATTCGGCTCTTATTGCTCGACTGATACAGTCAGATACCAGGGTTGGAGGGCTACTGCCAACATTGACTTGCTTAGCAATGTTTGTTCGAAACATCTTCATCATTCTTCTTACTTTCTCGGTTTCGTTCGGTACAAGTTTTGGACACAGGCGGACTAGCTATTCAAATTTCTTAACAGCTTACAGTACTGTCATCGGTCCTTACTTCATACTATTGAATTCATCTTGTTGAGCAGCAAGGATTTCTCTATTGTAGTACATCATTCTAAACTTAGCTATAAAATCCTACCAACTCATAGCTGCAACATCTCTGCGCATTTGAACTGTCATCCACCAATGTCTTGCATCCTTCTTAAGTGCAAAAGAAGCACAAATAACCTTTTCCTGCTCCGTAAGTTCCATAAAATCTAAGATCACCTGGATGTCAATTAACTAGTTGTCGGCTTTTATTGGGTCCGTAGGTCCCTCAAACTCAGGTGCCTTCATTCGCTTAAACCGCTCGTATAACAGGTCTTCCCGAACTACAGGTGGGTTTACTTGAATCCCAACGAGTGCTAACGGGACTTCAAAATTCTATGAAACCCCTTGATGAACCCGGTACCTCAGTGCTATTGGGGGTACAGGGTTATCTTAGGGTGGCACTTTGTTAGCGTAGGTTACCTGATTCAAACGAGCTATCTGGTCACGAAGTCGATTTGTTTCCTGTTGATGTTTCAGCAGTTGTTGTTGTAAAGTAGCTACAACATTTGCAAGATTCGGCTCTTGAGGGTTTTGATTTGCTTGTACGCGAGGACGTACCATCTTCTAATTCCTATTTAATTACAAGCAAAGATATTGTTATACTTCGAATATCCCTTCTTCCATTCATATCTTATCATATCACATCATTACATATCGTATCTTATCATATCGTAAAGCATCATATAGAATCCATCGTGATTTCATCATATCATGTCATAGTATCATTATATCATAGTATCATTATATATAGTTCATATATGAACTTGTTCTTTTTGTACATTCACAAAAAGTACATCATGTTTAAGTAGTAATATGTACATGTCTATATATATAATACTTACTATATATACATAGTCAAAATGAGATGGAAGTATCTACCACTTTACCATCATACCTATCCTATGTACAATCCTAAGGTCAAAAGAATAAAATTATTAAACATCAACTTGGAGCTAAACAGTCTACTCTGTCATTACATCGGAGAAAATGTCGGAGTCCACGTCCCAATCACCATCGTCAAATAAGATCTCCTCAGGGTCTTCCTCCGACTCCTCGAGATCTTCCAACTCCTCTTCGATGGCTCCCTCCTGCTCCTCCCATTCCTCTTGTTCTTCCTCGACGTCTTCCTCATCATCACTCTCGATGATGATTACGGAGGATCTTCAGAGTTTTCCTCTGGGTCGATCGGAACATCAACAGGGTCCATCTCACCATTATCTGCACCGGCCTCTGCCTCTTATGGAGGAATCTCCTGAAGTGGCATGGTTGGAGTAGGGTCTTCTGGCAGAGTTAGACCTCCGTGAAATAGTATCTCCGTAATACCAGCATCATCAACTGGAATGACATGGTCATCCTCTGGGGTAGCTACCTGCATCATGTGTGCTATTATCTCTGCCTCTATAGTATCATTCATCATGTTCTCCAATGTCATTCCCGCCATAGGCTCCGGAACGAAAAGCCTGACGTTGGGAGGTAACCCTCCCCTAAAAAGATGTAATGCCTGTAACTCTGGACTTCCCAAGTCACGAGGAATGTAAGGCAACATCGCATCCTGAAACCGTTGGCAATAGTGGCCCATGGACTCGTTCGGATATACGTGCTAATCCGTAACATAACTAAGGTATTGCCCAAGGTATATATTATTGTAGATCTCCGGATCACGATCAGGCATATTGGCGTCCTCGTCTAGTAGAGGCCCATAACACGCCCATGATACTAGTGCAGCATCCCGATCCTCGTCCATCAGTCTCGGATCTATATCATACAATTTACCATATTATACTCACGAAATAAGTATTCGTACACAAAAATATTTTTAACTTACAATGATTGTGGGGCTGGCAGGCAGACTATGAAATCGGAAGGCAGGAATCCGCTCTCATACTAACTCTGTAATAACCCATCCTACGTAGACCGTTACCGTACTTACTTTACATAATTACTTAACTTACTTAAATAGCGGAAATAAGGACTATATATATATATATATATTTTACAAACAACTTGATTCAGAACTCGACCATATACTTACATATAAACATATAAATATGTAATAAATCAGATGTTTTAATTTTAAACTTATTTTAACATATAATGGGCTGTATTAAATAATATATACACATATAATAATACAAAACATGTAGCGATCTCCATCCCGTAGTTTCATAGATAGCCATGTCATGCTCCACCATCTTATATCAAGCATTACCAATAGGGAGCTTACCTATAGCATAGACGTAAGTTGTGAGCTTTCGCCCATCAAGTACAGCTATTAGCCCGCAAACATTTCATAGTAAAACCATGCATGAACCAATTATGCTTTTATTATACTTTCTTAAGTTAGCATAATTTTTGGCCCTTACATAACATAGTGTACGTACCGTGGCATACAGCCATGGAGTGGTTGAGGGGGCCAGCCTGGTCTAACTCAAACCATGGACCAAATCTGACCTAATGTAGGTCGGTACGACACGAGAAAACTTACTTTAACATCATGCTTGAAAACTTACTTATACTTATTCTTACCTTAAAACATACTTAATAACCCATTTTATACTTGAAACTTAGTCTTAGTCTTACCATATGAATTAGTGAGCATGCTTTATGATGTCACAAAATAAATCATAAATCATATGTATCACATCAATGCATGAGTTTTGAAAAACATACAAGTAGCAAAACAAATGGCCTATGCTGTAGGTGGAGTTGTACTCACCTGTTATGCTACGTCCTATGTTTTGTTGCTCCAAATCAGGTCGCAACAACAGGTTACTTCCTGTTTTTTTTTTTTTAAAGGACGTAAGGTAAGGATCTTATAGATCATAATCATAAAATATTGGTATCCTAACCAACATCCATAAGTAACCCTAGTTATATGTCCCCCCACACATACTCATGATAACTCATTTGATTACTAAACGTAACCCTAGGACTTATGACCCAACCAAACTAAAATAGTATCTTGTTAGGTTACTTCAGGTAACCCTTGGTATAAGCCGAAGTCATATTTGGATCAAACCCTATTGGGTTACTAAGGCTTAAATTTTTTTTTTTTTTTTTTAAGTTATGTCCTATTAGGTTACTATTGATAACCTTGGGCTTTAGGCCCGCACAATAACTTGGGTATCCTACCTGGTTACCGTTGGTCATCATACTATTACCATGTTTTCAAGATAGGTTTTGGCCCATTAATTTATTTTTCTCTTTTCTTGATAAAACCTAGTACTTATTGTCCAAATTTTCCTTATATGAAAATCCTTGTGTAAACTTTCAATCTCTTTGCAAAACTATAATTTTTTGAGTATGGATAATAAAACTATCAAGTTTTAAAAAATATCCTTGAAAATACTTTCATACTGCTAGTTATCAGTGTATGTGCAGGAATTTCCTTTTCCTGCACTGCTTTTTGAAAATCCTGTGCGTGAATTTCCTGTTTTCTGCATAATTTTTAGAATCCAATTTTATCTTAAAATCTGTTTTGAATTTGGAAAAGTTTTCAAAGAAAGTTTTAGATCTTGAAAAATTCTACAACTTTTGTTCTTTGCTCAAAATCCAGTTCTGCCTCTAACCTACTCTATTTCCTTATTGAACCTGCCTGGCCGTGCACAGGGTCTGGGCATGACCAGGTTCAGATTTTTATAAAACGAAGGGCATTGGTGTTTTATTTTTAAAATATGTCCATGGCGTCCCCTAGAATTTTCCATTTCCTACAACTTTGTAGTTTTAACTTTTCTCAAATTCTCCCTCTAAAGGTTTCAAAATCCTTTTTCCAGATTGCTGGCCAGTTTTGATCCGAAACTGGCAGTTTCCATTTTAGTTGGTTCTTACATAAAATTACGCACACACTACCTTGAACGGTTAAAACCGTGAGCCTACATCAAGCATGCAGTGCGTTACGTAATATTTTCATTGCCATGCATTCATTTTTAATCATAAAATCCTTAATGCAAACTTATATGGTGAATCTTCCCCAAACTAGGGTTTTTAGACTTTTCTTAAACCCTACATGCAACTTCCCTTACCAATTCAATTTTCATCTATGCAACATCATTCTTGTGTATGTGGGACATATAACAAGCATCTAATAGATGTACACATGATAGCTAAGAAATAAGATTATAACTATGCACCAAAACATAATTAGAAATCATTCTCAACCCTAATCAATCACATACAAGCATAATAAACTATTCCATGAAAAATAGAAAGTGAGCGTATGATCTTACATACCCAACATAAAATACACTTAAATAACTAACCAAAACTTAATTGAGAGGCTTAAGGGGTTTAGAAGGTTTATCTTAACACCTTGAAGTTGGATCTAGACTTTGGATTAAAAAATTTTCTCCTTGCTTTCTTCTACAAAATCTGACCCTTTAACTCTTCTTTCCCCCCCCCCCCCCCCCCCCTTTGGTTCGGTTCCTAGGGAGGGAAAGAGAGCTAAGAACAAACTAAAAGGTTAAGGTTCCACTAAATGTTCAAAATTTCACCTCACCTCACCTATTTATAGGTGAAATTTAATTTATTTTCTAATATTCTTTTTGTTTTCAAAATTGCATATTAGTCATCAAAAGCAAAAATATTTGCTCATAGACTCTATGAGGTGGCCGGCCATTAGGGTGGCTTGTTGGCCAAGTAATCTTTCAATGTTCATCTACTTAAATACTTTCCAATTTTTCTAAAAATCCATAAATTCACATAATTATCCCAAGATGAGGTGTCCCCTCTTTAGGGCTCCATTTGGCTTTCCTCCTAATGTGCAATCCATTTTCATACTAATACAGATATTACAAATACTATTTTCAACTAATAACAGTATTGTTGTACTGAACTGTAGTCCAGAATTTATCTGTACTTAACTGGACTGCGTTTGAATTTTCTTAGGACTTAAAGCCACTTAGTCCTTATTACTCTAAATATTGTGCTTGATTTTCTACAGTGGTCCCGTACCTTATTCTCGCTTATTTATCCGTAATGACATTTTTCACAGTATAATTACAAATTGTTTGCAATATTGCAGTACCGTGTCAATCATATATTAGATTATTCTGGTCAAACTTGACTGGAGTAAAATTATACATAAATCCTCATTCTGATAAATTAGATCAAGCATTTCATATAAGCATACATAGTACAAACTTTGATTTCTAAAAGAAAAAATCATGAATTGTAAAAGGTCGGTTATTACACGGATAGTCTTTTGAATTCTAGGGTATGTCAATACGTAATGAATTTTTTCCAATCATCCTGGCTAATGGTGAGGTAATTGTGGACCATTTTTGGCGGTCGTTGCCATACAATTTCTTCATCAATATGATTCCTGACGAAAGCTTGGTAAAGATCATATCTAAAATTTTGTACTAACTCTGCACATGACTTTAAAAGCTTGTTTTTTAAACGATGGTTCCATAATGAAGAAGTTACGATTTCCACCCACGCTCTTTCTTTCCTAGGGGCTAAACCGGCACTTCTAAAGTCAGATATCCAAATGGGAATGTACACTCGAGCAAGCATTCCAATCCAACTCTATAATTCATTTCCTTCCTTGCCTAATGGTTTCCTTTTCGTGTCAAACGAAACTTCAATTCGTTCTCCCTTTGACCTAATAATGTGGACTCTTCTCAGAAGAGTTGTTCTTCGTTTACCATCTTCGTCGGGATTGAATCTTGATGAGTTAGTTTTTTGTGGTTTTCCAATTTGAGTTTGAGTTGACAAATCCTCCTCGTTATGTTGCGACATTTTAAATTAATCTAAAACAAGGAAGCACCGAAACACTTTAAAAACAAAAAATCATCGTCATTAAATCATTACAAAATCATGGCACTGAAACACATAAAAAGCACACGAAAGCATACATTAAATCTTTGTAAATCAAGAAGCTAAACAAAAACTTTACTTAACTACAGAAATGACACACAACCTAATCAAAGAGGAATTGTATCGAACATATAATATACAAAACATTTAAGTCACAAAATCAGCACTTTTTCCTGGAAAATTCCCAAATCCGTGCCTTACCCGACCAATTTAATTCAATCTAAAACTAATTCTCACTCAAATAGGCATTTTAACAAACATGTAATATGTAGGCATTTATATCACATAATCAACACTTTTTTTCCGGAATATTCCTAACTCCGTGCCTTACCCAACCAATTTAATTCAATCTAATACTAATTCTCACTCAAAGAGGCATTTTAATGAACATGTAATAAGCAAACATTTAACTAACAAAATCAACACTTTTTTCCGGAAAATTCCCAGATCCGTACCTTACCCAACCAATTTAATTCAATCTAAAACTAATTCAACCACAATCAACAATCATCGAAAATGTAGGGGACAGATTTTGGCCTTTTGGGACGGAATATTCGCAACTCAACAATCTATAAAATCAACATTTTGGATGGAACATATTAGATTTTGGACAAAAAATCCACAATTAACAACCGTGTCAAATAAAATCAACATTTTGGATGAAAAATTCCCAAATCCGTGCCTTTCCCAAGCAATTTACCGGCTTGTCGAGTGTGGGTATGGGCAGAAGGTGGAGTGCAAGTGGCATGGACCGCGTGGGTACGGAAGGCAGAATGGGGGCGTGGGCAGAGTAGGCGGCGTTGGCAGTGTGAAAGAGAAGGAAAAATGGAGGAAGGCGGCTGGGCGTGGGTGGCGAGAGAGAGAGGCAAAAATAGAGGGTGTGGGTGTGGAGGGAGGAAGCGGAGAGAAAGAAATCGGGCGAAGGGAGTTTTGAGGGAGAAATCGGGTTGAGGAAGCGTGGAGGGAGTTTTTGTAGATTTTGAGTAGGAAAGGAGCGAAGAGAGAGAAATGGAGCGAGGAAATTAGGCGGCATTGGTTATATGGTGGGATTTGGGGTTTTAATATGCGCCCCAAAAACTTGAATTTTATTCAAAAATTTTCAAAATTCCCGCCTTTTCACATACAACTACGGTTTTTCAGGGAAACCATCGTGGTATGTTAAATACCATGACGCTTTCCCATAAAAGCAGTCGTGGTACGTTAAAATTAAAAAAAATTGTGAACAAATTTTTTTTTTATTTTTGGACCATACCATGACGGTTTTTCCCAAAAACCATCGTGGTAGGGTCCAAAAATAAAAAAAATTCAAAAAAATACCCTACCACAACATTTTTTGGTATGTTAAAAATTTCAAAAAAAAATTGTGTTGACGTTATAAATATATTCCCACAGGCGATCAAACTTGTGTGTTATGATTACAGCAGCCCAGCATTTACTCCTGCTCTTAGTTTCATTCACACAGATTTGTATGTATAAATGATTTCCATATATTTCAAATATAATTTGCATAATTCAAAAAACATATAGAAATTTTTACAACAAAAAAAAAATTAAAATCAAGTTCAAGATTTTTTTGTTTTCTTTTTTTTTTTTTGGGGCTTCTCAACACGTGTCCACTCGACATCCAAACGAAACAAGTGTAAAACATCATCGTCAAAATCATCAATCTCCTCCACCAGTTGCAAGCACTGAATCATGGAATGTCAGTGTAATCTTCCATATCTTCTTGGCTATCCCAGATTATTCTTGACTTCATTGGCACAACTAAAGATAACTCTAAATTGTTAGGATCCATTGTATAGAATACTTGTACCGCTTGCGACGCCATAATGAAATGATCATTTTTGTATCTTTATCACCTAAAGTTCACCACAATTACCCCGTCATTATCAATCTTAACATAATTATTATCAACCTACTTGCATTTAAAGAGTGCTATTTACAAACCGCAATAATCAAGTTCCTAAATATCTTCAATGAACCCATAGTAGGTCATTGAATTATATACCGAATTCTTGTCCCTTGCAGATGAAATATGCATAGACTAGGCACAGAGGGTCACACCACTATTCTGTACAGGATGCTTCTCATCTCTTTCGCGAGTGTAGAAGTAGTTCCCATTGACAAAATATGATGTATATGTTGTGACTATCGATGACGGACCTTTGGATAGCTTCATTAAATCTTGAGAAACACTAGCATTCATATGTAAATCTTTTCTTATCCACTGCGGAAATGTCCGGTTGTTCTCATCTTGAATCCACTTCTTACTTCTTCCTTTTCCTGGATTCGCAGCTCTTAATTCCGCCATATGAACCTTAAAGAAAGGCTCCACTTCTTTAGCATTCTGCAAAACATAGAGAAAAGTTTTTTGTCATTCATCTTGATTTGCTAGTAAAGGAATGTCCACGGATAGTCCTTTTTGACATCAATAACAAACTCTTTGGCAACCCTATCGGTTCCACATTGGACAAATACTCTGAGCAAAATTCAACTAATTCCTCTTCTATGTAGTTTTCCACTATACATCCTTCCAACCTATTTCTTGGAAGAATTCCTTGATGCACGAGTCTATTACTTCTACCCCGGTGATGAGTTGACTTCTCTTCCGGAAATCTCATTGTGTTAAGGATGTTGAACTTTACCTCCTCATTATTCACCCTCAGAGTCAAATTACCACTTTGCATATCAATCAAAACTCTTCTAGTAGCCAAAAAGGATCTCCCAAGGATGATGGGGATTTCCCGATCCTCTTCCATATCTAACACAATAAAATCTAAATGGAAAAAGAATTTATCTACCTTCACCAACACATCCTCTATGACACCCCTTGGATAAGTGAGAGAGCTATTCGTCACTTGCAAACATATGGTGGTTGATGTGACTTCCCCAAGTCCAAGATTTCGGAAGACAGACTGAGGCATAAGATTGATGTTGGCACCAAGATCACACAAGGCCTTCTCGAAGTAAGAATCTCCAATAGTACATAGGATAGTGAAACTCCCCGAATCCTTCAACTTTTGAGGCAACTTCCTTTGGACTTCATGGTTGCATTCATGTTGTTACAATATGTCTCAATGTTGTTAAGTCTAGCCTCATCCTTGTTAATGCTCCCTCTAGTCTTAACAATGAAGGTACTCAACAAATCTTCCACTGAAGGTTCCTTTTCCACCGCTTGTTGGTTGAAGCCCAGAGGAGGTTGTAAAACATTTATCTTGTTGGCAAGTGGGTTCATCTTATGGTTCCTCAAGCCAGGATGATAGTGAGTGGGCAAGTGATTGGGTTTATAGTTGAAGTTTTTGTTGTTCACAAACTGAACCTGCTCTTGAGTGTACTCATCATGTGCACAAGATGTACTGACACCTGCCACTGCCTCTCTGCTAGATGATGCTTTTCTATTAGTCAAGGTTGCAATCTAATTAGACAAAGCTGAGACATGTGCTGACAATGAAACCAATGGATCCACACCATAAATACCAGTAGTTTTCTATGGTATTGAGCGCTCTGAAGGCCAGTGATAATTGTTGGGTAGATATTTCCTCAAGCAAATTGTAGGCCTCTGGAATAGACTCTGCCATCAATGAACCACCTACACTGCTATCAACAATAGTCCTCGATTGGCCATTCAACCCATTATAAAACCTATCAATCAACATCCACTCATCATAATCGTCTGGGGACATCTTCTGAGCAAGTCCTTGAACCATTCCCAAGCTTCATATAACTGCTCAAAGTCATTCTAGCATAAAGATCCAATCTCACTCCGTAACTGGGATGCCTTAGATGGTGGGAAAACCTTTGCAAGAAACCTCTCAGTCATCTCTTCCCAAGTACCAATACTCCATATTGGCAAAGACATCAACCACTGTCGAGGCTTGTCCTGAAGAGAGAATGAAAACAATTTCAACATGATGGTGCCCTCGATGACACCATTAATCTTCACCATGTCGGCCACTTCCAAGAGCATGGACAAGTGAGTGTTTGGGTCCTCATTAGGCAATCCCCCAAGCTGATTCTGTTGAACCATCAAGATCAAAGAAGGCTTTAACTCGAAATTGTTGGCATTGATAGTCTGCCTCCTAATACCCGAATAGTATTCCTGAACTGGAGGCTTAAAATAGTCCCAAATTGCCCTCTGTTGCTCAATAGTATTGTTATTATTATTGTGATCACCCATAGCTCATGCTTGATTTCTCCTTTCCCTTCTAATTTCATGAAGTGTCTGTTTAACTTCCGGATCAAGTGGCACTAGATTAGGATTTTGAGCTCTTCGCATGAACTGTCACAAATACAAATTTAACAAGCTTAAAACAATTAAAATAAAAGAAATGCCTTAAATAAAACCGAATCACTTGGTTGTAATATTAGCTAGAATTAATAAAATTTTCAATTCCCCGGCAACGGTGTTAAAAACTTGTTGCTTGTTTTTCTTCGTGTGTGCTCGCAAGTGAACGAATCGCCACAAGTAATAAAGTAACAAAACATCAAGTATCGTCCCACAGAGATTGAAATTAAGAGAACTAACTAAGTACCACAATTAAAATGACCCAATTCTATCTAAGCTATCAAAATTAAAGGGAGTTGAAACAAGCAACTAAATTAAGCAATCATTAAACTAAGATTAAGCAAAATAATAGCAATCAAAAATGTGGATTGAAGGGAACTCGATGGCGTGTAAGGCCAGGGGATTTTGATTTCACTTGACTTAACTTTGCTTATCCAATTCAAGACTTGTTAAGCGAATTCATTCAAATCATTAATCGTAGGTGACAAATTTTAATTTCACTCCCTTTCCCGAGTGCCGAGTAAATTAATATGTAAAATTTAATCAAATTAATATCCTTATTAACTCAACCAATTAAGCACTCATTACGCACTCATTATACACTCATTACGCAACCCTACTTTCATGATTACCCAAGTCATATTAGCCTCCCAAACTTAATATTATAATGGGTTGTGTTTCCCAATTCCCAATATATGAAATTAACTCTCCTGAGCCCAATTTCACACATCTAAAAACTCTAATTTATTGGTAAATAAAATTAGGAAAACAAAGCATAGAGAAACACAAACACTTCAAAATAGGATTTGATCAACAAGCATTTAATTTATTATAACAAAGTCATCATCAAGCTACATCATACCCCCTAGCATAGAAAGTTTAGCTAGACATCAAAATTCCCAAATCCATAACCAAATTTGAAACGAACATTAAGCCCATATTTAAATACGAAATTAAAGATTAAATGCAAGTTTAAGAGCTACAAAAGAGAGAATAGTAGAAAGAAGAAGAACTAGTTGAAGAACAAGCTCCCAAATCTTCAATCTCCAAGAAAAGCCTTCAAACCCTAGGAGTTCTCTCTATTTTTCGCCTCCGGTTTTTTGGGTCTCCAAAAGCTCTCCTCTCTTCCCCCCCCCCCCCCCTTTCTCGTTCGTGGGGCTTCAGCCGAGAGATGGGCAGGCGTGCCTCAGCACACGAGAGCACATGGCTGCGCTCTTGGAATTTGAGGCGTATGCCTAGCGTGCACGGGCACTTGCTAGTGTGTGTGGGGCACGCTGGCGTGTGGCACGAGCTGGGGACCACACTGGTGCGTGCCCCACTACTGACTTGCACAAGTGGGCGCGTGGGTGCACACCCTTAGAGGTGTCCCGCGCCTCTGCTACGGGCTAAAAGTTTGATTTTCATCTCCATTTCTTCCAAAATCCATTTTTTCTTTGTTTATCTGTAACACTCACAAACTCATTAAACCAACCTAAAAACTTGAAGATTTTATAAAATATCCAATTTCAGGACATTAAATAAGTGAGTAAAAGCTCACTTATCAGCTACTTCTTCCAATACTTCATCATCATCATTATCACCCACCTTATCGGTGTCAAATTCTTCAATTTCACAATCTGTGGAGACAAATCATGACTGGTTCCAACATCTAATGTATCAATTGACTCGTCATTTATTAGCACAGGACCTATAATTCACAAACCACCTGATCACACCAACACTCATCCCATGGTTACTCACTGCAATGTTAGTGTTCATACTCCTCAGATCCTAATGGATGCAATTGACACCAAGCTCGATTTACAACTTCATGAGCCTGCTAAATACAAACAAGCTTGCAATCATCCTTCATGGAAAGAGGCTATGGAATAGGGATACTCTACTTTATGTCCAAATCAGACCTGAGTTCTTGTACCTCCTTCCCCATAACAAAAAGTGATTAGGTGTAAATGGGCCTATCGACTCAAACTAAAGCATGATCGAACCGTTGAGCAGTACAAGGCATGGTTAATTGCTAAAGGTTTCTTACAAACATAGGGATTAGATTACTTTGAAAACTTTAGTCCCTTTGTTAAGCCGACCACTGTTCGCATTGTTATATGTCTGCGCTTGCTTATAATTGGCCTATTTGTCAACTTGATGTCCACAACATCTTCCTTAATGGAGATTTAATTGAAGAAGTGCACATGCTCAACCTCAAGGTTCATGGATACAAACAAACCTCATTTAATTTGCAAGCTTAAGAAATCAATTTATGGACTTAAACAAAGTCCTAGGGCTTGGTACACAAAATTGAGTCAATGTCTATTTCAGTAGGGCACTACTATAAAAACGGTCATCTATAACAGGGAAAAAAACGCTGTGGTTACAAATTATAGCGGATAGGTAAATGCTATAACATGCCAAGCTATAAAAGATCTGTACATGTCAAGCATTTTTCTGATGTTATTAAATCGCTATAATAAATTTTTTAATAGCATTTGTTTGGTGCTATTCTAGGTTTTTAAAAGCATTTTGATTGTATAATGAAAAGGCATTTATTTATTTTCTATTAATATAATAGCATTTTTAAAACACTACATATTTATTTTTATCTGGTTTAAAATTTGCAGTCAAACTATAAGTATTTTTTCTTTCCTAATTGGAATATGTTTGATTGTTAATTAATAATTATACTACATTTTGTATGGATAATTGATACATATCATAAATGTTTTTTCATTGCTTTACTAGTAGTTAATTTGATTGAATACTTCAAGTACACAAACATCCGTACATTCATTCCCTAATCTAACAACATAAAAGCAATGTTTTCAACAACGGCCATTATGGTAAATAAAAATTAAAATAATGAAGGAAAAAGCATAGATTAGTACAACAGCTTCACCAACAGCCATCGATACAGGATCACCATTTTTCTTCGTATGTGCCTTGGTCCAAACAACAACTCTAGATGGTCGTTTTTTTTTTATTTTCCCCTTTAAATCTTATCGAGTATTCTTTCAGGTCTGCAGCATTGAAACTTTGCAGTATTTAAAGGTTTTAAGCTACTAAATAGAAGAAAAAAATTAAGATTACCAAACAAAAAAAAAAAGAAAAAAAATAGAGCACCTGCAACTTTGTTATAGTTCAACATATTTGATTAGTTAGAACCAAGGTAACCAGATTCTATAGTAATTACAACTACACAAATAGAACATGAAAACAATTAAAAATATAAGCATGTTAAATATACTTTAAAGTCTGCACTTAATTTTTCCATCACAAAAGCTTTCCAATCAACTTCAGATTTGATGTTATCGGGTCGTAGCTTTAGTCTTTTAGCAATATCATTTGGTGCTTCCACTATATTTTTTTTTTAACTAACCTTGATTTTGATGCTCTCCAAAGATTAGTCATCACCTTAAAGACATAAGCCTTTTCCCAATCTTTTTGGAGCTTGTATCTTACCTGACATACATAGTAAAAAATGAGCTACTAGAGTTTTAATTTATATCTAATAATATAAAAGTAAAATGAAAAAATTATATATCAACTTCATACCTGAACAGATTTCCACAAAACCTCAATCATCCCTTTGGTAACCTTCCTCCAATCAGCAATTAAACTAAAATGCCTTCACAATCCTCTCTCACAAATTGAACTCCATCTGCACTATCCATGTTAACTTCGGGCCTTAGATTATTTGGAGATATTGAAGTTACATCTTCACGTTCATCATAGTTTCCAACTCATGGAAGCGTCTTGGTGGTGCCTTTAATATTACATACCAATTGGAAGAATCATGCTCTCTCGAGTAGAAGATATTCAACTTCTATTTTTACTAGCAGTAAATACTATAGACTAGGCAATCATATACAAGAATTGATCAATCGTATCGAAACTAGAAAGGAAATGTTTAGTTAGTACATGAACCCCTAGTACACACAGATCTCTTTGAAGCATTTCCAATTTCTATTTAGCACTCAATAATGCATAGATTGGCTACTGTCCTGCAAATCTTTAGAAGAAAAAAAGGTAGAACCACACATTCAAAAGATTATACACGTGCATAGACAATGAGATATTGGCCTATCACTTCGTTGAGTTCCAGAGGTCAAAGAAACAAATGTAATAAGATTTACAACAAGTGAGAATCTTACATTGAGATACTTGGGGATGGAGTCACATCGGATTATTGAGCCAAAATTACAATGGTTAGTTGTTTCCCCAAGATTAATTGTTTGCCAGCAATAGATCCTCTGTTATTGGTATTGTGTGCTCTGTCAACACCCAAAGCAATTCTTGAAAGCAGAAATTGAACATATATAAATGACTTGACTAAAAGTATGATGGTGACTATTTTAACATTGTATACTTCATCCCCTCATACTCCAAATAAAATTTAAAGTTTTTGGATGATAAGAAGAGGCTGTATTTGCCCCAGCCAGAGCAGAAATTTCTTTTCTTTTTTTTTCACAGCATATTCAGACATTTAATCGAATACCTTTCTTGCATTACCAAATCATAAATGTCCGTATAACTAGAAAACAAAAGACAACCCATCATTTAAGCATATAATTAGAGTTAATGCTCAATCTAACGACACAAGCTTTATTCCCTTTAGTTTCTGAAGAGTGTACATAACCAACTCATAAACAGGAACACAAACTAGACAGAAAATAAGATTTCTTCAAACAATCGTTCCAACAAGACAGAATTTTACTTACTTTCGACAAATCGTCCAAACAAGATGATAGAATACAGGTTTGATATTATTGTGGGTCCCAATAAAACTTGTGGTCAACCTCCACATTGGCGGTCAGCTCAGATGGTGAGGGGCACCTTGAGGGGATTTAGTTTATATGTATTTTATTTTGTGCTCCCATTCATGTCAATTTAACAATAATTTAATATGTATATAATTAATATAATTCTTTAATTGATTTAATAAGATATTATAATTAAATAAATATATTTAATTAATATATCATCATAGTGTTAAAAAGATATAAAAAAAATAAAAATAAAAAAATACATGAATTAAATCACTATTGGTGTCTTTTAACTTTATTTTGCTTGCTTTTTAAGAGAATAAAGTTAAGGAATACCTAACAGCCCTCACCAGATGACCTGGCTTGCAAAACAAGTAGGAATTATGGGACCCGTTAACCTTTTTAAATAAGGTGACTTTTTTTCTTCCCCAACCCCCGCGCCCCCCCCCCCCCCCCCCCGGCATACAGCCTCCCACCATCCCAAGGTAGCCAAAACCAAGCTGTCAATACTCCATAGTTTTGTTTTATCTCCGACGAAAGATATGACTACAACAAAAACCCAGATCTAGTTGATTTATCATTTTTTTTTTTTTGTAAAGACAATTCCGATTGGGTTTGGGCAATGCTCTTGGGACCATCTCTTCAGATCTGAAAATTTTTCTGCTCTTCCAGAATCGATCCGGTGGAGATTGAGGTAAAGGGTAAAATAATCTTTGATCCTAGGCTTGTTCGGAAGGCAAAATAGCTATAAATTTCATGCCTTTCTCATCCTTTCATAAACCCATCTCCCTTGTAAAAAACGAGAAGTCAACATAAAAGAAACTATTTTAAGAAAAAAATTAATATATATTTACATATCTAAAATTGTTAATAAAAAAACCAACCGCAATAGGAGACACCGATTTTTACGTGGAAAACCCTCCAATACAAAAGGAAAAACCACGAGACCGTAGTCCGATATTAATTTCCACTATATTAACAATAATGGAATTACAAAGTTCTCTCTAGATGCAACTAGAGATTCACAATCATCAAGATAATACACAGTCTTGGCTAAACAACAAGGTTCATCATCAACAAGATGGATTTCAAAACATAGCATAAAAAAAATCAGTTTTAGGTCTCAAGTGGATATTTGAGAAAAGCACCTTAGAGACACCAATTCAAAAATTATAATAGGTAAATGAGAAGATCTTGTCATAAGGATTCACCACGTCAAATTTGAGCACCAACGGACACCGTTTCGCCGCTCAATCTTCTTGCACAAACCCAAAAACTCCATATTTTCTCTCTCTCTCTCTGTTTCTCCCTCATGCTCTCTGTTTCTCTCGCACGCCCACATGGCTGCCCCACTTTTTTTTTTTCCTGCTGCTATAACACACGACTTGTTCAACAAGCCATTAATTCCTCTTTTTTTTTTAATCGAAAACTATTAGGCTTTTGGCCCATTATTGTCCAGCCCGCAAACATAGGGCGGACAATTCAACAATTATCCTCCTCCGCGTCATGTAGTAGGCTCGACCAAACCCGTTCTCTGCTTGCACGCTTCAAGTTTCTCCTTAGGCAAAGATTTTGTTAACATGTTCGATCCTTTCTCAGTTGTGTGAACTTTCTCCAAGTGCATTTGCTTTGTTTCAAGTACATCACGAATCCAATGATACCTAACATCAATATGCTTGGATCTTGAATGGAATGTTGAATTTGTGGAGAGGTGGATGACACTCTGACTGTCACTATAGACAATGTACTTCTCTTGTTGCATACCCAATTCTTCAAGAAACTTTTTCATCCACAAAACTTATTTGCAGGCTTCAGTAATTGCAATGTACTCAGTTTTTGTACTGGATAAAGCAAGACATTTCTGTAACTTAGACTGCTAAGTTACTGCTCCTCTTACAAAGGTCATCAAGAACCCCGAAGTGGATTTCCTGGAATCAACATCACCTGTCATGTCTAAATATGTGTACCCTTCTAAAATAGGCTCACCACTGTCAAAGTATAAACACACCCTGGAAGTACCTCTCAAATATCTCAATATTCATTTCACCGCTGCCCAATATTCTTTTCCAGGATTAGAAAGAAATCGACTAATAACTCCAATAGCATAAGCAATATTTGGTCTTGTGCAAACCATGGCATACATCAAAATGTCAACTGCAGATGCATAGTAAACTCCACTCATTTCTACTTTTTCTTTCTCACTTGTTGGACATTGCTTAGAAGTAAGCTTAAAGTTTCCTGCAAGTGGAGAATAAACTGCTTTTGCCTTGTTCATATTGAACCTTTCAAGAACTTTTTCAATGTAACCTTCTTGAGATAGCCAAAGTTTCCCATTCTTCCTATCACTGATGATCTTCATGCCAAGTATTTGTTTTGTTGATCCCAAGTCTTTCATTGCAAAAGACTTACTTAACTCATTTTTAAGCTTCTCAATCTTACTAGTATCATGGCCAACAATCAACATATCATCAACATATAGCAGGAGGATAATGAAGTCATTACTGAAGTGTTTCTTTATACATGCACAATGGTCAGATGATATAACTATTATCACAAACAATGACAACATCACCCTCAATGGCTACTATATTAGTCTCTTTCTCATCTTTCTTTCCTTCACCCTGCTCTCTTTTTCAAATCCTGCACTCTTTCTTCATGTGACCTGGCTTGTTACAGTGGTAACACTTGAAACTTTTTCTGTATTAGGCTTTTCCTCTAGGTGTATCCTTTTTGCCATGACCTTGAGGATGCATGCTTTTGCTTCTTCCATACCTTTCATGTTTTTTAAAAACAAGTACCTCAGAAGAAGATTCACCCTTTTCCTCTCTTCTGGCTTCTTCGTTGAGCGAACTATCCTTAACCATCTCCATGGTTTGCTTTCTTTCTGGCGCTGAAGTACTTAGTGACATCATTAGTGTTTCCCAGCTTTCAGGCAATGAGATGAGAAGTAACAAGGCTTGTAGCTCATCTTCAAGTTTCATCTTCATAGTTGTCAACTGGTTCATCAAGCCTTGAAAATCACTTGTATATTCAATCATACTCTTTCCATCTCTGTACTTCAAATTCACAAGCCTTCTAATGAGCGTAGCTTTATTTCTGAAAGTATTCTTCTCATACATCGCCGCTAACTTTTACCAAAGAGCATTAGCTTTGGTTTCTTCAAATGTGATGGAATATATTATGATCAACCCATGCCATATTGTAGCATCAACCTTCATATCCAATATCTCTCAGCCCTCATCACTCATTTTTTCTGGCTTTTCCTTGCCTAGAACAAGCCTAAACAAATTTCTGCAATAGCATGTCTTGCATTTTCCGCTTCCAAATGGAATAATTCGACGGGATTAATTTTATCATCCCAAACGAATTTTGTTCATCCATCTCAACACACAAGAATTTTTCTTTAGCCAACCAAAAGCTCTGATACCACTTTGTTAATAAAAACCAAAAAAAAACAACCGCAACAAGAGACACCGTTTTTTACTTGGAAAACCCTCTAATGCGAAAGGAAAAACTACGGGATCATAGTCCGATATTAACTTCCACTATATCAACAATAATGGGATTACAAAGTTCTCTTTAGATACAACTAGAGGCTCACAATCATCAAGATAAAACACAGTCTTAGCTAAACAGCAATGTTCATTATCAACAAGATGGATTTCAACACATAGCATTAAAAAAAATCAGTTTTAAGTCTCAAGTGGATATTTAGGAAAAGCACTTTAAAGACACCAATTCGAAAATCGGAACAGGTAGATGAGAAGAGCTTGTCACAAGGATTCACCACGTCAAATTTGAGCACCAACAGACATCATTTCACTGCTCAATCTTCTTGCACAAAGCCAAAAACTCCACATTCTCTCTCTTTCTCCGTTTCTCCCTCATGTTTCTCTCCTACACCCACATGGCTGTTGGGCTTTTGGCCTATTATTGTCCAGCCCTCAAACATACGGCGGATAACTCAATAATTCTCCCCCTCCGCATCGTGTAGTGGGCTAGACCAAACCCGCTCTCTGCTTACATGCTTCAAGTTTCTCTTTAGACAAAGATTTTATCAACAAAAATAACCTCTTATAACAAATAAATCTAAAACTTCACAGAATATATGTGCTATTGCAAAGCGAGAGGGTGATGATTGTTGCAGAAGAAGTTGCATGAAAATGAAAGAGAGAGGGGGAAAAAAAGAAGAAGAAGAAGAAGCTAAGGCATAAATAAAAAAGTGGAGGAGTTCAGATTTCCTTCATGGGAGATCTTTCCTACCTTGGCCATGGAGATGACAGACATGGAGGACTAAGGAGCTCTGGTTTTTTTGTTTTTTAAATTAATTTCAGATGCTTTATTCATTCATTAGTTCGTCCCAGTAAACAAAACGTGTAAGAGAAAAGGACGAACTCAGCATCTACGTCAGAAGCGAAGTCATGTGGTGAGTGGCGCGGCGCCTGTGGTGCCTGGTGCCCCTCCGTAGCTTTATTCTTTTCAATATGGCTTTCATTTTTACCCCCCGAGTCCTTTGCATATATGTTAATTGAAATTGTTATGAAAGACTCCTCGCATGAACAATGGCAGAGCCATAATTTTTTTTTTTTAGAGAGGCATAAATTAAACCAAAAATTATAACCAAACTCTAATAATGTTTTTTTTTTCCCCTATACGAACAAAGTTTGTAAAGTTTAGAGTTAAAAAAAATTGAATTTATATAATAATATTGTTGGCTTTGATACATTAAAGATATTAAAAATTTAGAAAAAGTCTCGTTTCTGGCGTTGGATAAGAATTGACACCTACGTGTAGCTGCAGATGGTGTCAGCGCATGGACATTTGCCGGGCTGTTGTGAGTTTGTCTGACAAATAATGAGACAAAGTGCTGTGAGGTAGGAAGTCAACAGATGAAAACGTTTTATATTGGAAAGGAAAGGTAATTGGATGTGAATAGAAAAATGGAAGGAAGAATCTGAAAAGGTGGCTTGGATAGTAACGTGGCATTCAGAAATTGGATATGTATTTTGAACAGAAATTGAATGTGAAGTTCCAAAAAAGCTGTAATGTGATCACTGCTTTTTTTTTTTTTTTTTAGGTCTGAAATTCAAGAATTTTATTAAAGGCTCTTAGAGAGCAAAACAGTAACTACAGAGTGGGCAACCATCCCCGGTACGACAAAACCAGAAAACTTGTCAAAACCCCAAGTAAAACATTTTTTTTTTTTTTTGGAGCAAGGGCGTCGATGGGGAAGATGACAGAGATGAGTAGGTGATTGCAAACGGGTGAGTTTGGCATTTTAATTTAAATCCAAAATTTTAACTCAATTTTTATCTAAAAATTTTAAAAAAATTAATAAAAATTATTATTAAAATTTAAAAATCTTAACTCAAACTCAAATATCATACATACACGTAATACCGTGGGTCAAATCTTTATTGCTTCCGAAGACCATGAATAATGCCTCAAAGATGTAAAACTCACATGGCTTAAAAAACGACAGTCGTAGCTATTGTAAAAAACGACAGTTTGATATGAGTTTTGCTTTCTTCCCTTTTCTCTTTATTTTTTTTTTTTAAGCCCTGACTTCCAATCTTCAATTTATTATTATTTCTTTACCCTATCCCTACTTACAGCGATGCCAAGTCTGTCACCTCGCCTACCCCTCCTCTCCCTTGTTCAAATCTGACTGTCAACATCTCACCAACGGTGGGTAATTAAGTGTCGTATATATACGACAAAAAGTTCATCCATCCCTAAATTTTATTTGTCAATAGTTAGAAATAAAAATTTTGGATGAAATTTAAAGTTTTTTAACAAAATATATGTAAGTTAATAATTAAAAAAATTAGAGGGACAAATAAGAGATAAAGTATTAAACATTTCGTTGTATGAGGAAAATTTATTAAAAAAATAATAATTAAATTTAAGGGGCCAAAAATATAATTTCAAAAATTCAAGGGTAGATGCTCCCTCCGCCACTGTGCATTAAAATGATAACTCCTCATGCTTTTCGAGGCCTACGTGTCTTTTGACTTTTTTTTTCCCCTCATCTACAATATTAATTTATTTTGAATTTTTATTGGCTTTTGAATAATCTACGTAATATATATCCTGAATTCATATGTAGAAGCTTTGTATTTATGTGCAAGTGAACTTCACTCTATTTGTTTATTCTTTCGTGCATGAACATGCAAATAACATTTCTATTTTCTCAAAGAGTTAATTCTATAAGGATTTTTTTTTCCCCTTCTGATAGATGCTTCTAAATGATTTTTTTTAAGATGTGTTTAGGGTCACGTTTAGAGATGATATTTTAGATATTAGAGATGATTTGAGTTTTGAAAATATTCATTTAGTAAAAATAAATTATTTGAAGTGAAAAAAAAAGTAAAAACTTAAAAAATATTCGGAAAAAAAATATAGATCTTCTATATAATTTGAAAAAAAAATCCTCTTATTTCGACAGAAAATAATAAAATTAATGAACTTTTAAAATTTAAATTATATAAAAATATTTTAAAAAGTAAATTATAAAATTAAAGAAAAAAGATAAGAAAAATATTTGGAATACACTTTTGAAAATATGTCCCAAGACGGAGCCTTACTATTCTTTTACAAATTTTGGCTGTTCATCTATTTTCGAAAAGAAACTTTTGTTTTGTGTACGATTTCCTGATCCCTTTGATGTCACCTTCATAGATAATCGAATTCTTTTACAAATTATTACAACATATTATCTTTTTCGTTGAAGATAATTACAAACTCGTCAAACGAAATTTAATAATAAACTAAAAATAATAACAAGAAAAAGTGTAGCAGTAAGCAGATCTTATAACACGATTCCCGTCGTCCACAATCCTTACTTTCATTCCAAAAAAAAAGTTAACCACATTAATTTCCAAATATTTGTAAATAATAAAACAAAAATAGGTTAATTGCTCAATTGGTTTTTAAAATATTGCCTCTGTGATGTTTTTGATCCCAGTCTTTTTTTTTTTTTTTAGCCGAAATGAAAGTTACAAAAAAGTTCATTTATATTTTAAACAGATTGGCTTAATTACTTATTGGTCCCTCAAATGTTTGTGATATTATGATCGCACTCTTTTTTTTAATTAAAACATCAATTTCATTGAATTTAATTGGCTTCCGTTTAGAACATGGATTTGAGATAAAATTTTTAATTTGAAATTAGTTGACTTTAAAAAATTAAATATAATTTATGTTGACTAAAAAAAAAAGATAAAAATTTAGATGAAAAACTTAGATTTACACTTACAATCTAAACGCACTATTAATAAATAAAACAAGATAATAAATATATTTAAAAAAAAAAAGGATATCATAAACATAACTGCAAAGTGCGCCTCAAAACACCCTAAATGCCTAATCGTGCTCACCCATGCGTGCTGTGTACGGTCATAATGTCTTCCACATACAAAAAATACTACATATCATGACTTGTTTCTATTTAAGGCCATTTTGATTACTTTAACATTTCCAATGTGGAGTTTTTGACATTTTGTCTTTCGGGGAGATTATACAATCTCTATTATTTGTGCCAACTTCTGCACACACTATCTTTTGTCTCTTTCTCCCCCTTCCCTCTCTCCTTCCATGGCAGTGTGATGCTTGTATAAGCTAAATATAAGCCGTCAAAAAAATTTGGTCTTCAATTATTTGCTTTTTTTTTTAACCACTGAAAATGTGTTTAATTATTTTTTTCCATTTTTTTTTTTTTGTAAAAAAATATTTCATTAATGGTGGGTGTGTGGTATTTTCCGGGACTGTGAGGGGTTGGGGTTGCTTGCTTATGCTTAGAAGGGACACAGATCATCGATCTCTTTTCTATCTCTTTTCTCTGTCCCTTGGCTTATATTTTGCCATATCATTTAAAGGCAAAAGCTGCTAACAAACGGAAGTTACAATCAACTTCTCCAATAGTTAAAAGACCAGGGACCATTTAGTAAAATTATTTGTACCATCAACCAAAAAGATTAAAACAGGTTATAGACTCTCTCTCAACCAAAAAAATAATTAGTAAATAAAGAAAAGAGAGAAAATTTTTGATAAGTTATAGGACTTGTTTGAGTTCAAATTCAACCTTTTCGAATCTTTAAATGTCAACCATTTTAGACGATTTTAAAGATCTGCTGACAATATAAACCCAGATTCACCTTTTCTTTGGGGTAATGTCACAAATGCCACTACATCAAAACCTCTTGACATTTTTGACATTATTTTTGGACACTTCACTTTTTTGCCACCCAAAAGGACTAGTCAAAGGACAAATGTCAACATAAAATGTTTTACCCAAGTGTCCATATTATTAATAATAAAAATATATATATCCACAAGACACCAAATTATATATTGTGGAAATTTTACAAGAATATTTCTGGTTTTCATCATGGATAGCCGGATGTTTTCGACACAGGTTAACGGCCTCAATTGTCATAATATTTTAGTAGAATATTTTGAATATCCTACTATAATATTTTCTATTTTCAACATGGATGATAAGACATCTTTAGCTCCGACTGCCGACGTCAGTTATCGGAATATTTTTACTGAACATTTTGGGTATTGCTATAAATTACCAAGTTCAAGGGACAAATTGTCATAATTAGAAATTTGGGGGTAAGTTGCAAAAAAAAAAGTTTGAGGGGTATCAGTGCTAAAGACCTTAATATTTTGTACATGCAAGTTTCACTAACCTGAGTTAAAGTTATTTCATATGACAAATTATAGAAAGTATTCCTTTTAGTTAGTAATCTATCGAGAAAGTATTATCGCAGAATTAGATTATTTTTTTTGTTATACATCTCTTTGTAATTTATTCTGTTAAATCCAAAACTTGATTCCACAATGATGTCCTTTTCATTCACATAATCAACAAAAAATTCATATCAGCATCAAAATTCACACAATAAACAAAACAAAGTATACATTTCAATTGAAATGACAAACAAAACGAAGCATCAAAATTCAACACAGCATACACCTTGACCTCCTTTTCACTCGCATAGTCAACAAAATTCATACGAATCAAACCATTAACCAAAGAAAATAACAATCTAATCCCAACAACACCAAAGCAAGAACTGAAAAGTCTCAATGTTCTAAGCAACAAATCAGTCTGATTCTATTTTATACTAATTGAAACCGACAAGGAAAATCTTTTTTTCCCATTTCTAGCCCCAAAACAAAACGGAATGAAGGAAAATCTTAGCAACTCAATCTTTTTAGCCCCATTACCACTCCGTCTAGAAATTCTATATAATTTAAAATGGAGTGAAGAAACATTATCAAAATCTAAGTATGTGTTTCGTTCTATCATGTTGTTAAGGTTAAAAATTTCTTCAATCCAACAAGGAAAATATTTTCCTCATTATTACTTAATTTCGAAATTCTATGTAATTTAAAAAAAATTCATCTCATTTAAACTTATATATGTAAAATTATGGACTTTTAAAAATTGAATTATAAAACTGTATGAATAGTAAAACTGATGTAGACTTTTCAGAAAAAGATAAAAATTGAATTGTAAATTGTGATCCAAACTGGAGCACCAAACACCCCCTAAGTGGAGAGACAGAAAGAGGGACAAGAAAAAGGGATAGAAGATGGGATTTGGTTTATGTGTCCCCTTATTTGTATCCCTATTCCTATCCCTCTAATAATATTATGACACATAATTTTTTAAGTGATATGATATGATACTGTCATTAAATATATAATTTTAATTGACATATCAAGTTATCATTGAAGAGACATAAAAGAGACGAATAAGGAGATGTAAGAGTTGAAGTTAGTAGCTATAACATTTTAAGGTTACTCAGTTAGTGTTGTTTTCCTATTTCAAATGAGTTAGAGAATACTAAGCACACATATTAACAAAAACCTAACGAAACTACACAACTTTATTATAAGGATGACATTTTGCAGTGAGATATGAATCGATAAAACTTAAATATGGGTGATCTGATTTCATCTTATAGAGCGCGCCAAAAAAAAAAGTTAGATCTTTCTTCACTCATGTCGTTGCTCAAATATTTAGGAAACATACTGTACAAATTAAATACATTTTATCTTTCGGAAACTCATCCAATAAAAGGATCGAAAATCTCTCTTCAGAATAATTTGGTGAAAAAAAAAAAGCCTGACTTTTTTTCTTTTTCCACTTGCTGCATGGAAATTATAGTTCTTTACAGTCATGACCTAAAATGAACTTTCACCTAAGTACACGATTATTTAGAGATAAATGAAGCACGCATTTTTGAGTAGATGGTGCGTGCATTTGGCATTAGTAACGAGCAAGTTTCTTCTGTACTAAACATAATCCATCTCTTTTCTTGTGGATGTGACCACCTTCTAATTGATTACAAGCCTAACTACATAAGTTGATCACGTATTAGCGGTATAAAAAGATAAAAATAAAACTAAGGAGCTGAAAATCAATGCTTTTGGCAGCTATTTCTGATGTTTTACTGCCTCGGTACTTTGATCTTGGTTAAGGATTCCAAAGTTACAAAAAAAAAAAAAAAAAAAAAAAAAAAAAAAAAAAAAAGATTCAACAAAATCAGGAAAGATTCCTACTCAATGATCCCACTAATTCCTCGGCACCGTTGCATGTAAACTTCGCTAATCCATCGATTTCCAATTCATATTGCTCATAAATGAAGAATGCAGTGAATGCAAACACCAGAGCTGCAATTTGTTCCAATTATCCAACATGATGTTAAAAATTAGAAATCAACTAGCAGAATGTGGGTGCATTAAAACAGCAGTTCCTTACCTATACCAACAGCCGTTGTCAAGAACTGTGACAAAAACAACTTCAGAAAATATAGAAAAGTTGCAACCTGCAAAGGTTTTGTAAAGTATTAGGCACCGAGTCAAGGGTGAAGAAAAGAAGAAGATAATTCCAAAAAAATAATACTACTCCTTGAGCTATTAGTTCTCCGGATCATGTACGGTAACTGTAGAGTGTCCCAGTATCAGGTAAGCAAACTATGCACCCAACTTTAGTTAATAATAATAATAATAATAATAATTAGACATCAAAATGTTTGCTGTTAGGAAAGTGTAGAGACAACAAAAGATGTACGTAACTAATTCATATAAATTCAAAATGTTTACAGTGGTCATCCAGTCGAGATACAAAACAGAAAATTAGATTATTAGACTCCAATCATAAACTGCGGTATACTAGCCCTTAATTCTTTATGAGACTCATATGAAAGATTCGTGATATAACTAGGAAGACCATTCAAAATGCAACACGTGTTACTCGGCATGCCAGTAGCACAAGGGAACTCATAGTTCCGGTTAGAGATCCTGAAGGGGGAAATCATCTCAGCAATTTTTCCATCTTAGCGACAACAACAACAATTTATACATCGACATTTAAAATATTATCGGCTAGTAAGACAGATACGTCCTTACACTTTGTATAACTTTCATGATAACATATTTGCAAAAATAAAATAAAAACCCAAGTGCCTTAAGTCAGCATTATGACCAATGTGTGCAACATATCAACTGAAAAAGGTCCGTTTGAGTTTCACATAAATTGACAAGTTACCAACATAAAATATGTCTCGAGGGTAAAAAAGAAATACTGCTTTGCCTAATGCATGAACAATTCTTTGTGGTACCATGTCATGAAGGTCTACCATCTCTCCAAAAACTATGGATCAGCAAAAAGCTGGTCATTTATTTTGGTATCACAAAACCGTTTGGATGAGGGGGGGGGGGGGGGGGGCAAAAAAAAAAAAACTTAAACTTGAAAAAATTTGTACTAGAAGGAATACAAGCTCAACACTGCATGCACAATCAGTAAATCTAGGCCAGACATCGACTTGAAAAAATAATTTTGTCAGACCTAAGGCCCTGGGCTAAAAAGCGAGGGTTATAACTTACATAAAATAAACAAAACAAGAGGGGAAAAAATGACTCACTAAACCAGGAGAAAAACTATTATCACAGTCAATACCTTCAAGAAAAATTTCCAATCTCGTCCCTTTGCCAAATAACTTATCCAATGAAACACTCCGTTCCACAAATGTACAACAGCAGCAATTGAATCTTTCACTAAATGTTCTGGAATCTCAAACCAAGTTGAAGATAACCTCATAACAGTGAAACCAAATCTGTTAGAATAGCATCTTAGTCAGTAGATACATGGAAAGAATTGAACTCGCTTAGCGTTATAATCAATTCTGTCAATAAGAAACCAAAATGTACATAATCTATATATACAAGAAGGAATGGAAGACAATAGACTTGTGAATAAATGGCGAAGAGACAATTTGAACACCTTTTCCCCATAGCACACACAAAATAGAGAGAAGGTATTTAGCAGTAAAGAAAATGCACTCTGGACCACAATGCTAGTGCAGATAAAAATGTACACCGCGCCAAGGACTCAGATGGCATAAATAATGACCACAAGGCTCCTATTATTTTAGGAAACTCTTTATGATAAAGATGGTTTCGACAAGTAGAACATAGAAAAAAACCATCACAAGTTCATAACAAACAAAACATTGAATAATTCTCTTATTTCCACATTGTCTATGCATAGAACTCAAGTTGGAGATCAGAAGAGTGCATTCCATTAGAAGTCTTAATCTTAAAAGCTTGAAAAGAAAATTAAGAATTAAATAAATAAATAGGAGAAAACGAGCCGTAAAACTAGGTAACTAGATTTTTTATGAAATGATCTGGAGCCAAACAAAGCTATATAGAATCTCATGACTTCCAAAAGTATCGATATTTAACTTTTTTCGAAATCATACTTACATGTTTGGTGGTAGACCACCGTATCCAAAAAGAAACAACAAAAGTAGCAACAAAAGCTTGGCTGCAGATGAGGCAAATGTTCTTCCAGAAAGGAGAAACCAGTTAAACAGAATAACAAGAGAAATGAAGCATGAAAATGATTTCTTCTCATCGCGCCACAGCAAAACATCTGCGACTGTAATCACATAGGTCAAGTTCATTCAAAAAGCACAGTTATGTATACCTTATAATCCGAAATATCTAAATTCTTATGCCTTGACTGAAATACAGAGCCTATATTGAATTGGTTAGAGACACATTAAAAACTCAAGTCCTTTAGTGCTGTTGGGTGCGGTGCATTTTGCAGTATGTTCTAATCCTCAGTCCAAGGAAAGACTAGGAACAAATTACAAACGTCCTTTAGTAGTACCTGAATTAATCAAAGTTAAGCTCATAGGAGCAAGGGCAATTGTCTGTTGTTAAACTTAACGTAGCACAGTTAGCCAAGTCTTGTGAAACACAGAAAACATGACTTACTATTAGACTAAGTATTGAATATTTAATCAAAATCCAACGAAAGAAATACCTAATCTAAACAGCCAGGGGTTCACTGGGCTATAGTTACAGTCCAAGATAAAGTAGATAACAAAAACACCTTCACCCGAGGATGCTTTTGATGGTGCAATTGTTATAATATGGTAACAAATGCTGTGTAACTGTTACGTGAACACAAGGCAGGAAAAGGAGTTTGAACATAAGCATGATAAGAAGTACCATAGAGCTACTCTCCCAAACCCTACCTTTCCCACAGCCAAGAAGCTTCTCCACTTTTGATGGTTCATCTCGATCACAGTATCTTGAGAAAGACATGTCATTTGCTAAATGAGATAATGATCTGATGGTCAGCGATACACCTTCCTGCATGTTCAGCAATTGACGCAGAAAGACTTAACCTTACAGATTTTAGATTAATATCAGGGTTAATTTCATTATTAGTCCCCGAACTACAGGTCAAATCCCATTTTGGCCTTTTGACTTTAAAAATGTCTGAGATCAAGTCCCTGATCTATCAAATTGTCCCAAATTAGTCCTGCCATCCATCTAATCTTGACATAAAAAGGCATGTGCAGACCATGTTCAACTTCCAGATCATAATTGCTCTAGTGAATAACTAAAGAA
This sequence comes from Ficus hispida, assembly GCA_025413025.1. NCBI lineage: Eukaryota > Viridiplantae > Streptophyta > Magnoliopsida > Rosales > Moraceae > Ficus > Ficus hispida. The sequence goes on along the minus strand of CM046368.1, from coordinate 21,189,258 downwards.
AATAGTTAGATGGTAGACAGAAGCAGAAGAGAAAAAACTACCGGGGCTTATAGCAATATTTTGTAATCTTAACATAAGAAGGAAGTGGCATTTCATGCCTCGAGATTTTAACATTGTGATGGACTTTTACTAATTTGGGCCAACTTTATAGATTGAGAACCAAAAATTGAATTGGCCTTGTAGTACCGGGACTATATTAAAGATTAGCTCTTAATGTAACATATGATGATATGAAATACTATTTTCGTGAACCAAGTCATACATTTACTGGTGCCATGTAGTAAATGAAGCAGCTTCGTAATAATTTATGATATGTGCTTGAGAAAAAGTTATGACACATAAAATGAAACATTTATTGTGCCCGTTCAACTAACATATTTCAAATAATGCATGGCGGAACTCCCACAATTCAAATGATATAAAGAATACATGGAGATATGATTGGGGAAAAAAATAGACAGCTAGCAACCAGATAACTGCTAAAAAACAATTTCTAGCATTTGTCCAATTGGATGATTTAAAGATGGCCTTAAATTTCAAGAGAAAATTATATTTTAGATTACCTGCAGCTATTGTCTTAAAAATCTGTAGGCTAGAAGGCCAAAAGACAAATAGACCATGAACATAGGAATAATGCAGAGAAACCTCATTCAATGACTAGAAAACTAGATTAAACAGAGAGAAATAGCAAATGACACTAGTAGCGATAAAAAACACCAAGAATACAAGAATTGATCCTACATCAATGGAGGCCTCTAGTGAGTATCCAAGATGCTTTTGAGCTGCCGAACAGTTGAAAGTTCTCGAATACAAAGCTAGTTGAATATTGTGAAATGCAGAATGGCTGCATTTTAAGAAGCCCCACTTTCTTTGAATCCATTTGATGGACAAGATAATATGCCAAACCATCATTGCGGGAATTTTAATTAGGGGTCTGCAGCCAAAACAAATCAGAAACTACAACTTACAGTATAACATCAGTAATAAACAGGAAGATGTTTCAAACATTAGGTACACAATTAGGTAGCATTCACATAGCTCGATTGTTCAACAGAGTAATGCATCAAATTAAAGTCTGTCAGAGAAGAATACAGGAATGCTTACTGTTGATATCCTAAGCCTTCAAAAATAAGCGATAGAAAGTCCCAGAACTTAATAGGATAAAGGTTAGATATGAAAAATGCCTGCAAGTTGAAATCAAGGGAATAGTTGCACAGGGATTCTCAATCAGAAAGGAGATAGTATATTTATGAGGGGTAAATTAACTTTTTTTTTCTTTTTTTTTTTTTGTTGTTGTAGGAAAGGGATAAATTCACTTTATCCCTGCACTTTGTAGGTTTTGTGACTTAAGACCCTAGATTAGAAAAGTTAACACTTAACAATCTTAACTTCAACTTCGTTGTCACTTCGCTGACAATTCCTATAGCCATCCAAATTTTTAAATGAAAGTAGCCCCATGTGCAAGTGAACGTGGAGGGCTGACATAGAAAACCCAAACATTTTTTGTTTCAACCTTTAATCCTAAAAGCAGTCTTGCGCTCAGCATGAGGACACTTCTGTTTGCAGCATTGGACCACTGTTTGAGTTGTAGGTAAAATGACAACCAATTTGAAGTCGAGATGGCTGTGTTAACTTTTATATTCTAGGGATTTGAGTCACAAACATGTAAAGTCTACAGTGTGTGTGTGTTGCGTTGGGGGGGGGGGGTGGGTGACGGGGTGTGGTTAAATTATAATTATCCCAAAAATAGAAAAGCCCTGAGTACCTTTCCACCAACTGAGGTTGTCTGAAAATCTAGAGCTTCCTCTGCACAAATGTGGGCATAAGATACATTCTCAACATAGGTAAAATCTGATATGTTTTCGCCACTCCCTATAATAAACTGAAATGAGAATCTCTGTTAATTTAAAAAAAAATAATGACAAAAAAAAAACATGGGCACATAAATCAGGTTGTTGAACACACAACTTATGAGCATAGGAAAATGGTAAACCATAGAACAAATAAGATAACCATCTAGAACATATTCAGAAATTCCCCATTTAGGTTGCTAATCAAACGGAAATGAATCAACATTCAAACAAAATGTAGATAGTATGTATAAAATGACAAAATTTTGAAAACGATACAGTTCATATTCAAATAGTCACCAAATATTGTAGGTTCTTCATCAAACCTTTGCCAAACCAGATCTTGCCAAGTTCACAAAAAATGGCACAAGATTAGTATCCCCAGGTCCAAATACATTGCAAGGACGAAGAGCACATGTTAAAAGGCCATTAACATCGTTTGTGAACAGAATAAGTGCTTCTGCTTGAGCCTTGAGATCATTCAATATGTTCTGAAACTGTATCAAGTAGAACATAACCATATCGACATGAAATCTTAGAATATATACGTATATTAGACAAAAAGAAAATTAATAATAAGACATTTATTATGACATACTTTCCAAGGGTACGGCAATGATTCATCTCCATTTATAATATCATGTAAACCATCAAAAACCACATCCGCAGAACTATTGTAAATTAGCTTTCTAACTCTGCACTCTCGACAAGCATCGATAACATTTTTTGCACCTGGAAGACCAAGATGCAAACAATCAGCAGTTTGGTCAAAATGTTTTGTTGCCAATTGATGTGGCCTTTCAAGCTTTACCTTGAACAAGAATCATGTAGCAATGATAAAAGTCATCATCCTTTATATCAGTGTCATCAATATAGAACACAACAGAAGAACCTTCAATAGCTGCAAAAGGTGAATATTTTCCCTTCCACTGTTAGTTTATTAACCCCAATCAAATATCAAATTAGCTGAAACAAAATATCCTGAAAGTGGCAAGCAAGGAACTGCTAGCAACGGGAGCCATGACAAAAATTAAACAAAAATTCTTGTACATGGAAAAAATTGATAATTCATTACAAGGTAATTGTTGTTTGACACTCTCTTTTGTGAACACATGTACGCACTTTGTTCATGAAACAATACGTCTTTGGAAAAGCAAATGCAGTGTCTATACTACACTCGAGAAACTGAACTCTACTTTCATTCTGCTAATTTTTATGAGGTATCTCTTCAGAGAAATAATTGGAAATAGGTACATGTTTGAAAAAGAATGAACAAGGACAGATCTTGTAATTACTACTATGTTGGAGACAACATTCAGTGTGCATGTAAGCAAATAATTTGCTTTCCTCCAGAACTTCCAGGGTATAACAATAGTAGTTTGAAGAAATGTTGATATTTACGAGATTCTAGATGCATAACTCTCAATCATGTCTTTCTTTTCAGCAATTTCTCATGAAGAACTAAAACTGGAAATCAGAGTCCATAATCTAATAAAAACTGCTAAAAAAAATGAGCCATACTCCTGAATTTAATTTCCAGCTAAAACAAACTTATGTGGAATAAGATAAATTTAAAACATATATATATTCTCCTAATAAAAAGTTTTGCTTTTGTTTTCTCCTTTTCATCTCCGCTTTTTGATGAAAGAACTTTCATTTAAAAAAAATACGCACACACACACAAGGAAAAAATGTGTTGAAAATTCCAGTTGATATTCAAACCAAAATAACAACAACAATGAGGCATTACACACTTCAAAATTCCAAGTAAAGCAATCTTAACAAACAGATCAGTAAATAAAACACATTTCCAGAGTATTTTATTTCTTAGTTATGATAGTTTCCTTATCATTTTCATTTTTTTTCCTTCGTCATAATCCATTGTCATCAATAAATGACCAAAAAATAACAAATATAAAAACCTACGGCTCTAAAATGAACAGTAATAAATTTGCGTAGTGTCAATTCACATCTAAACTTGAATTTATAAATCTCTTTATCACATTTTCCAGGAATCCAAACACGTAAAGAAATGCAAAGAAATTCCGCATATAAAAATTCACCTTTGGTGAGCAAAGACTTATCGCGAACCTCGACGTGATTATAAGAGGCCCGTCCAGAGACGATGGCGTGAGAAAGAAGCGAGTCGCCCTCGGAACGATCGAGCTCGAGGAAGTGAGCGGAATCGGCGACTCGGACGATCCACTTGCCGAGTTTCAAGAGCCTGAGGACGAGCGATCTACCGAGGAAGCCTCGGCCGCCGAGGACCACGCACGTCCTGGTCTTAGGGTTCAACTCAGCCAGGCGATCGTCGTCGAGTACCATTTTCCCGAGAAAATGATGGAAAATAAACGGGAATGTGAGAGAAAGGAGAGAGAAAAATAAAGAGTCGAGTGGGGGAGCTCAACAACACCAACCCCAAGGTTGGCGGGGAATAAATTAAGATATGTAAATGACGTATTATTACTTATTTTAGGCTAATTAATTTTATTATCATTATCTTCGTTACTTAAGATATATTTGGTATTCAAGCTCAAAATCTCTAAGTTCAAATTTAAATTTTTGTATTTTTTTTTTTAAAAAAATTTTATCTTTTTTAAAAAATCAATAAAATTTACTATTTAAATTTAAAAAATATAACTCAAACTTAAACACCAAACAAATTATAAAAAAATTTCATGCTAGAATAAGAAGTTCATACTATAGTAAGATGAGATTTCTATTATAAAAACTATTTTTTTATCGATAAATTTTTTTTTTTTATAATCAATTTTTTTTTTCTATTTTTTTTTCTGAAAGTAAAAATCATATTACTTAATCAATTAAAAAAATTTATTACGATCAAATTGATTTTTTCATAGTTTAATTTACAAGTATGAATAGTTTTATATTATTTGTTATAAATTTTAGAGTGGATACTTATAAATTAATGGTTAAAAATGAATTAGAAATGTAATTGTTACTAAAATGAAAAATGACAATTCCTAGGTATTAATTTGTTTAATTAAATTAAACATAGAATTATTATTTGAGGATTAGAATGAAAAATATATTAGTAGTATATTCTCATAAAAGTATGACAGCAAAAAATAATTTCTTAATAAACTTAAGTTCTCCTTATTAGGGGTGTCAATTTGTGTCTCGTGTCGTATTTGTGTCCTGTTTGAGTCATGTCGAATTTTTTTTCCCCAACCCGAACACGACCCGTGATACGAAACCACGACACGAACACGACACGAACTCGTAACGGATTGACCCGACACGACACGAACTTGATCTGAAATTGACCTGCAACACGAAATTGACACGAAATTAACACGAAATTGACACAAAATTTGACCCAAAATTGACACGAAATTGACACGTGATCCGAAATTGATCCGAAATTGACACGAAAAAAACGGATCCAACCCGAACACGGTACGAATTTTTTTCGTGTCAATTTTTCGCAACCTGAACACAATGCGCTCCCTATTTTTCTCAACCCGAACCCATAAAATTTGTGTCGTTTTTGAGTCGTGTCGTCATGTCGCGACCTGTATTGTCACCTTATTCTCATAATTATTATTGGAAAATTTTTTTGCTTTGATTATTTTGTTTTGGTTTTTTTTTTTTTTCTTTTTTTTGTTTTGGATTTTGAATTTTTAGTTGGTAGGGACCATCGTTCAGGATCAGGTCTGGAGGTGCTTTCGGCTGTCTGAGAATTTCGCCACGGGGTTGTTGGACAATGACAATCCTATCTTAAAAAACAAAAATAAAATAAAGTATGATGCTCCTCCGTCACAGTCGACTTCAATCAAAATCAAAAGATATCCTTTTGTCTCTTTTCTTTTCTTTTCTTTTTCTTTTTTTAGCCCTTACTGTCGATAGTTTGCGTGCAAATTTTTAATTTTACCCCTGTTTAAAAACGTCTTTTCTCTCTCTTCTCTCTCTCTAGATTCGGAGGTTTCTCCGTTCGATTTCTCTCTCGATCCGGTTGTTCGGTTTCAATTTGTGTTCGGTTTTCGTCGTTCTCTTCGCGCTCTCTCTCTCTAGGTTCGGAGCTTCTTTCCGTTCGATTTCTCTGTAGATTTGGTTGTTACGTTTCGATTTGTAGATTCGGTTGTTTGGTTTCGATTTGTGTTCGGTTTTCTTCGTTTTCTTCGCGCTCTTTCTCTCTCTAGATTCGGAGTTTCTTTACGTTCATTCTCCCTGTAGATTTGGTTGTTTGGTTTCGTTTTGTGTTCGAAGAAAGTTGTGTGTTCGGTTTTCTTCGTTCTCCGTTCGAGTTTTAGGGTTTTTGTTTTTTCAAAAAATGGTGACCAACCGCTCTTCGAAGGATATTGCAGTTTCTCCTCTCAAGAAGCGTTCTAAGAACGGTGAGCAAATTTTTGTTTGTGTGTTTTTGTTGTTCTTAATTGGTTTTGGATTTTTGTTTAATTTTATTATTTTTTTTTTCACAGACTCATCGAGGAAGAAGCAGAAAAAAACTTCTGCTGACTGAGTTCGTTCTCCGGTTACACATTCTGTTACGGCTGCTGAGCGGAATGCGGTTGTTGAATCTGACTCAGATTTTGAAGAACAACCAAAGATTCCTGTTCCTTCAAGGCTTCCTCTGAAGGTATTTTTCAATACTCTTTTGATTGGTAAATTTTTGTTTCTTTTTGTTTGTACATGGAAGTTGCAGTAACCAAAGTTAACGGTGCCTTTGGAAATCTATTTTCATTTTGTTTGAGTGTGTGCTAATTTTTTTGTATTTTTGTTCGTGTCCGTGTTTTTTGTGTCTGTGTGCATGTTTTTTTTTTTTTTTTTTGTGTGTTTATATGTATTTTATTTTTTCCAGGTTGGTTGTTACAAAACGAACATTGAAAACAGGTTTAAAGCGAAGCTACAAAGTTAATATTATCCGGAAGAAGCTTTCAAATAGTCAGACTTCTTTGTTCCAGAAAAGTATTTTTGGACGTTTTCTAGATTTGCATGAGTTTAAGATTCAAAATCAGTTCATACATCATTTATTTTTTTCATGAGATTTATTAGCCGAATCAAAAGGAGATGTGGTTTAAGTTGTGGGAGTCCGAAGTTAAGTTTAGTGTTGTTGAGTTTGCTTTAATTACCGAGCTTAAGTGTGTCGGAGAAGTTGATCCAAATTTTTTTGTTGATACGGTAGATGCATCAAATAGGCTGAGAGACTTGTATTTCTCTAGTTTTAGTGAGTCCATTGAGTGAAGTAATGTAGAGCTTATGTTTAAGAATCGGATTTTTTCTTCTGATGATGATGCTGTAAAGGTTGCTATTTTCTTCTTAGTGTCTTGTTTCTTTTTGGCTTCCAAGTCAAAAGACAAGCGCATTAGTACAGACCCTTTGAAGGTAATTGACAGTGGTTGGGTTGAAGAGTTTGCTTGGGGAAAGATTGCTTTTGATTTTTTGCTTGCTGGGATGAAGTCTGCTGCGAATACCCTATATAATAGGGATTCTAAGATCGATCGGTCTGGCTCTTCGTGGTGAGAAGGAGCGGGGTTTCGAATCATACATATTGGACGGCTTGGCTTATGCTTTACAAGTATGGGCAAACGAGTGTATTCCTGGTGTTGCTCGTATTTGTGCAAATAAATCCAAAGAGTTGGTTTTCCCTAGGATGGCGAGGTGGCAGGTTGTTCCACATAGGATTATGTCATCAGCTGTGGAAGTTGTTTTATACCAAAGTATAAAGGTTAATCTCTAATTGTTATTTCTTTTTTTTTTTTTTTAACTGTTCTTTTTATAGGCTTATTTGTTCTTAATTAATCATGTTGTTTCTTCTAAATAGCTTCATGATCACGTGATAAAGCCCACATATGAGGAGTCGCTTAAGGAATACATGACTTGTTTGGATTCAAACTTTTTACGGTTTGATGATCATGGTACTTTTGCTAGGGAGGATGCTGCTCAGGAACATCCAAAGGAGTCTTTTGCTCCTTTTACTGTAAGTTTCATTCTTTTGGTTTTTTGTTGTTGTTGTGTTGTTTTTTTTTTTTTTTTTTTCCTTTTAAATAAACCCTGAGCATTTAGAATATACTCTATTTGAATTCTGTCAGAATTCTATTTGAATTCTGATGGAATTCGTTATTTGCATGCGGTCAGAATTCTATTTGAATTCTGATGTAATCTGTTTTTTGGATTCTTTTAGAATGGTATATGAATTCTAACAGAATTCACTATGGGCTAGAGGAAGATGTATTGATGGCCTTTTTTTTTTCTTGTCCCGTCCTTTTCTTTTTTTCAGGATGTAGAGGATAACGCTGGGCATGATAGGTCCCAATCATAGAAGATGTGTATTGACAGATTTCATGTTTATCTGATTCTTTCGCAAGATTAGCTCAAAAGTTTGGCAGATCTAATGATGATAAGGATATTCCTGAAACTGTTGCTGAAAAGAGGCAGCCAGAGGCAACTTTCCGTGATTGTGTTTCAGGTAGTTCAAGTGGTTAAGTTAATGATGCAATTTGGTTTTGTCAAATGTTTTTGCAAAATTTTTTTATGACATTGTATTAATAGGTTTCTTCTTTTCTTGTTTTCTGTTCCTAAAGGGTCTTTCTGATGAAGATGTTGCTGCCAAGGAGAAAGAAAAGAAAACAGGAGAGTGTTCTGTTGATGTTAGATTTTACATTTTCTTTTGTGTCTTGTGTGTTTTGTTTTTATTCTGTTTCTTTTGTGGTGATGGAATATTTGTTTTTGTTTCTTTAAAATGGTTTGTGATGCTGAGAGTAGTGATGATGATGCTGAGTTAGATTTGGGGGTTGATAAATTTCCTTAAAAGGTATTGTGTTCATCTCTTTTTGTTTTTTTCTGTTGGCAATAAATTTTTCTGATTCTTGATAGCTTTTCCTTTTTCTTTTTTTCTTTTCTGGTTAAGGGATGATGCTGTAGATTGTGTTGAGGATAGTACTCCTTTCACCAATGGATTGTGGTTTATGACGAGGATTTAGCATTATCCCAACTGGCAAAGTCTCAGAAACAATATGTTGACAGTTTTGCTGATGTAGTTCCGAATTCTGTCCTTTCTTCTTCATTGTGACAGATATGCCTTCAGAAGCTGATAAAGAAAGGTTCTACACTAGGTACCATGACGGATATCGTGCTAGGAACAAGTATGGATTTTGTTTTGTCACCTTTTTCGAACATTTTTATTTGTGTTTGTTGTGATTTAGTTGTTTACTTCTTTTTTTTTTTTTTTCCTTCCTTTTTTCTTATTTATTTTGCAGGAAAAAGAAATGGAATGGCAACAAGGATGTTATCGATCCACCGATTAGCTTCAAGGTGGACTATGTGAATTCCAAGTGTTGGTTTTGTGACATACTTTGTTCTGATAAATGCCTTTCCGATTTTGTAAGTTTTTCTGTCTATATTTTGGCAGAATTTTTTTTCGATTCACATAGTATCCTATATGCATTCTAATTGAATACTAGTTGCATTCTAATTGTATATGCATTCTAATTGCATACTAGTTGCATTCCAGTTGATTATATTTTTTATTTTCTTTTTGTTTTTTTGTTTTTCGTTATTATTGGTGAATTTTTCTGTTTTGTGACTATTGGTTTTGTCATTGCAGCATTTGAATGTTGCTTTTTATTATCTGAGGAAGAGGATGAGATACTATCCACTTGATAAATTCTTAAGTTGTTTGCTTGCGGATACTATCTTTGACACTTACATCAGGGAGCTTCGGTTGAATTACAAGGAGGAGGATGAAGGCAAACGGGAGACGTTTGATTTTTTACAACATTCTTTGTTGCTAGAATATGCATTGGGTGCTCGAATGTTTTTGCAGTTGGAGCTTCAAGGATGCTGACATTTTGTTAAATCCTATGTTCATGCGTGAAGCAAAGCATTGGGTTCTTGGTCATGTGGAATGTAGTTATATGACTTTGTCAATTTACAACTCGTTTGCCAGTCATGCCTATGAGGAGGAGTTGCATGATCTTGCTAACGGAATGGCGTTAATACTTCCACATCTGCTTCTATCAGTCGGGTTTTTTGATGAACGGCCTTCAAATTATTTTGACAGTCAGCTAAAGCTATTTCAGCCCATGGAGACTATGTTTCTGAAATCACCCCAACGGCGCAACTGGTTAGTTTCTGTCAATTTATTTTTCTTTTCAACTCTGTTACAGTATTATATTCTAGCAGAATTCCTTGTGCATTCAGATTGAATACTTTTCCTGATGCTTGCTTTTTCTTTTTTTTTTTTTTTTTTTTTTTTTCAGTACCGATTGTGGCATGCATGTCATCATTTCAGCTCTATGTCTAATGCAAGATTTGCGTTTCAAATGCCTAGAGGAAATAGACATGGCTTTGTTTCGAGAGAAGATTGCTGTTGAGTTGTACAATCATCATATTCAGAAAGATAGATTATATTTTGAAAGTGAAGATGATAAGGGTGTGAGGATGCCACGTGTTAAATTTGTTGGTTAGCAGGACTGCATTGAGTTGTGATTTTTGTTTTTGGTTGTTAGACATCTTTTTAATGTTTAGGTTTTTGATCAATTTTAGATGACAATTGATCAGTTTTTTTATCAGTTTTTTTCTTTTTGACATGATGTAATAATACAATATGGATTCTTATTGTATATCTTCTATAATATATATCCTAATTTTGTGTTTTTATTTTTTATTTTTAACTATCTTATAGTATAACGTTGATGTATCCTTTGAAGGTGAATTTGCATGTTTGGCGGTTGTGTCCGTATCTTGCGCATCTTGAACATTTTTTCTTCTTGATGACTTCTCCTCGTGACAGAATTCTTTTAGTTCTCGGCCTTCCTGCTGGGTTCTTCGGTGAAGGTGGATCTACATGCATTCCTTTCAATTCATCCAGCAACTCCCATGTTGATAGGTTTCCAAGTGGGTATACAGTAGCAACATAAGTTTCTTTGAAAGCCTCTGTTGTGTAATGGTAAGAGCATTATGCATTAATTCCCATATGAAGCTTTTTGCTAGCTGCTAATGCATGGATGCATGGTAGTTGGTCGTGGTTGAATTCAAAGCACGTGTAAGTTTCATGTTAACGATCCACTTTTTGTTGTATGTGTTTGTAACTTCAAAAATATCAGAGTTTGAAGCATTGGCCTGCAAAACATATGTTCCAAATAAATACAAACTTTCTCAGTATATTATAATATTGATTCTAACAGAATTCACTATGGATTTAGCCAGAATGCTATTTGCATTCTATAGAATTCACTATGAATTCATCCAGAATACTATTTGCATTCTGATATATAATTCACTATTAATTCAGCCAGATTACTATTTGCATTCTGATAGAATTCACTATGAATTCAGCCAGAATGCTACACGGATTCTTACAGAAGAATTCACATTTCACAGAAGTTATTCAGACTCTGCAGCAATACTATTTTCTACTATTGGTATTTCAGAAACTAAGACCTGGTTTCAAGATTGTAAAAGAGAAGTTTCATTGTTCTTACCGTTAGGGTTGAAGATTTAATGATTTTATCCCGCATTTCTGTCAATTTTGTGGACTAGTTCTGTGAAGATGCATTCAGCTTGTTGCCTTCTTTCAAAAAACTAGGTTTGGATGACTGATCACAGCCACTCCATTAGAGTTGTCACTGGCATGTCTCTTGCTTCCTTGTCTTTGTTGTTCATTTTTGTTCATCGACTCTGCTATGTTTGTATCATAATCCGATATTGGGGCTTTGGTGAGTAGGATTTAGCCCATTTTTGAAATCCAATCTTCTCAAGATATTTGTGATTCCTCCATGTATGTTGTCTAGTTGTTGCATGTTGTACTCGAACACTTGTTTGTCATATGCTTTCCATGATTGTCTGAAATTCTGTATTAGAGCTTTAGCGACCGATGGAAAGTTGGTTTTCAATTCTGATGAGATATAGGTTGCAGTAACCAAGTAGTGCCTTTGGAAACCACTTTTCCGCACCTTTGTGTATACTTGGGTGCCTATCCGACACAATCCACATGTCTTCTCTCTCACCATATGATTCTCTTAGCATCTTGAAGAAGTAATCCCACGAGTCATTGTTTTCAGAGTCTCCGATCCCGAAAGCCTGCAGGAAAATCTGATTTTCTGTATCTTTTGCACACGCACAAAGCAATGATCCCCCACGTTTGCATTCAAGGAATGTACCATCGACAATTATTACTGGCCTGCAATGTTGCCATCCTTTGATTGATGCTCCCAACGCGATGAACATATGAATGAACTTTCCATTGTCATTGTAAAGTACGTTGGTGATTGATCCTGGATTTGTCTTCTTTTAACATTGTGTAGAAATGGGACAAGTTCTGCTTACGATTCTTCGGTTTTCCTCTCATAGATTTTATGGCCAGTTCCCTTGCTCTCCAAGTTTTCTTGTAGCTTATGTCGATACCTGCATGGTTTGGAGGAGGTTTGTTCAAGAATTATTTCAGATCAGAATTCAATATGCATTCACTGAGAATCTATTAGAAATAGTACATAAGCAGTAGTTTTTTCTATGTCAGATTTTCAATATCAAACTGGTTCGAATTTGGATTTTATAAAAGATATGGGTTTTTGTTGGTACTTACCATAATCGGACTTCATGTCTTGAACAATACTGTTTGGAACGTACACACTTTTTCCGGGTTGCTTGTACTTCCCTTTAATCATGTCACTTATTAGTCTTGCCCTAGCCTGCCTGTGATCACCTTGTAAGAGATCTAAAGAGCAAGTGTATTCTTCGTGAAATTTCTTCGCTTGAAACATATTTGTTTCATTGTATTTAAAGGATCACAGCGTCCATTTGCAATTGTCGTCCAAACATACGGCTAGGAATCCACTCTTGTCTGACTTGTATACCCTGTATTGCAACTTCTTTTTCAATGCCATGAGATCGAGTTTTCTTTTCAGCACCTTTTTGTTCTGGAAAAGTTTTGATACAAAGAATCGTTCACAATCTGCATCTTCCATGACCGGAACAATCTCTGGAGTTTGGTCCAGAATATCCTTTAGCGTCCTATTTCTTTTCCTTTTATGTATTTTCTGATTTTTGCAGTTCACAGATTCTTCGGCATCATTATCCAATGTGTTGTAGATTGTTCCCTGTTGTTGTGGTGTCGTTGTTTTCTCGTTTGTCTGTGGTGTTTCCATTGCTTGTATGAGCAGCAAACTGTTGCTTCCTTCTTTGGGGCTGCTTTGTTTTGGTGAACTGTTTTCCAAATGTTCACTTGTGATTGGGCCACTCCAATTTGGCGATGTGCCGTACAGACTTTCAATCGACATACACAATGGATATTGAGTGACATCCATTGTTGTTCTTTCTAACTGCAAATAAAACATCAACAATCATTCTGTAATTTTAATCTTGGCAATCCCCCGTGTACTTTGATACTCTAGCTTGATGGTTGAATTCTCCCTATCCAACTCTAGTGATGTGTACGCTAGTGCTAAGAAGTCATCACAAGTAGCATTCTCAGGGACTAAGACACCTACAAGTGGGTAATCTTTATAACAATTTTTCGTTTTCCATTATCCGTTGTAATACAAAAGCACATTTAGCACTTCCATCTGTTGAGAATTAAATGGGAAGAAAAAGAAAATCAGTGGAGAGACAAACATCAGAACAGAAAGCAGTTGGAAACAACAGAATCTAGTATATTTGATAGAATGCAATTTGAATTTTGACAGAGTGCAATATATATTCCTATAGAATGCAATATGGATTCGGACAGATGCAATATGGATTCCTACAGAATCCATATAGTGCATCAAAAAACACTTCAAGTTACTAGTATGTAGACATAAATCTGGTTCTCTTCCCACAGAATGCCATGTGCGTTCTGATAAAATCCATATAATGCATCAAAAACAATTCAAATTACTAGTATGTACAAAATAAATCTGATTGAGAGACACATTTTGTCTATCTGCACATAATCAAACAGAAAGAAACGAAACATAACATGTGAAATAAATTAATTTGCAGAAAACTATATAGTGCATCAAAAACCTAAATCTGATTTAGAAACCATACAAAATTTGCAGAATCACTGTAGTTCATCAATAGCACTTCAAATAATTAAAATGTAGTCATAAATATGGTTGAGAAATGTATTTTCTCTACCTGCACACTTACGAAACAGAAAACAACAAATCATGCAAACTATTGATGTACCCAAATTGGCTGCCGGTTATCGCTGCAGGTGTTTCATGGTGGATTGCCGGAGCTTGGATTGCCGGAGTTTCGTGGTGTTTCGCTAGATCTAGAGAGAGAAAGCTTGGTGGTTGTTTAGAGAGAGAGATCGATTGGGTCGTTTAGAGAGAGAGAGAGCTTGATCGCGTTGTTTAGATGGAGAGAGAGAGCGTCATTGCGGTGTTTAGAGAGAGAGAGCGAGAGTGAGAGCTGTGCAGTGTTTAGAGAGAGAGAGAGCAGATCGGGTTTTTTGGAGAGAGAGAGAGTTGAATGAGGGAGAGTCTGTTTTGAAGATTCAAGGGTAGTTTAGGAATTAGATTTTATTTTTCATTTAAATTTTTATTCAAAATGTTAAAACTGGCAAAATTATCATAATGGAGATTAAGGTTGACAAAATTATCAGATGGTCAAATTCCCAGGGCATTTGGGAAGTTTTCCCTTTTCTTTAATTACTAGCGGTGGGCATGTGTGGACACAATTGAAGAAAAAAAAGAAAGAGTAAATCAAATAGAAAGTAGTTGAATGGATTATATGAAAAAAATTTTAGATAGGAATACATTTGAGAAAACTAATTTCAATTAAGGCTAAAAACTAAAAAAGACGAAAGAATGAAAAAAGAAAAGGCAAAAAAGTAAAAGAAGAAAAAAAAGATGTCATGTGTCAAATGTTTAAGGTAGTATTTTTACTCTTTTAATATAGTGTGTATATATATATATAGAGCAAAGATAAAAATAAAAATTTACCTTTAATATTTTATCTATTTTAGGAAAATTATACTAAATAACATATTCTATAAAAACTAATAAAATATATAGTATGTTTTTAAAAATTAATAAATAATAACATATTAAATACTCTGTCTTCGAAAATTTTTTTTTTGAATTTGAAGATAAGGAATTTGAATTTTATAATTTTAGGCAGAGATAGATATATATTTGTGCATGTAATCGTCTTTTTTTATTTTATACCCCGCCCCCCCCCCCCCCCCACATAACTTATCTCTCCTCTCTTTTTTTTTTTTTTTTTTCTTCCAGTTGTCTCCCTCCCTCCTCTCTGTGTCTCTCTCTTTTTCTCTCCCGTCGACCGGGATACTCAAGACAAGCCTTCTTCTATGGGACAGGATGTCATGTTGCCAATCTCCCCAGATGACTGAGGTTAGCTCCGATGACAGCAACGGCTTCACGCAAAGCTCATAATTTCTTTCGCGATTCGTCCCACTAGCTTTGTTGAAAGCTACAACTTCATGGCATCATGATGTCCCTAGCGCGAATCAAATCTCCGATTAGCCGTCGGCAAGGTTCAAGATCTGGCATCAGCATCGTTGTTTATTTTTTGGTTTTGGCCTCGCTCCCTCCCTCCGTCCTTCCCTCCTCGCGATTTATCTTGATCTCCACCCATCACGATCTAGTGGTTCGATGAATTCATGACCTTGGCATCTTACTTCGATCTCGATGGCTCGCTTTGATCTTGGAGGCTCAAGATCGGTGATCGGTGCCGATGACTAAAGACACATGTTGATTATCAAAAGTATTCTAGTAACTACCAAATGTATTATACCATAATGCTCGCCTGTGACTAGAGACCGGCAGTGGTGCGTGTTCATTCCAGCTGTCGAAGGATGTTTTGATAGATAACTGGTAGTAGTCTGCCTGATTACAAACCAAACAAATTAACGAGAGGCACTAAACAAAAGAAGACAATTATTGTTGGAGCAGAATTTCGTCCAACACCAAATGAACGTTGTTGAAATAAAAAGCAAGATCAAACGAAAGAAATAATTAAGTATGAACACAAGAAAGCACAAGAACCTTAAGAACAATATAAAGAAAACCGAAATCCGGTATAATTGCCTTAAGGCTTTGTATTGAGAATTGTGTCTTATCTTTTCCTCTCAATTCAAGAGAATTTATAATACATTGGGAATGTAGGAGTTTAATTCTCCTATTAATTTGAGAATTTATTCTCTCTTTAATTACAATGAACCATTCTCATTCCGGTAATCTGATATGGATGTTTAACGTCTTCTATATTAAATATAGACGATTGAGTTCCCTTTGTAAACTCCTATTAATTGTTGAACGTTATCCTTTGTAGACGCTTGAACTTCTCCTTCTGTTGAACGTTATCATTTGTAGATGCTTGAACTTCTCCTTCTAACATCTGATATATCTTAGGAAGATTTGTACTTGAGGGTAGTCTCCTTCTTCATAAATGAGTAGACATCTACTTGGGTTGTCTTCTACCTTATAATTAAGTAGGCTCTACCTAGTTGTCTCCTTCCTTGTAATTAAATAGACTCATACCTATATTAACTTGAGTAAAAATTATTTTAAATAATTTTTACATAGTGATAAAATATCATCCAACAATTATCATGCAATTATTTACATTCATTATCAATTTTGATTGAGTAAGACAAACATTAAAGAAAAAGATCTATCATTTTTAATTTATTAGTTTTAATTAAAATCTTATTTTTCATATCAATAATTATGAATGGGAATCCGATTTCAACCTCGACATTTGATAGAATTTGATCCCTTTTAAGTTAGTAAACGCAATATAAATACATACGAAGAGGCTTAAGGGTGAGATTTTTGAAGTCAGACAAATGTTCTAGGTACTGAGAAAAATAGAATCGATTTCCACCATTTGGAGATTGGCTGGGGCAAAATAAAGGCAACAAAAAATCTTCATTCGAAGTTTAGCGATAAAATTTATCTCTAATTTAAAATAGGCTTATATTAAATTAAAAATGTTTAGGGAAAGTTTGAAGTGCTGCTTTTTTCCGCCATGTTTTGGCAAAGGATTTACTATTGACAATGGAATAGCTAAATGGCCTTTTTTTGGTAAGTTTTTTAATAAATTGCCAAAATTTTTAAAAATTAGTTAAAATACCTTTTTCATTAGTTAATCACTGATTGATTGATTAATTATTTGTCAATCAAGATTGACTGATATAACTCACAAATTTTGTAGTAATCACTGATTGACTATTAAAAAAATTAAAAAAATACAACTTTCTCTTTCTTCCCCTCTTTCTCTTCCCACCTATGACACCCCCATGAGCTCACAGACATTACCGCCGCCGTCGTCATTGCTTCAGATATGCACATCACCGTCAAATCTCAAGAGCGGTGATTCGTGACTTCGCCAGAGCTCAGTGTGAAAGAAGATTCAGAGCTCCGTCAGTAGTTTGTTTTCATCATGTTTGCGTTCACGATCTTCATCGGGACAGTGTGATCTTCTCTCTAACCACCTCGTCTCCTGATGGTTCAACCTGCAAAACAAAAACCAACACCCCAGATTGTGACGGAAAATGGGCCGTTGCAGAGGATCCCTTACCAGAGAAGAAGCCAAGATCGGGAATAGAAAAGGTTGGCTCCTGTTCATCACATCTACTCCGTCACATGTGCTCATCCTCTGATCATTGGTGAACGAGAAACA
Organism: Ficus hispida; assembly: GCA_025413025.1. Taxonomy (NCBI): domain Eukaryota; kingdom Viridiplantae; phylum Streptophyta; class Magnoliopsida; order Rosales; family Moraceae; genus Ficus; species Ficus hispida. The sequence continues at coordinate 21,171,811 of CM046368.1, read as the reverse complement.
AAATAGAGGGGATCTTAGAGGGGAAATGAGCTGTAGATCTGGTTGGCGAGCTGTGTCACCTCCGATGGTGAATATTAGTCACTGGGAGAGGGGAAAGAGAGAAGGAGGGGAAGTATTTGGGAAAAATGAAAATTAATTAAACAAAACATATATTAGGCCATTTAATTAAATAAAAGAAAATTAGGCTATTTATTAGATTATGTAATAAATATAGACCACCCATCCTAATTATCCTTTACTTAATGTATTTGCTTTAAATATGAAGAGAGATTTCAGATCAGCTCCTATGTGACAAGATACCCTTTGTTTGCTTTTTTCTCAGTATTTTTTTTAGTCATTTTATTTTTTGCTGAATATAATTTAATCATTTTTATTTATTTACTACCATTCATGTGTTTATATCTAAGGAAAGATTTGCTCCTATGTCAGAGGATCTTTATTTCTAGGGAAATATTCTAGGAATTTAGGTTCTTTAATTTCTCATTTTAAACCTATATTTCAAACTAATATTGTCAAAATTAGTTTTTAAGAGAGCAAATACTATATAAAAACTTTTAAATTTGGGGTTTAAAATGGAAAATCAAACAGGGGCTTCGTTCGTTTTTTAGACCCAAGTTTGTGACTTTCCAGGACAATGAAGTCTCTGGGTGTTTGTAGTGTTGAGTTAATTTTAAGTTGAATAGTAAATTTTTTGAATTTCAGAAAAGACAAAAAATTTTGGAAAAAAAAAACTTTGAAAAAAACAAAAAAAGTTGAGTTAAATGATGAATGTGAAACAAACAAACCAATCTCTTTTCCATTTTTCATTTTTTAATGTTTTACAAATTCTTAAGAGATCAAGTGACAAATGGAGAAAATCCAATTTTGAATCTACTACCAAGTGTGAAGCACTAAACTAATTTATAGCACGTGTTTGTAGGTATTATATTTTATGACATTGCTTTATTTTTTTGCTACAATGCTTTTTTTTTTCCCCCTCCCCCTTCTAGAATAAAGTATGACATTGTGTCTATGGAGTGTTTGATATTTTGTCATAACTAGACAACTTTTATGAATGAAGTGATGTTTTATTTATTTATTTATTTATTTTCCCAATTAGAACTAGCCGTTCTTAACATCTTTTCATCCAAACAAACACAAAAATCTCTGATAATTTCCTTTTTACTCTTCATCAGATTAGAAACTTTTACCACAAATTCCAGTTTAGTTTTCTTTGGCATATTAGAATTATTGTTGCGTTATCTTGGCTTACTATATGATGACTTGTTTGGCAATGGGTATTATTTATTCCAAGGAATATAGGGACCTTATTATGATCTCAAAAATTTATGATACGACGGATATGAAAAATTACATTATTGATAGGATTTTATTTTTATTTTTCAGCTTTGAGATTTGCATACTAAAAACTGTCTTTTTTTATATTATTTTTGAAGAGATCCAACATTTATAAAAATGTATTGACATGATATTTTATGAATTTATGATAACACTTCAAAGAATATCAAACTTAAAAAGGGTACCATATCAAAATTTCTAATTTAACATTGACAATTCAGTAAAAAATTTACAGAGATCTTTTTCATGGATAGGGTGTATTAACATTTTCTTTTTTCAAAATTTTCAGCCATTTCGAAAAGTGCTAGAGGTATGGTCCGAATTAAAAATAAAAAATAGGTATTTCACATGTCTTCTTGTATTTTCTCATATTGTCTGTTCTATTTCTATGTTCTCCAAAGTGTTGTCTTTCTCGTATTTAAAACTTCAACTGTTTTTTTTTTAAGAAAAATTCGATTCTCTCTCTTAAACGTTTGTAGTAGTAAGGTGAAATAAATTAGATAATAGTTTATTGGAAGTTTGTTCATATGTTGTAACTTGTAAATTATAATCAGAATACTATATTTTTTGGAAAATAGTAGTGTAGTGAGTTTGTGGAAAGAAAAATTCATGTTAGAAGATGTACTTTTATTCATCCATAGAGTAGGTTTTTTTCATAGATTAAATTAATTTAATGTTTCAATACATAAAGAGAGAAAGAGTAAGATAGTATTTTTGAAGAAAGTTATAGTAAATTACAACATAAAATTTCAAATATAATAATTAATAATGTAATCAAATTGATTATCATATAATATCAAAAAAACCCATCATGCTTCTTCTTCTCTCTCTAACATAATACCATGTACACAAATTTGTTGTTAAGAATTGATCGTAAATCAGAATATTTTTTAGGAAAATCTAAGGAATTCAAAGGATTTTGCTAGAAATATGTGCTGTAATTTATCATTTTTTAAAAAAACATGCTATAAACTTCAAAAGTACCTATAAAATATATTAATTGCTACAATTTCTCATCTGTTTTATTAACAGGATGTTTGGTGAACCCATTTGAATTCAAAATTCTAAGTTCAAACTCAACTGATGGCCTTTGGAACACCAGTTTGGTTCTAACTCACCATTGAATCATTGCACAGTAATTCAAAATGGGTTATTGTGCAACAAATCTAAGGCAAACTGTCCTCGGGTGTTATCGCGACTGTTTCCTACCACCCGACTTATCCCTCCCTCCTCGCCTGTTTGGTGATTCCATGTTGCTCGATTGATTGTCGTTCCTCTTGCCTATGTGCAGCTTCAGTCTTTGTTCCTCTGTGTCTGCCGAGGCTATGTGTTCTGGTTATTGGAATCGAATATATTCGATTCCTTGTGGGTTGCAGATTACAGTGGTAATTTGTCCGATTAGACATATGTAAGACCTTCTTTAACTATTTGTACGTCTCCATATCTTCACAAGGGTGGAATCCAGACTCATACTTGTTGTCGAGGCTGAGAATCCAAACCATTTCTAAATCTCAAAATCCCTAATTTATTTTCTAGGGTGTCTCCGTTTTGGGTTTCAATTCGATTCCGTCCGAGAAACTTGTGATACCACTGGGTCTGTTCAACGGACTCTTGGGTTAGTCACCGCCGGTGCAATCGGCCGGGTCCGAAGCAAGCTCGAACAAAAGGTTTGATTAGCCACTATTTTCGAGTTCGGAAAGCATCTGATTGAGCTATTGCTTCCTGCCCTGATCCACCGTCCTCCACCGTATACTCATCCTCTGGCTCGAACTCGGTAACCCTTGTATACTTTCTTAAACTTTTAGAAAAATGAGATGGTGTGATGGAAGTCCTGGTTGTTTGTCAATTTTGTGCTAAATTTGTTTTGATGCTTAAACTCAGAATTGTTTTGGTTTTCTGTTGATGTTGAATGATGAATCCGGCATTGTTATGTGTTGAATTTGAGATTTTGCATGTTTGAGACCCAAAACAGGTCGTGGCTAGTTTTTGGGGGTTTTGTGCATTGTGATAGCTTGTTTGGGTCAAGTTTTTGCTGCCTAAGTGATTAAACAGGTCTTAGTGTCAAATTTGTGCATTGTGGTATCTTGGTACATCGTTTTTAGGTTGATTTTGCATGTTTGAGATCCAAAACAGGTCTTGGCTGGTTTGTGGCAGTTTTGTTCATTGTGATAGCTTGTTTGGGTCAAGTTTAGGCTGTCTAAGTGATGAAACAGGTCTTGGTGTCATTACTTTGCATTTTGGACACTTGGTGCATCAATTTTGGCTTGATTTTGTAATTTTTTTTACCCAAAACAGGTCAGGACTGGTTTTTAGGGGTTTTGTTCATTGTGATAGCTTTTTTGGGGCAACTTTGGGCTGCCTAAGTAATGAAACAGGTCTTGGTATCATTACTTTGCATTTTGGACACTTGGTGCATCAATTTTGGCTTGATTTTACAATTTTTTGATCCAAAACAGGTCGGGGCTGGTTTTTGGGGGTTTTGTTCATTGTGATAGCTTGTTTGGGGCAACTTTGGGCTACCTAAGTGATGAAACAGGTCTTTGTGTCATTACTTTGTATTTTGGATACTTGGTGCATCATTCTTAGCTTGATTTTAGTGGTTTGGGACCTAAAACAGGTCGTGGCTGGTTTGTTAGGTTTTTGATGAATATGATTGCTTGTTTGGGTCAAGTTTGGGATTTGTAAGACCTAAAATAGGTCTTGGTGTATCATTTTTGCAATTTGGACACTTGGTACATCATTTTTGGGTTGATTTTAGTGGTTTGGGACCTAAAACAAGTCCTGGTGTTTTCAGATTCTGGTGTGTTTTTACAAGTTTACATCCCGGTTAACGTTCATCTTTCATCCCAAGTTGGCGATTATGTATACAATAAATTTACATATCTTGTAATATCATCTGACTGGTGAGTTAGTTACCCGATACATAATGTCAGTTACTGGTATATAAGTACACGTTCATTTTTAAGGGGCTTAATTGTAGGTTATACTTGTCAATAACTTGTTTAACCCTAAACCCAAGGTTTATATGCCATGGTAGCTGTATATGTATCGGGTGATTGACATGCCTCAGATGAAATATGACAACCAATTTATACTGAGCCAACTCCTCTACCTTCGCTTTTTTTTATTTTTTAAGTCTTTCTCTATGTTTTGGTTATCGCTTTTTCAAGGAAATGCCGCGAAAAACATTGGGTGAGACTTATGTTTGGGATCCCGCGAAGGGAAAAAAATTTCTAGAAAAATTTGATGACTACCTGACTAGCAGTGGCGGTAAACAACCCCCCATAGTAATCCTCGATATTTGGGCCGCTGAGTTTAATGCTAAGTTTGGAGGAGTACCTGCCTACGGATCAACATTATATCAAAAGAATGAGAGGATGAAGAAAACTTATAGGGGTTGGAAGGTGTTACAATCGTAGACAGGCCTAGGGTACGATCTGTCGACGGATCGAGTTATATGCTCTGACGATGCGTGGTATAGCTTTGTTCAAGTAATCATACTGTCTAATATATGGCCTTACGTTATTTTGTTTGATCACACGATGTTTAGAATTATATGATGATAAAATTTCATATGCAGGTTTATAGGGAGTGCAACCATCTCCGGCACAAGAGACTTCGCAACAAGGAGCTTTATTATAATGTTTTCGAGAAAAATCATACTATAGGTACCTCGGGGTATGGGTCCGTTATGATGCCAGATGAATGTCCATCGTACTTCCACTTTAAAGCCTCACTCGATAACTCAGGAATCCGGCAGGTATTAGAAGAGGATGTGACGCCAACCACCGGTGTGTGCCATTGGAACAACATAAGATCCGGCGCTGATGCAGGTCCGTCGCGGTCTAGGGGCAGTTCTGATAAAAGGAAGCAAAGAGATGAAATGGATGAGATGACATTCATGGCAATGCAGGAAATTGTCAGCCATTTCCGTGACTGATCGCAATCAGGCACAAGTAACGACCAATCAAGTCGGACGGATCACATGCTGATGTGTATGAATATTATGTCAGAGATGGGTATTCCACCCAATCAGCGGACAATAATATGGCACTACTTCGATGCTCATCCCCGTCTCCAACGTACCTTCCACTAGCTACCCGATGTCGATAGACGGGAAATTATTGCATCTGTTGTTCATCCCAGCGACCTCCGATCGAATGATTTCTCGTTTTAATCAAATTTTTTTTAGTTTAATTTTCAGGGATAGATTTGCCATTAATCTTCTGACTGGACTGTGTTTATTTATTTATTTCATTCATATTTCTTAATTACGTCGAGCATGTTGGCAACGAAATTTTATGTTTTTACATCTCTGCATTTTTCAATTACGTTAACCATGTTTCGTACCAGTCTTGGGGAAACATTTAGTTATCGAGCAGTTTGAAACGAATAGTCGATCGTAGTATGATGGTATTTAGTGTAAATGATTTTATACCAAATTGACTAACATTTATTTTATGTCAGGTAAACTTAAAATTTTAGAGCAGATCTCAATCAATTCTCAAAATGAACGAGTGTAGTTCTACATCCGACTAGGAAGAAGATGTCGTATACTCAGAAAATGAGTATATTGACGATGACATATATCTTGTACAGCCAGTAATAGCCGTGATAGCCAGTAGGCGTAACAGGCGAAGAGCTTCATAACCCATTCATAATTCAAGACTAACTGTAGTATGCGTGTGGAAGAGATATTAAATGGCCATGAAAGAATAATTCGAGGATTGATCGGTATGATATTAGAAACATACAGATCACTGAGTAACCTATTAGGTAGTTGAGAATTATTGACGCCAACGTGTAACATGAATGTGAATGAGTAGTTGTTCATTTTTTTTTATCCATATGTGCACAACGCGCTACCAACCGACACATTTCGTATTTGTTCCAGCATTATAAGAGACAACTTCATGTTAGTTTTTGAAAGTGTTGAAGATTATTTGTGCGTTAAAGGACGAATTCATCAGACTACCCGACTACACAGCGGTTCAACATTTGATTCTGGAGTATTCGGACAAATATCGACCATAGTTAGATGTACGTTATCGATGTAATCTAAGAACTTATCGGACGAAAGAGCTTTAATAAAATCTCTTATTGTTAATGATGGTACGCATATTAATAGTCTAATATTTCATGCAGGGTTGTATTAGTGCTATAGATGGCACACACATCCCATATGTCCCACGGCACGAAAATGCTGACGCTTGGATTAATCGTAAAGGGTTTCACTCGCGGAATGTATTAGTAGCTTGTTCGTTTGACATAAAATTCACATATATGTTGGCCGGGTATGAGGGATCTTGTCATGATGTCAGAATGTTGAAAGAGATAATAGCATTCCATGATTTCCCAATACCTTCACCAAGTATGCATAATTATTAATTATAGCAGCATTTATATATAATAAATTAGTTAAAAAATATTAGACTTGTCTTCATATTGCGATGTTTATTTTGAAGGAAAATATTACTTGGAAGATTCGGGCCACGCCAATAAGGATTGTTTCCTGAGCCCATTTCGACGAGAGACGTATCATTTATCGGAATATCGACGACATCGTGTCGGGCTAGGCAACCGCAGGGAAGTTTTTAACGACATACATTCATCGCTGCGGAATTGTATTGAGTGAACATTTGGTGTCTGGAAGGCAAGATTTAAAATACTTAAAGGCATCAATAGCTATCCAATGGAGAAACAAATAATGATCCCTGTGATGTGTGCAGTTGTGCATAATTTCATAAGGATGGTGCAGGTTGGGGATCCCTTTCTTAAAGAGTTGCGGTAGATTGTATGCCTGTAGGTGGAATTGTCGATGTTAACACGGATTACGTGTTTGACGACGGGATCGATCGTATTGGCCCAAGTACAGGAGCGCAGCAACATGACTCGAGGAGGGGTGTAATGAATCAAATGAGAGATATATGATGACTGATGATATGTGGAAAGATATCAATCATCTCCATAGTATAAATCCACATGAAAGCAAGCTCAGTTTTATCTAGTTACGCCAGATTATGATTGTAATTATTAATTTATTTTTATCAATTTTTACTAACCAACTATGTACTTTTTGTTGATGTATTTTATGGCTATGTAAGAAATTTGACAAAAGCTTTTGATGTCCCAAGTTGATGTGTGTTATTAATTGAGCTTATTTTAATTTTTTCATTTTTCTTCACTAAAATCTACAATAGAATATTTAAAAAAAAATTTGTTTAACTCAAATTTTGAACATCCAAACGGGGTCCTTGTTTTTTTTTTTTTTTTAGCTTTTCAGCTCAAACATTTTTATCAAACAATCACTCAAGTTAAACTTTTTATCCCAAACTTTTTATCAAACACTCAATTTTTAAACTCAACTCAACTTAACTCAAATTCAACTCAAAAATCTTAACTCAAACTCATTCACTAAACACCTCTTAAATATCTATATTAAAATAATCCTAAAAATGCTATTTTATATAGATTGTAGTTTGTCCTTTAATTAAAAATCTGAGCTTGATTTTCATAGTTTTCAGCAGCTCTTTGAAAGAATGATAATAGTTGGTACTGTGCCCTCAAAAAGACAAATGAAGTGGTCATAATCTCAATGTTTAGACTCTCATTATTTGCTATATGAGATTCGAACTCTTTACTTTGTACTTTCTTTAAGCAAAAAAAAGAAAAAAAAAAAGTTGGCACTTCTAATAGCTGTTGTAATTTCACTGGATGGACACAAGTATCAAACTTTCATTCCAAAATATACACACTTTATTAACCCCCAATATTTAGTCGTAGTATCTTTGAGAAAAATAATAATAGCAAAAAAAAAAAAAAAAAAAAAAAAAAAATTGAGCCCTCTCTAGTAGCCGGTAAGGTATATTAAAGGAATTTTACCACAGGCTTATCCTAAAAAAATATATAAAATTTAAACTTTTGTGCGGTTCAAATTTTTTTTTTTTTTTTTAATATCAAGAATGTCCTACAATTAAATAATTAATTTACCAAATACTTAGAAAATCAAAATTCTTAAAAAAAAAAAAAAAAAAGAGCCTCCCTGGTTTCTTGAGAAATTTTCGCATGTTTGTTCTCTCACTCTTTCTACTCCACTTTTTTGCGGCTTTGCAAGTTTTGCTCGCTCTCTTTCCTTCTGTATGCCAACAACAGCTCCCACTTTTCCTGCACAGCTCTCTTCTAACCTCCTCATCCTTGCCCTCTTCATCAAAATGTCATGTGAGACAGTGACGAAGCGAGAAGTTTTGTTGAGGTTAAAATTATAAACTATTATTTTTCGTAGAAATAAAATGAAAATTTTTTTAAAGGGGATTAATTGTAAATTTTTATCTAATAAAAATATAAAAACATGGCTAATAAAAAGTTGAAGCCCCCTTAGGCCTTAGTGTTGTGAGACATTTTTTTTTTTTAATTTTTTACAAGAGTGGGGATGAAGAGAATTGTGATGTGAGCTCGGATGTGTTGTTGAGGACCTTGAGCTTCTAGAGGTCATTGTAGAGCTCGATTTCTGAGTCGCCGAACTTGTTTTAGTAGTGGCGAAGCCAATTATTTTACTTTATGGTGATTGTGAGATAAAAAATTGTAAACAAATGAAGAGCGTGAGACATGTTAAAATCCTCGAAATAGCATCACTTAATAGCACATTATTTATAACATTAAAAAAGTTACTTATAAGGTAAATTTACCATAAATTAGTTTCGTTAAACGTATTTGTCATTATATATTATTTACCTCTACTATTTTGAAATATGTTATTTACTTCTTTAATTTTCGAAAAGAAAAAAAAAAGAGATTTTTTTAGGAGAAAAGGATATAAGATTTTAAGAGCCCTAAAACGATCCTAAGTTATATATATAATATATATATATATATATGCTCCTATATGGTATCCTTCACATACATTATTTGTATAGCGTTTTTACGTTATAATATATTAATCAGGTGATTTAAACTATTATTTTTAATGATATTTGTTTTTTACCCTAATATTTCAATAACGTAATGTGATAAGACTCTAAATATGATTTTTTTTTTTGTTAAATTTTACTATTATTTAGAAGAAATAAAAAGTCCAGGATTCGATTCCTAAATTACACACTCACAGATTCATGTGGATTCGAAATATGAAGTTATATGTAAATTAATTAGTTATATTACATACTTTTAAATAAAAACTTAAATTTGCAGCATGATTTGCTATCACTACATAAAAGAGACACTGCCATATATATATATATACTTATAGATATATTTTCAACATTTTGTTAAAACATATATATATACTTTACTATATATATGTGGCAAGAAATCGCAATTTACTGATTTTTATTATCTCAAAAAATCTTTAAAAAATTTAAAGATTACTAAAAAATAATAAAAAAAGCTTACTCAAAAATAAGAAAAATAAAAATATTGAAAAGACAAAAAACTACGTGTCGTTCACAAAGAAACAGAATAAACGTACACGTGAATCAAACACATACCAGAAAATATAGATTCGCTTTTCAGTTCCGTAATTCATAACTCCCACAGCCCACAGATAGAGTATCCCCTTCTACATCTCCCTTCCGTCCCCTTCCCTTCCCTTTTTCCATCCTTTTCGATTTCTCTTCTCCTCTCTCCCTCCTTCAAACGCTCCAAACCCTAACTCCAATTCGGCGACTAATCTCCAATTCTCCATAGCCAGCCGTTATAAGAAGCTCAGTTTCCCTAGGGCTTCGCTCGCGAATGGCGCCTCCAACCAAGTCGAACAAGCTGGGCGGCGGCGGCGGCGGCGGCGGCGGCGGCGGAGGAGGCGGAGGCGGCGAGGAGTTCGAGACGCCGTCGAACAATCTCTGGGTCGGAAACCTGGCGACCGACGTCACCGACGCCGATCTCATGGACCTGTTCGTGCAATACGGTGCGCTCGACAGCGTCACCTCGTACTCGTCGCGGAGCTACGCGTTCGTGTTCTTCAAGCGCATGGAGGACGCCAAGGCCGCCAAGGACGCCTTGCAAGGCACGCTCTTCCGTGGGAATCCCATTAAGATTGAGTTTGCTCGACCGGTTCGTTCTGATCTCTGGGTTTCGTTAGGTTTCTTGTGTTGTTGTTATTCGTGTTCTAACCGGTCTGGAATTCTGAATTCTGAAGAATTTGTTATTGATTTTTTGAATTTATTCTTCAATTTCAATTTCAATTTCAGTTTTCTTATTCTCTGATTTGTTTGATTTATTTAACGTCGACAATTCTTTCTCTTCAAACTCTGCGATTTTCGGCTGCAGATTAAAGTTAATCTTTCCTCTGCCAAATTTAGCCGCTTTATTGGGTAGTGATCTAGGAGATTATTAAATATCTTAAATTTCCTCATGTAAATAAAAATAAACTCTCAATAAAAGTCACAATTTTTGGTTACGAGCAATCAATTTTAGGAAAATTAGGTTGGGTGGCATTTTTTAGTTTTTATTTAGAAAAATGACTGTTTATTGTTTATCATTTTTTAGATTTAGTCGATCAATAATTGACTAATGATTTGTGAAATTTGATGATTGATTAATGGTCTATCAATGATTGACAGTAAGTCAATTACTGATTGACTATTATTACTGATTGATCATTTAAAATAATTGATTAAGCAATTTAGAAAAAATGGTCTTTTAACTAATTTTTAAAAACTTAGGTAATTTATTAAAAAACTTATTAAAAAAAGGCTATTTAGCTATAGATCCCTCAATTTTATAGACTGGGGACTGTTTATAGTCCGCTTTAATTGATGGATGATGGACAAAGGGCTCTTTTCGTTTTTGATCATTCTAATATGACAGAACACGATTTAGTAGTTGTAGCTAAGATATTTCAGATTTTGGTTAGTTTTCATATGGAATTTAACAACAGGACAAACTTGCATAATGCATAGTAGATCTCTGCCAAACCTTAAACAATGAGAGCAAACAGAACACAGGTAGAATTAGTTTGCGCGAAAGATGAACTCTGGTTAGCAATTTCTTTATCTTTCTTACATATACGGCCATACTATGAATTCTTCGTGAACTCTACACGAAACTGAAATTTAAGTTGCGTGGGAATTAAAAAAAAAGGTGAAAAAGCATAACATACAAAAATCTTCTTTCAGCGTTGATGCTTGTATCAAATTGGTTCCTAAACTATTATATTTAAATACTGTGAAACTGGAACTACTGAACATGATAATAAGTAATTTGATCATGGATTAAGAGAACCATAGCTTTAAAGTCAACACCGAGAAGTCATTGAGATTATAACTTGTTTCTACATTGAAGTTAGCTATGTTTTACGTTTATTGTGTCCAATTGTTGTACATGTTTTGCAAGGGACATGCTAATTTTAGGGAAAAAAATTAAGCAGAGTTGGTTAATGTAGAGATTTTAGTACCTCTTTTTTTTTCCAAGTTCAAACTTCAAGGTTGACAATGTTAAAAATCAAGGTTGTGGACTTATTTAAACTTACTGTTGGTGATAAAGTTAATTTATATACTCAATGCGTATGAAAGGGCTTCCATGAGTGAGCGATTGTGTGCATAGTCTTTCAAGGAAAATCTCTTGTTAGGCACCTACTGGTTTATAGAAGCTCCTCATAAAACACCCTCCTGAAACAAGCTCATTGACTGAGATCTGGCATATGATAGTGAACAATCAGTTGATTAAGAGATGCTAACAAACTCAACTAGCTACACTTATAGGTTTTACAATATATTATTTTTTCGAAATGGCGAAATCAATCTTACCCATCGAGCCTATATTAGATCCCCTTTTCCACTCGATTCTGAAGGAAAATCTGACTTCCTTGAGAACCATTGCTCTTTTTAACTACTAAACTATGTTATGAGCAACCACTTCAAGAGTATAACCTTCCTCCACTAAACTATGCACTTAGCTAAAGTTTCAAATCCTTAATCCTCCTAGCTCCTATTAAGCCATGCATGCATTGCTTTTGTCCATGTTACTTCATTTTCACAAGATACCATGCATTAAACACTTTGACAAGACTAAATATGGTCCACGGGCAGCCATTTTCTTAGCCTTTGTGTATTGTCTTAGATTTGGTTCTGTCCTCGGATAAACGGAATCACTAGGCTTTAAAATATCAATAGCTTTTTGTTTTTTGTTTTTTTTTTTTTTGTTTTCTTTGAGGAGGAGGAGGAGGAGGAGGAGGGGAGGGGGGGGGGGGGGGGGGGGGGGGGGGGCGCGGCGACACTTGAGTTTTGCTTTTCTTAAATTTCCGAAATTATGAAGAGCATGAATTGAGTTATTCTCTTACAGCTAGGGTTTATATCTTAAGTTCCACTTTTATTTGCTATTCATATGACAGAAGATATAGTGATTATCCAACAGTGGACATGCACGAACATTTCTTTGTGTGATGCAGTGCTTACTTTCTTAAAGATGCATTGTTTGTCAGCACATGATGGCATGAACGCACATTGGTTTTGTCATATCTACCTTTTGATGGCTCAATGATGTGTTTGATTTCATCTTCTTCTTGGCTTCTAATATGTTTTCTTCGCAATACCAATTAGATTTTCAGTCGTGAAACGTACTTTTTACTTGTTTGTTGCTTCTTACCCTTAAATAGTGGGAATACTGTTTCTAGTCTCGTTCTTGGATATTCTTATTTGTAGTTGTAAAGATCCTTTATGATTTATCCATAAAAACTGTGTAAGCATCTATAGGAGGGTGGGATTAGCCAGTCTGCATTTGTAGATTTTTAGTCCTTAAAGTTACTATTTTTGTTTTTATTGCTGTTTTCATTTTATTTGACCTTGAACTACTTCTACCTTCCGACCACACTGCTTGGAGTGACAATTTGTGGTTCTTACATTAGTGGTTTATTTTTTTTTCCAGGCAAAACCTTGTAAACATCTGTGGGTGGGTGGCATCAGCACATCTGTTACGAAGGAAGAACTGGAAGAGGAGTTTCTCAAGTTTGGGAAAATTGAGGACTTTAAGTTCATGAGAGATCGGAATACTGCATTCATTGAATTTCTCAGAATTGAAGATGCTTCCCAAGCATTGAGAAACATGAATGGTAAGCGTTTGGGTGGTGACCAGCTACGCGTGGATTTTCTTCGATCACAACCTTCAAGAAGGGTGAGTTGTTGATTCAAATTAATTGCTCTATCAATGGTACAAGCCTCATTAAACTACTCTGACATGTAAGGTTAAATTGAGTGGTTTTTATTATAGTCTAAAGCAAGACTTGTAGTTTTAATAGCTTCAAACGTAGTCCTTCTCCTTTTCTTAACAATATTTTATGTAGCATAAATAAAAGATATTTTCCTTTTTCCTGTTCTTTTATACTATGTTTCTTTTACAATGTTATTAATAATAGTTAGGCATGCTTAGAATTATTTTGCAGTCCCTCCTTCCAAAACTCATGTATGGTCTTCAAATAGCAAATTTTTATAATTGTGTCGGGACATTATCTTTTTTTTATTTTTTATTTTTTCCTTTCTTTCTTTTGTTTCTTCCTTTCTCCTCTTTTCTACATCATCCTTTCCTTTCTCGATAATGAACATTTGGCAAACTTAGTCCTCTCGCGACAATAGAAATAGTGGTAAATTACAACTGTTCCTTTTGAAATGAACTTATGTTGCCTATGCTCAATGGAACAGGAACAGTGGTCTGACTCCAGAGATGGACATTTTCCAGGAAGAAGTATGGGGCCTCCTGATCTGCATTCTATTCATAGAAGACAGCAGGTTATTCCTTTAAAAATTGATGCCACTAACATTTCTTTTTGCTAATTCCCTGTTCTAAACACTTGTGTATTTTACTATATCAAAGGGACTTATTGGATTCATTTTGGAAGTTCCCTTTGTTTTATGAGAGTCTGTGTGGATTGAAGGCGGCAGTAATGAGTCATACTTGTATTTTTTATATTAGCTTAGTTTATATTTCTTACTTTCTTTTTGATTGTGCAGTATCCACAACCTTCAGGGGGGCGGAAAGGAGATGGCCCACCTAGCAAAGTTTTATGGATAGGTTACCCTCCATCTCTTCATATTGATGAACAAATGCTGCACAATGCCATGATCTTATTTGGTGAGATTGAGAGGATCAAAAGTTTCCCTTCAAGGAACTACTCTTTTGTGGAATTCAGAAGTGTCGATGAAGCTCGGCGTGCCAAGGAGGGCTTACAAGGTAGACTTTTCAGCGATCCTCGAATTAGTATTATGTTCTCAAGCAGTGACCTCGCCCCTGGAAAAGATTTTACTAGCTCTTATCCTGGAGGTAAAGGGCCTGGGACAGACATGATGCTCAATGAACACCATTTTCGACCTCTACAGATGGATATGTATGCTCCAAATAGGCCACTAATATCAAGTAATTTCCCTGGACCGCTACCTCATGGTGGAATTCTTGGACCTCATATGCCAATGAGGCCTTTGGGTCCTCAAGGTAGATTTGAGCCTCTGTTTTCAGGTCAAGAGCTTAATGATTCAGCCACGCTTCCAAATTATCAAGAAGGTAATTCCAAAAATTTAATGGGTCCAAACTGGAAAAGGCCGTCTCCTCCTACTGCTGGTGTGCTGTCTTCTCCTGCATCAAGTAACAGGACACAAACGAGAACTGTGTCTGCTGCATGGGATGTATTGGATGTGAACCAATTTCAGAGGGACTCTAAACGGTCCAGGATAGATGGCCCTCTGTCTATAGATGATGCTTCTTTTCCGTTGAGAAAAATTGATGACCATGGGATGGGTTTGGACCAATCTTATGGGCTTGTTGCTGCCGTTGACAAAGGTGCTTCTGGCCCGTTTGCTAATGTCCAAGGGAAGAGTCACCTTAGTCCTGTTGGCCTTAGGGGTTCGGCTGGAGGACCTGCTCAATTTAATCCCGATAATGATTATGTGTGGCGTGGGATTATTGCCAAAGGTGGGACTCCTGTTTGCCGTGCTCGTTGTGTCCCCATTGGAAAAGGAATAGGATCTGAGCTGTGAGTATTTTTCATTTTTCTTTGGAATTTGTTTATTGATGCTAAACATAGTTCCTTCTCAGTACATATGTTAATGTTTGTATTTTGTTCAGAGTTTTGCAAATGTTACTGTTTCCTTTAATGGTTCTTTAGAAAATTGAGGTGCTGCTTACAAACGTTTATACACACATTTTCTCTGTACTTTTTTATATCCTCTCTGTCTTTCATAACATTTGGTGTGGTGGTTAAGGAAAATAATCTTTTCCTGGAACTGTGCATATAACCAGCTCTGAGATTGTAAATTCTTGAAATCTTGAGAAAAACTTAATGTACTGATTAACTTGGGTACATATAAACCTTTATTGGATTGGTTAACTTCTTATACATTCTTTGACAAATCATTTTATGTTGGTGTTTATTGTCTTGCAGTCCTGAAGTTGTGAACTGCTCAGCCAGAACAGGTTTGGATATGCTTGCTAAACACTATGGAGAAGCCATTGGGTTTGAAATTGTTTTCTTCTTGCCAGATAGCGAGGACGATTTTGCTTCTTACACTGAATTCCTTAGATACTTGGGTGCCAAAAACCGGGCTGGTGTTGCCAAGTTTGATGATGGGACCACCTTGTTTTTAGTACCACCTTCAGAGTTTCTCACAAATGTTTTGAAAGTTGCTGGCCCTGAACGCCTGTATGGAGTTGTTCTCAAATTTCCACAAGTCTCTTCTAGCACTTTGGGCCAGCAACAGTCACACCTGCCTATTACTTCACAGTATGCAGATAGGCATCAGATTCCTCCTCCCCAGGCTGAGTATGGTGTTCCACCAAAGGAGGAACGAGTTCTGCCAATGGATTACGGCAGGATATTGCAAGAGGAATCGAAGCTCCCTCCAAAACCGCTTTTTCCACCTACTACCGAGTCTCCTGGAGTGCAGTCAGTACCTCAAGATTATGGCTCTAATAATGCCGCAGGAATCTCACAAGCTGGAGTTGTACTAACACCCGAGCTGATTGCCACTCTAGCATCCTTACTGCCTGCAAATTCCAAGTCTTCTGGTCCAGAAGGCGCAAAAGCTTCTGAACAATAATAAGGCCTGCACTTCCTCCTGTTACACCTAATAAAGTAACCACACCTCCTGGATGGAAACATGATCATTACCATACTTCTGATCATATTGGGCATGGATTACAACAAGTGGGGAGTCAGTTTCATCCTCAGGCTCAGAACCTTTCACAACTGCAGTCTTATCCTTCTGTTTCAAATACACCTAGCCACGCCGCACAGCAAGTCCTTGGTAGCAATCAGTTCCAAGGCCCTACTGTAAGTCAGTCACTGCAGTCTAGGCCTCTGAGTAACTTTCCGGTTCCTTCTCAAGGAGGACAAACTGGTCCTTCGCCGCATCTGACCCAATATCAGGTTGAAGCTCCACCTGGTACCCAGAAAGGCTATGGGATAGCACATGGAACAGATGCTTCTGGGCTGTACAATCCAACTCTTTCACAGCAACTCATCAATCCTGTGACTTTGGCGGGTCAGTCTTATAGTGCTAATAATGTGCTATCACAAACTGTAATGCCTGTCTCTGCTGATAAGGTGAATACAGAGGTATCAAATCAGGTTCAGCAGCTGCAATCTGCAATTCTTGGAGCGGGTCAGGGAACATCAGAGGGTGAGGTTGATAAGAATCAGAGATATCAATCAACCCTGCAGTTTGCAGCAAATCTGCTTCTCCAAATTCAGCAGCAACAGCAGCAAGTTGGTGCTCAAGCAGGGCGGGGTTCTGGAAGCCAACAATGAATTTGCTCCACCTAGGTAATTTCTCGTATTCTGACTTCCATTTATGATCTGAGTTTCTTTGGTGGAATGTTTTTTTATAATTATTGCGGTTGACTAAATTGTAGTTGACTTCTTTGTTTTGCTTGTATGGCTAGGCTTTTCTTTAACTTGTATATCTCTTCTAGCATTACATAGGCTTAACTTGTCAATTTTTTTTCTGGGAAATTTGAAATTGTTGCATACAGTCCTGGCTGCAGTAACTTGCTTTGAGAATTTTTGTCAAGATTTTTTCAGTCTATTTTTGTTCTTCCTAGACAGCGTAGAGTTTTGCAACACTGATATTAGGATGAAGGTCTTGTATTGTTTGGCTAGTTGCATGTTATATTTTCAAGGCTAATATAGAATGGTATGATTTTCTAAGGAGAAGAATGACATGCCATAAGGGTTTTTTAAGTGGAATGATTTTAAGTGAAGTTGATTAAGATAGAGGAATTTCATAACATGATTTTAGCGAAGAGAATGATCTAGTGGTGCTTTACTTTTGTTGTGGATTTCCTTCCAGTTGTAACCTGATAATGCTTTGTTTGATCATTTTTTAAGTTTATTGTTATTATTATTATTATTTTTTAAATTACGAGCAAATAGTAGTTTCCTCGTGTGGTAGACTGGATATTTTTGAGAATAGGTTGGAATTTGGAGAGGGATTTGAAGAGCATTTTTTAAGTGGTGGTTACATTTATAAGATAAAATAGAGATTTTAGTGTGGGGTTTAGATTTTAACGTTTTCTTTCTTTAGGTAATTCCACACAGGCTTATAGGATTTTCATTGCTGCTGGATGTTTTGTTGCTAAAATTATCTGAAATTTGTTTTTGCATGGTTTAATTCCGTCGTTTCTAGTTATATTTTAATTCATTGATATGCTTGGCTTTGTGTAGAATTTTATTTGCTGACATGCTTTTACTGCTATGGTTTATAGTTCCAATTTTTGTTTTGAAGTCATTACATAATTTGCATGTCATAATTGTTTGTCTATCATCCATGCAATCTACATGCATCTACTGTTATGGTTATTGCTCTCTTGCATATGTAATCTAACATATAGTCCGTTCTTACTATATAACGTATATCTAAAGTGATCGACTTATTTTAAGCTATTTCTCAACCATAGGAGCATAAATATTTTTACCTTTTCAGATTGTAACTATGAAATGTTATTGCATTCTGTAAGAGCTTTTCTTCCTGAACTTATTTATAAACTCTACTGGGATTGAGTAATTTTATCCCTCTGTAAATACAGAGTTAGGAGCAGTTCCCAACAAACCCTAGGGAATCAAATGTGATGCGGTTAGATTATAACCGAGTAAACATCTTTTCCCGTACCACATTCCAGAAATATTCTGTTGGAATCTTAAATGAACTATAAGACAACACGCAAAACTCAAAAGGGGGAAGAGTATTAGCTCGTTTTAATAGGACCTTATCACATGCTCTCGTTTAAAAGAAATAAGACATTTTTAACTGATAGGATCACACAATGGTACGTAACCCTATATACTATAGCCATCTACCTGCCCGTATATTCTCGGTGTTCTGGGTTGAGATTTTCAGCAAGAACTTACAAGTATCTTCTAAACATTATTAGTGTTGCGTTCTATAATTCTTGAAAAGCCTTATTTTCGAGGATACTACAAAATGTAATAGAAAATTAAAAAATTAATTTACGGATTTAGACTGCTTCAAAACTCGAAGTGTTTTTAGAGTTTTCTTGTTTATTTGTGCCCCTCCTATCAAACAACTCGGAATGTTTAAACGATAAATTTTTAGAATTCTAAGCAAAATGGCAATATCTTTGGGTAGATTCGTATTCCAAATGAACATCTATGAGCAAGATTTAGAAATGATATATAATAGGCTACGGCGGTCTGTTAACAAACTTAACCATCATTTGGGCATATAGTCAATTCCTGTTGGAAATATGTGATACAGTTGAGGAAAATTTTTTCATTGTCAGACTTCATTTCTGTCATAAAAATTAATTCCCGAGTAAATTTCATAAAATTCAATTATGAAAATTTAGTGTTTTTTGCACGGTCAAGTGACAAGTATATAGGAAGGGGAACCACGGAGCGTTTCCAGGTCGAATCCATTCTGAATTTGAACATAAATTTCCAATTAAAGGGATCTTTGCACACTGGTAACTCCATTATATCGTGCTCCGTGGCATTTGTTTGCTGCAATTCGAACTTGGCTAGCCTTTAGCTTGCGGAGTCTAAACTTTAGTTGAGTTATTTGAACGACTGTTATATAGTTGGTATAACCCATGTTGGTAAACTGTCAAGTTTAAATCAGTTGGAACTCATCCTGTCTCCTATTCCGTTCGTTTGCTTATCGTTTCATTTTTGTCCCGTCCATTTAAATTTGGCAAAAATAAGATATTGAATTGAACTCAAATTAAGTGTTAACTTCGCTGAATTATCGTTGGGATCTTAATGAGCAGGAGGTCAAGGTAATATGAAACATTTTGGTTGTTTAAAAAACCGTATGCCAAAATTGTCTTCACAGAAGCGTACGATAAAATTTATACTAATTCAGCAATTTTAGGCAATAAGGTTGTTGAATCTGCAATTCACATAGCGTTGGCCTGCCGTGGGGACCTGCTATAAAACTACCTATACAGGTTTCTATTAGAAGGGAGCTTGTAAGTTTATTCTGCAACCTACTGGTGAATTCTTATCCGAATCAGTAATCTGTGTTTTCTTTGTAGACTAGTAGTGCTCTGAGAAAATTCGAGGCTCCAGAAAAATCTGTTGGTTCACTTTCCGGATTTATGGATTTTACCGTTTGTGTATGTTTTGGTTTAACCTTTTACCTTCCCTTTCAATCAAACCTGACCTGAAATCGAAGTCCATTTGCAACCCGGGGTTCTCTTGCGAGTTCTTAGTTAATTCTATTTCTGTCAGTTATTGTGAGCAAGTCACTATAAATTGGATTCTTGTTTCTCGACGTCTCAATCTGCGGTTCTTTGCACCCAGAGAATCATTGCGATTCATTAACCGATAATTTCACTCCAAATTAGTACTTGCAGGTTTTTTGGTTGAGAATCTAATATTGGTAAATGAAAAGATTGTTCTGGCTAGATCTTTTGAATGTCAAATCACATTGTTAGCAATCGGGACAAGTCCAAAGGGGTATCAAATCTTCTTAGCAGAAACAACCAATCGAAAGTGCTACCGCCTATTACTGGTTTGGCTCAATTTTTAGTTTTAAGTAGATGAAGAGGGGAAAAGTAAAAACTTGTTCATCAAATGTTATTTTTGCTACTTTTATTTCGATTTAATTTGGTATTTAATGAACCGCTGTTTTTTGTTTCTTCTTTTTTTCAATTACGACTAGTTTTGACAACTACGTGCGTACATTGCTGAGAGTGGTGCAAAATTACATACCCAACAAAGATACAAAACGATTATTGCCTGACCAAATCTTGATAACGTGTAGGTGAGGGACTTTTTGACTCACTCGAAAGGGTTTTTGCGGATCGTACTATGCCTTTTCGCATAGAAATGGCGAAAGGGTTTTGCGGATTTTCCAACTTGGTACAACAGATGTGTGGTCTGAGAGGGTTGGTGGGATCAAAATTGGTTGTTTTCAAGGCTTACAATCCAACGGTAGATGGCTTTATTATATGAGCAGTCTTATTATGATAATGTGACCACACAACCTTCCCCAATCTTTCCCTTTTGGAAAAAAAAAAAAAAATCTTTTTCTTTCAATGTTATTTTCGTTCCCAACTACAGGTTTCTCTGTTAGTATTTAATTTTTTTCTTTCAAATATTTAAATGCAACTCACTTTATTTCGTGAAATAAAAAGGCGTTGAAAGGTAAAGTCCAGGCCACAACTTGGGTTTAGAACATTTAGTTGACAGAAGATTTGTTGGAGTGACCTTAATTTTGAGAGTAATGACACCAACTTTTATCCTCGGTTTTTAGTTTCAAACAAATGATAGAGAGTTGTCATCGTTTTATCGACAAATCCATTCAATTGATTGACAATCTTTTAGCACTTGTAAACAAAAACAAATGATAACTCCATATCACATTGGCTATAACTCGATAGTTGTGACTAAATTTGGTGACATATTTTTCTAATGTTAATGGATTGGTGCCAACAGCTAATCTAAAGATTGAATTAGGCTCTTGAGAAAAGAAGTCAAATGAACCCTACACAAATTAAATGGGAAACTCATTGGGTTGACCTATGTTTGATAGAGTGAAAAAGGTGAGGAAATGAAGTTGAAAAGAAGAATTTTAGAGAGCAAAAGGAATCTTAGGTTGTTTGGTAGAGAAGAAATTAAAAAGAAAGAAAACTATATATGTGTAAGACCCGTTATTTCTTAATCTTTCTAACTTTGACATGAAGATAAGAGGAAAATTTTAACAAACAATTTGGTTTGTAAAATAATTTTTAAGACCGTTAACTCCTACGCATTTTCTTATTTATGTAATATCATAATTTTAAAATATACTAGATTAAACATTTTCTTAATTTGAAAAAATTTTAAAAATTTTCGCCAACTACATCATTAATTTAACATGGCCCTCAAATTTTGAAATATATTTGTAGTGTTCCTTGATTTAAAAGCCATCTTCATTTTCACCCCCAAAGGCCCAAACGTTAAGAGTTAAACCCTCATCTAATACCCATTTGGATACAACTGGAGATTGAAAGGATCTTCTCAATTCAGTACTCAAGACTTGTATGAGTATGTAGATCATCAATTTGAGGGTATGAGTATGTAGATCATCAATTTGTGGGTGTGTGAATTGTGATAACAATGACTATTTGGATCGTCTGGAAACTCAGAAACGAGGTGATGTTTCATGATAATATACCTAGGCATAAGGCTTTTGTTTCAATATGGAATTGCATTAAGGAAGCTTATGCTACGGACTTCGGTACAATTAATTTTTGGTACAATTAATAACTCCTTAGATGATTTGTTGATTTTGAAGACTTTCAAATTAAACAATAGCATTTCCAAACCTCCTTGAATTCTCGAGGTTCAATGAAAAAAATATTATTCCATGGTGGATTAAAGTGAACAATGATGGGGCAGCTAATGGTTCTCCTGGCTAGACTAGTTGTGGAGGTATTTTAAGAACTAACAGAGGTTTCTGCAAGGGTTGTTTTGCTAAGCTTTGGGTATTCTTTATGCTTTTGAAGTTGAGCAAATGGGAGTTATCATGACAGTTGAATTTGCTATTAAATTCAATTGACCTCGTCTTTGGTTTGACTGTGATGTTATCTACGTTGTTAATCTTCTTCGATCTAAAAGCAGCGAAGTTTCATGGAAATTCCTCTCTAAATGGGAACATCATTCAAAATTTGTAAGGATAAACCATGAATCATATATTTTGGGAAGGAAATCATGAATGAGATAAATTGGTCTCGCATACGGTTCATGTTGACAAGACTACTTGGTGTTTTGCTTGCCCAAGATTTATCTCTTCCGAAGTTTCTAAAGACATGGCGGGATTTCCTCACTACAGAATTTGTAAGTAGCTAACCTCTAATTTTGTTTTGATATACAAGAAAAACATGCAAACCCACGAGCAGTTCGACATCTAATTAATATGTACTATTTTCCCTCTATGGTATTTTTCCTATTGGGTTTTGATCATAAAATTTTAATGAGACATATTTAAGTTATAATTTTAAGATGCGAGTTTCAGTTTAACTCTCTGATATGGTTCTCCGGCTATTTGGGGGATCTTTTCTTCGGTTTGTAGGTTGCCATTATTATGGTTGTACTTTCTTTTTTGCCTTTTCCATGGACATATTTGTATTATTATTTGCATTTTTCATTATTAGTGTAGCATCCCAAAAATTTATGGTTTAATTCTCCAATTTTAATTGGGAATATAAATTATAAATGTATCTTTAAGAATGTTTTTATGTGATGATGACAGGAGGATCATGAGAAATTAAAATGTGTGTATTCCCATTTATTCTAGAAATTTGCTATGATTTTTCAGTGTGCTATGTGATCACAAAATTTTGTAATATAATGAGATAAGCAAGCTAAAAGAAAGGGTTAATTTCAAAAATAACACCTGTAAGAAAAATATTATTAAAAACTAACATAACTTTTGTTTCCTTTAACTGCTAGCACTGCCACGTCATTTTTTCTTCTTATTTATGGGATCCAGTAGCTTTTACGGGGGGTCAAATTTTGGGATTACTCCCGTTTTCCCACCCACCTGCCCAAATCTCCCTCTATGCCCTAACTTGATTTTCAAATCATTTTCAATATTTTAAAGAGAGAAACTCCCATTTAGAGAGATAAAGAGAGTGAACAAGAGAGAGAGAGACCACCATCTACAGAAACCGTCAGAAACCGCTCCAAAACAACTCGGAAATTGTCTGAAACCACCACCCATGCCCTCTATAAAGCTTTTCGAACTTTGTAATGGGTGAAAAATCTTCTAAAATCAACCAAATCCAGTAAAAAATTCTTGAGTCTCCCATATCCAAACCCACGAAATCGGTAGAGAAAAATATTACTCCCAAAAAGAGGTCTCTCCGACTAATGGCTTCGGCAGATAAAAGGCTACCGGTGAAGAAAAACCCTAAAAAAACCGGCACTAGAGAAAAAAAGAAACTGAGGAAGGGTTAAAGAGAAAGCAGGGGGAAACAAAGTAAAGGAATCCAAGAAGGTGAATGTTGGAAAAAACGGATCCGATATCAAAGTTACGGCGCAACGGAAGTTTTAAAATTATTATGCCGATTCAGAAAAGAAGCTCATGATGTATATAATAATAAATTAAATACATGATCAAACGTACCTTGTTTCTAGGATTCTGGAATTACTAGAGCGTTGACTAACGTGTCTTCTCTACTATTCTCGACTCCCCATGTCTTAGAGTGTGTGTGGGCACACGTGTTATGAATCCAAGCGACCGGTAATTCTTCCGAAGTCTAGATCTCACTTTCTCAATCCCGATGTACATCGTTGAGAATTCGATCTGGGTTCGTTCTTCAAAACTACAAAACAGGAACCAATTAACCTTCTATGAAAATTATCACTCTGTTTAACCTTCCTCACAGTTTTGATTCAATGAAAATTTCTCTCTTTTTCTCACACCCAAGAAGGACGAATTTTCTCAAACCCGAAAAACCTAGTTTTTGTTTTTCTCTATCCAAAAGACCGTCTCTTTTCTTTGAGTGTATGATGATAGTTGGCTCTTTTCAAGAACCCCTAGCCTTTATATAATACTTTAATCCTTTTTCAAAAATATCTCTTATTTGAAAAATAATTAATAATTATTTTTCTGGATAATCTTTTGAACCAAAGGATCATTCGAATTTCGGGCAAGGTTGTTTGAACCTTATGGACGACTTTTTGCTTGGAGAATGCTCAAGAAATTCGTGCTCCACCTTATGTGTAGATTAATTAGAGGTTCAAATTTAAATCAAGAATCTAGACTAGTGAAAAAGTCCTAATTCTATCTAGATTCAAACTCTTTTTAAACCTTTGACTTTAAATAAGATTTTCTTATTTGAATTTAAATATATATTTTCTACAAACATTATCCTTATTTAATTAACTTAAATAAATGGAATATTTTAGATTTTCTTTCCACTAAAAAAATGTGCATCATTCTTTAAGAAAAGAAAATCTATCAAATAAGCTCCATTATTTAAATCAATTAATAATTTAATGTTTATAATATATTTAAACAATTTTGAAACAAAATTTTCTTCTCTCCATCCAATAAAATTCGCGTACCATAAATTATGAGAGAAAAACTTTGTTTTCAAGAATTAAATAATTCAAACACAATCTTATTTCTAAAATTCAATTAACCAAAATAATTAACAAATAATTATTTTATTTACAACCAATCATATGTTAAAAAATCATATTAATTTTACATGTCCAATCCTTTTTTGGGATTGCATGTTAGAGAGTACCATGTCTTAATAAACAATTTTAAATTCCCATTTAATTTACCGATCTCATTAGGAATAAATTTCGAGATGCTTCGTGGAACTATATGAGCTAGTAGAGGGACCCGATGGAAATACGTAAAGAGGCTCTTATAATTGTGAAAAATTAATCCCATATTAATTATTCATCAATTATCAACTTCAGGACTATTCCACTAAAAGTCTAAAGCTGAACTCCCGTTTGTATACCGTATTACGAAAGCTCTCTAATGCAGTGCTTCTTCTATAATTTATTCATCGCTTGCTTAATCCTCCATATGTTATCCATGATTGAATTAAGGACTTTTTCCGTTTTACCTTTTCAATCATTTTAACTTAAAGTTCCATTATTCTCCATTAAAAGAACCATCAATTGTAAAGCCATACAATCGGTAACCATCAGTGAACACAAAGTAAACCAATGACTAAGATCTTGTTATATTATCTTTCAATTCCCAAATAATACCTTTATGTAGATAACATGTACTATCATTAAGATAACTATGGATTCCGTATCTGTGAATCTTGATTTCTCCATCTATAAGTCATATACCCAAAACACAAGTATATTGACCATGAATTATCGGTGCCTCACCTATAGTGGATCAAAGTGCATAAGTTATGGATGCAAACTCAAGTATTCATTTCAGGATTAAGATTAATGCAGGATGATAATCAAAGCATCATTGATTCTTATAAACAGAATTATTAAACCGAATCAATTAACACCTTAGGTCCAGTCCAATGTCATACCTCAATACTGGTATACATTAAAGTTTCTACTCGAAACCTATCCGATGGTCAAGACAAACCATCCCTCAAAGGAAGTAGACAACCTTTACAATCTTATCATGAATAAGATTCCCAAATCTTATTCCGTCGATTGCAGACCATTTATTTAGACTGTTATCAAATTACTACGTTTTCTATATATACCCCGTATACATATGGTAATCCGATATATTACCAACAGCCTAGGAGTATTTTATATTTGCTCAAAATAATCATACAATCAACAAATGAAAGTAAATAGGGTACTACTTATTAAACATAAATAACCTATTTTTATTAATATCAAAATGTCATATTTACAGAAAATCCCTATAATTGATTTTCTATTCTTAGGGCATATATAGATCCCAACAATCTCCTACTTGCTCTAAGCGAGTAAATGTGACATATTGCGCATCCCTTTGCCTTCGACGTGTTCCTCGAATCTTCTGGCCGCCAAAAGTCTTCGTGAACGGGTTGGCAAGATTGTCCTCTGATGCGATTTTACAAACCATCATATAACCACTTTCAACAAGGCCTATGATAATGTGATATTTTCTGTCTATGTGCTTACTCCTCTTATGATGCCTAAGATCCTTAGTATTAGCTACTGCTGCACTGTTGTCATAGTAGAGCACTATAGCTTTATTCATACTAGGAACAACCTCAAGGTCACCAAGGAACTTGCGGAGGCATACAGCTTCCTTAGGTGCCTCATTGGCAGCCACATACTCGGCTTTCATGGTCGAGTCAGCAATACAAGATTGCTTAACACTCCTCCACATAACGGCAACACCTCCAAGGATAAAGACAGATCCTGAAGTCGATTTCCTCGAATCCTTATCTAATTAAAAATCAGAATCTATGTACCCAATAGGAACAAAGTCCTGACCGGAATATACTAATATATAATCCCTCATTCTTCATAGATACTTGAGTATATGCTTAACCGCAGCCCAATGGTTAGGTCCTGGATTCGATTAATATCAACTTACTATACCAATCACAAACCAAATGTCAGGCCTAGTGCATAACATAGCATACATAAGACTCCATCTGTAGATGCATAAGGTACATCTTTCATACGTTCCTTTTCCTCCGATTTCTTAGGATAGTCATATCTAGAAAGCTTAATTCTCATTATGAAAAGTTGAGCACCTTTCTTGGAATTTTTTATAGAAAACCTCTCAAGTACTTTATCAATGTATAAAGCTTGGGAGAGTGCTACCGTTTTGTTCTTTCTATCTCTAAAGAGTTGAATTTCAAGAACATAACTAGCTTCTCCTAAGTCCTTTATTTCAAACTATTTGGCTAACCAAACTTTGACTGATGATAGTGTTGTCATATTGTTTCTAATAAGCAATATATCATCCACATAAAGTACAAGAAAAACTACCTTCTCATTCTTAATGGTTCATCAACGTTTTGATTCCGATTAATGTGTATATATTTTTCTATATTACGAGCCATGTTGAAAGAACATTTGGAGGTACAGCTATCAAATGTAAAATTTGACAACGACGACGATGCTATAGAGCTTGGCTTACTGTACATGATATTTTTGCATTCCTCTTGCAAATGCAAATTCCGTGAAGATAGACCCAAAATATTTTTCCCTAGCTGATAACTTGGAGGACTTTAATGTTTTTCCATGTGGTGTGCTCTCATAGGAGGCAACCCGAGCTATAATATGTAATGCAGTTGAAAACAAGCTATCTTCAGAGAGAAGACATTAAAAAAGGCTACTGAAGTGCAATACAGTATCACAGACTTTCCTCATGCCTTACTCATTTGGGCATATGAGAGCATCCCAACAATAGCAGGCAAATTCACGATCAAGCACATTGAAGGACCTCTGCGGATAATGTGAAGTTTGATGCTGTGATGTCGGCTTTAACCTTGTTGGCGAGAAACATGTAATTTCTATACTATATTATTATTACTATTAGTGCCAATACAAGTGTTGGTCATTTACATAATGATCGGGTAGTAATTTTTGTAATGACCATACTTTTGTTAGTTAGTATCGATATTAGTGTTGGTCATTTATATAATATCCTGATGGTAATTTTTTATTGAATCAAAAGTGTGTAGCTATAATATTTTGTGATGATGCCAAATGACAAAGAGATGAAGGAGCCATATGTTGCACAATTATATTCGAAGAAGGGCATGCTATCTTCAACACGTTTATCATGGTGACAAGTCAAATTCTTGGCATGATCAGCATTACGGAATAAACGCCACAGATGTGGCGTCGGAGGAATGTACCATAATACCTTTGCCGATACTCCTTTGCTACCATTTGTTGGCTACTTGCCCTTATTCCATCTTGACTCTTTACAAACCGGGCATTCATCCAAATCCTCATACCCATTTCGATAAAGGACACAATCAATTGGACATGCATGAATTTTTTTATATTCAATTCCCATAGTGCTCAACGTCTTTTTCGCTTCGTACATACTAACCGGTATTTTATTATCAACCGGTAGAACCTCTCTTAGAAATTATAAAAGAGTCGTAAAACTAGAATTTATCCACCCTCCCGATGCCTTTATGTTCCATAATTTGACCAATGAGGACAATTTCATATATTTAGTACACCTATCATATAAGGACATCTCGACATCATTCATCATTGCATCAAATAAGTCTGGACGATGCACTAAGTGTTCTTCCAAATCATTAATCATATCAAATAAATTATCTCTTATATATTCCTCAATAATAGGTTCTTTTCCTTTGTTTTTCGAAGTTGGATTCAAACAAATTTCATCATGTAAATACCATGTTTGGTACGAACAAATAATCCCACGTGTAAGTAAATGTCTTCTAACTTCATTAACTGAATGAGATCTATGATTTCTACAATCCATACAAGGACACCGAATCTTATCATTTTTCAAGTGAGTTTTGACAAATGATAAAAATTCTTCAACACCATCTTGATATTTTCCAGTCAGTCTATTAGCCCACATCCATTTTCGATCCATTTGCAAGAACCCGGCCTAAATCCAAATTAAATATTATAAAATTCATTCAATAATCATGTTTTTGTAATTAAATAATACATATTAAGCTTTTGACATAATTTAACAAATCATACTTTCAAAACAAAAAAAAAAAAAAAAAAAAGAAAAACGAGAATCTACAATTTTAGATATATAAAATATCTGCAATGAATTAACACAGAATAACTCAAAGAGTAAGTAATAATCACTTACAAATAATTATTATAAGAGAGTGTTGGCATGGTAGACGGGGGGGTAAAGATGTTAAACGGCAGCGGAGGATCTGGTTTTGGAGGTCTTTGTAATGTTTTTTTTTGACTGCGGAACTGTTCTGTAAAATAAAATCAGGACTGGTAGAGATTGTTAAAAATGAAAGATTCAATGATTTGCTGAAACCGTCATGTAATCTCGGGTTTACACGACGATTTTAAGAAACCATCATATAATTAAGTTTTAGATGCTGGTTTTTGTTAAAGTGTCATGTAATCTCTATTGTCTAAGCTAATTTTTATAGTAATGCAAATATAGTGTCTAAAAACAATGTAAAAAATGTCAAGAGGTTTTGAAATAGTGGCATTTGTGACATTACCCCAAAGATTTTTTAGATTAGCCTCAATTTTAATCGCTTGGTGCCAATAGCTAACCAAAAGATTGAATGTCGAGAAAAAAATTGCTAATAAAGCCTATACAAATAAAACAAGAAATGCTTTGGGTTGACTTTTTTTTTTAACCCTAGTTGACCTATCTATCCGGGTCTTGAGGTACCATTCGACAAATTTACATTGCGTTTTTTCATAATAATAGTTTATACAGAGAAACAGGTAAATAGTGTTTTCACATCAAGTAATTTATTTACGAAGTCTGTTGAGGAAAAATTTATTAAGATAATTGATATATTCAGAATATGTAAATAAATTATTTATCTGGTAAATCTAACCTAAATAAATAATTTAATTAATACATTTGTTATTTATTATAAATATTCTAAAAATCTGCTATTTATTTTTATTATTTTCTGAAAACTTTTATTTACTTCTTTTTTCCCTCACAAAGGTTGTTGGATTTTCTTGTGGGTACCAAGCCAGTGTTATCGTCATTATTTTGGCTCCTGTATAGAATCCCATGTTCCTACACACCCCAACAAATTTTGAGCTAACAATTTCTAATATAATTTTGCCCTATATAACTAGGGAGGGCTATTTCTGACATCGGGGTGCCTGATATCTACAACAAAAGTTATAACGTCGCTCTTTTGACATCGTTTTTTAGTTTGACTGATGACAAAAGTTTAACGACAACAAAAAGTTTTAACGTCGGCTATAGATCAACTGACATGAAAAGTTACGTCAGTCAGTTATCAGTTGCCTTAGAATGATAATGTTTTATTTACCGCCATGCCCCCGTTTTTTTTTTTTTTTTTTAATTACCGCCAGACCTTCCAAAATGTCATGAATTTGTTTTAAAAATTAAAAATAAAATTTTAACTTCCTCCCATCAATTCCGTCCTCAAATTTCACTTTTCTCCACACTCCCACTTTTCTCAGCTCTCCCTCTGTTCAAGCATTCACTCTCTCCCACAATCTCCCTCTTTGCTCAGTTAATTATCTCCCTCGCTCCTTTTTTTTTTTTTTTCCACAATGATCTTAGCCAATTAGGAGGTGGACTGATGATGGAGGTGATGCTGTCCTAGGAGTGAGTACTCGTGATTGGTGAGAGGGTCATGCAACTTCAAGAATGGGTATTCATTCATTCCAGAACCTTCTCGGCATGGCGAAATGGCCAAGGATGTCGCCATTGAGTTCAAGAAGAGAATTTGGGTATTCCATACCCTTCTCACCTATCAGTACGTGTTGCAAAATGGCTGGGGAAGCTTTATGGTTAACTAGCCAACTTGGTGAACAATTACAATCATATTTTGCCAAGGTAGAAAATGTAGCCTAACCTCTTACTGTTGATTTAGTAAATTATGCTATATATAACCTATAATACGCCAATACGAATAAGAAATTAATCATTCTTACATAATATTGTGTGCTGGAAAGAAGCTTATGCTAGAGTACTATTCGTGAAATTAATCATTCATAAAGATTGTTTTTGGTTGAAGATTGCTTTGAGCTTATTGATTTTCAAGGACAATAGAATACTTTTATTCAAAGCTAGCCAAGGCGATCTTCCGGTGTCATTGTTATGCTACCGTTGTACATCTACTTACGTCTATGATTTAATCTAAGGATCAAAACACACATTTTTTAAGAGTTTCAGGGTATTTTAATAATAAAAAACATATTAGTGACTAAACTCTCATTTACTTAAAAATTCGTAAGTGTTTTTTCTGAAAAATCCAACAATCTACTTTTTTTTTTAATTTTGAAAATAAACACTTTATTAACGGAAAATGTCAAAATTATATACTTAAAAAAATGTATAGCTAGATCTCCTACTACAAAAAAAGAGGGCACATAACGTTGGTCAAAAACAAACGTACTTAAAGACTTAGAACGTCGGTTGCAAAACCGACGTGATATGTCGCCAACCGACGTGATATTACACAACTCCACCGTGCTGTAGAACGCAAACACTTGAGCGGTATGTCGAAGATGTTCCCTTAGCCTATGTTTGGTAGAGTGGAAAAGGGTACTCCAACGCATGAAAACCATCCTTATTTTTTAAAAACAAAAACATTTTTTTTACAGGTTGTTAGATCAAATTTATAAGAATAGAAATGGAATTATTTTAATTATCCGTTCAAATTTATTATTGTCTTGATATAGGGCGTCATTGTGATAGCGAGTTTGTGCCCTATTAGGACAATATTGTTTTTACTTGGTTGAGGTTTTTTATTTGGGATAGAGTAGGATTTTTTTTTTTTTTCAAAATAGTTTATTAATTTTTGTTGTATATGGTTTATTAGGTTGTTACCACTATTTGTTTACTTGAATTAGGACTCCTGAAAAGATTAGAAGTGATTAGCCTATAAACAAGGGGGGCTTTGCAATTGTGAAATTCTTCACATCAATCTTTTCTTGAGCAACAAGCTGCCTGAAAACGTCAATCTAATTAGTGTTTTTTTAAAGAGAAGCCTAATTCTGCAGTAATATGATGAGGTGGGACGAACTTAGGACTCACTTTGGTGGCCGATCAGTTCTTGACAACTGAACCAGTATTGGCCGCAAGGACCTGCCATGGTTAAGCCACCTCGAGGATTACCGCTGATCGGAATCCAAGGCACCGACAACCGTCTAAGACTGCCTCATGAGTTGATACGCCAAGGATTGGACGCCCATATCTTCTGCGAGGCAATGTGGACGGTGCTCTATCCAGGGTTTGTGATCCATGTAGAGAATTTCCCAGAATGTTGCCTCATGAGTTGCTGCCATTGGGGCAACAAGAAAGCTCAAGAATGAACCCGCCAATGATGTCGGACGTCGACGGCGTCATCAATCCGGCGCCTGAAGAATCAACATGTGCGGGTGGTGGTGGTACTGGAAGAATAAGGCAGAAATTTGGAACAATTGATGAGAGATATGAGCATGATTTTGAAGAGTATGGTGTGGAGGTTGGCTTGTCCATGAGGCAAAAGCTGCAAAGACCATGATGAATTCTGATGACCTGAGGAAAAGCTGTAAAGGATCAGATCTTCATCATCGAAGTAAAGGGAAATATATTTACTATGTGTTATTTGAAATTCCATGTTATTTATTATAATTTTGTTTTAATTTATCATAGTAACGAAAATTTTGTTAAAACTACAGTGAATTTTACTTCCCTACTTTTTCATTAATTTTGTATATAACCAACATGTCAACAGATCAATTAAGCACTATGCATCTATTGATATCATGTCTATAGACTTTTCCCACCCTATTTTTAGATCACACATCAATTTAATATTAAAAACCAATTATTACTCGTTACACCTCTCTTCATATTCCAAAAAATAAAAAAGTCCCTACGGCCTACAATGAAGTTATAGTTTTTATTTTTTAGTTTTACCAACCCACTATAAAAAGCAACCATATACTTTTTAAATATATATTTTTTAATCAATCCTGCATATCCTGCATATCATGAGTCCCTGAGCTCAACACATGTTCTTAGGCAACCTCTTTGATCACATTTTCCTCATCAACATATAGATGGACGTATACACTATTACACACACATATTTATATATATACGCACATGTATATGTATATTGATATGGCTGGCTATATCTATGTTTTACGTGATATAATTAGATTACCGAGAGTTTGTCTGCAAACTCTTTTCACCCAGTACATCCTGCATATCATGAGTCCCTGAGCTCAACACATGTTTGTATGCAACCTCTTTGATCACGTTTTCTTCATCAACATATAAATAGACGTATCCATACACAGATACCTATATATATACGCACATGTATATGTATATTAATATGGCTGGCTATATATAGTTATCGTTATATTTAACCTCCAACAGGATTTCCCATAAGACAAAAAAGCAATAAAACTAATAAAAAAAGATTATTCGAAAAACCTAGAGGGTTGTTTATTGGCGGGGTGTACAAAATGAAAAAGAAAAACTATAACTTGGTTATAGGGACTTTTTTTGGAATATTACAAATAAAAATTGATATGTAAATTTTATTTGATGAGTGATTTAAAAGAGGTGAGAAAAGTGAATAGATGGGTGTTATTTGTTAGTAATTTGATATAGCGTAGGAATTTTTAAAAAAATTTATGATTCATTCTTTTTTTTTTTTTAATGTCGATCTACGAGGACTAGGACTTCATTTTATCAAATTTGTTATTCTTACAGTATTTAGTGCCCGTTTGGGCGCTAGTTCCAGATGGTATTTTATCATATGTATTTTAAAATCTCAACTTTACATCAAAATTTTTTTTCTCTTCTATTTTAAAAAAACTCAAATTTTAAAAATTCATAACTTTCTCATTTCAAATTGAAATGAGATGATTTTTATATCAAAATGATTGTATGGATGAGACAAATAAAAAAAGATCCATTTTACATATATATATATATATTTTTTTTTTCTGAATATATTTTAAATTTTTAATTATTTTTATATCACATAATTTTTTCAAAAATTTTCCTCCAAAACACACATTTTCAACTCAACTTTTAAAATACCATCTCCATATATCCCCCAAATGTTAGAATTCCTGAAATACTTTTTGGGGGAACAAAACTCATACAGTGAGATACGATTTTATAAGCCTATTAATTTTTATGAAGGGAATATCTCAAAATAAATAAATAAATAAACGGAATACCAAGTACATATGCACAAGCACCTTTTTTTTTTTTTTTTTTTACAATTACAGATCCGATTCACAATTTGCATAGTTTTAAAATTATTAGTTAATGATATCCTTAAGATATTTCATTGTCACGAACATATAAACTTCATGCTTCAAGTTACAATCCTCCGTGGACATGATCACTATTCACTGTCATGTCCTTGATTGCTCACGATATGTGTGGTTATTACAAAGTTTTTCTTTAGAGAATTAACAAGTAAGAGTTTAAAGCAACTATCTTTTGTATTCTCTTTCTCCCAGACGGTATGCATGTGTAAGCAAACCTTTAATAATTCTTACATGACGGATACTCTCCTTCCAACCAGGAAAGTTCTAAAATAATTTATTATTAAGAGAGAAATTTATTATTCTCTCTCTAGATGCACTTAAGCTATCTTATATCATCTCGTAATAAATGAGAACCCAATGATCAATCCTATTTATACTAGTGGTTGGAGAGGTGTTTCAGTCAAATTATTATATATTAAAGGAATGTAATTTTACTGTTTATGCACAGTAAAATTACATTTTCACCCCTTAAATTTGTTCTTCATGTCCTTTAAGTACAGTTAAGTACTGGTTTTGCCCTCATTTTATTGTGTGGACGTTTTTGCCCCTCTGAGTATGCCTACTGGTTATACTGTCTACAGTGGTTTGCCTTTTTTGTCCCTCTAACCCTACCTATGCTCTCTCTTTCTCTTCTCTGCTGCTGCCTCCCTTCATTGTTGAATCTTATATTTGATTTTTCATCTTCCTCTTCCTCTCTCTCTCTATGTTGCTCTCTTTTGTTCTTCTCCTTTTTGGCGTTTTTGGTCTCAAGATTCTACTGGTGGCTACCTCTTGCTGTGCTCGCGGCTCTTCTTGCATTTTTTGTTCTGTTTGTTTACGGTTATGTTTTTTTTTTTTTTTCGTTCTCTGGTGTATGGGTATGGTTGAAGAAGAATATTTGGGTTTTTTTTTCCGTTCTGTTGTTTTTGTCTCTTTTATTTTCGGTTCTAGATTTTGTTATGTTGGTTTCATTGTTTTGCTATTTTTTTTATTTTCGTTTTTAAAACCGTAGTTTGTGGGTATTTTGGTTATCTTCATTGTTTATTTTTTTTAAATAGTGTTCTTTTACTGTTCATGCAATATTTTTTTGGGTCTTTTTTTTGTTTTGTGAGAAACTTAGGTTTTGGATCTCCATTTTTTTTCCGGCCTTTTTTTTTTTTTTTTTTTTTTTTTTTTCCATTTATTGGTTATTTAGGTTTTATATTATTTTTCATTGTTTTTCTCTGTTTTTTAGAGTTCTGTTTTTTTTTCTCCCCTTCGTTTTTTTGTTTTGTCCGAAACCCTAAATTTTTATTTTGGGGGTTTTTAATTTTTTATTAGATATTTATGGTTTTTTTTGTTCGATTATGTTTTGGTTTTTTTTTTTTTGTATTTTTTGGGTTATTTTGTTTATTTTCTCATTTTTCCTGCCGTGTTTGTGTATAATGAAATAACAATATTTTTAAATTTTTTTTGTTTCATTTTTTCCGTATTATTGAAGATATTTTGCAAGCAAATGTAAAGAACTTTTGATTTTGGTTTTTTGTTAAATTGTATTACTAGATTGCAGTGGCTGCGATTCTAAGCTAGCCGATTGAGACTATTGACGAACATATTGAAGACTTTTTATCCGTGATGTTTGTATTTTCAAATTTTTTGATTTTTTTCCCCGAGTATTATTTCCTGATTTTCTATCCGAATTTTTACTTATTTATTTTTAGCCCATATAAATTTATGTTATGATTTATGGTTGTATTCTAGGATTTAGTTAGAATGGAATGAATCGTTAGGATTTTCTGCTATTTGAATTTCTGATTTGTTTAGGTTATTTCTATGTGAGATAATTTGCTTTGGTTTTGCTGATTTATCCTATATATTTAATGCTTTTAGCTTACTTTGTTTTAGTTCTGATTGTGTTATGTGTTATTTGTTATAACATTGTAACTTGCAGTGTGATGATTTCTTTTATCGAAATTTGTAGTATGTCTATATCTATTATTAGTGTTTGTAATTTACTTTATGTGTATTGTGTACTATGAGTACATGTATTTTTATTCATATACGTGTAAAGATTTTGTTACTGCTGTTTTTCACCAACTCTTTAAAGAGAGTCTTCTGGAAACTTTTAAGCTATTTTTTCCCTTATTTATTATATCTTCTCTCATTTATTACATCTTTCTTATAGCTTACCATTAGTATTTCCGTGATATCCTCTTAATTGCTCTGTTTCAAACCTTCTTTAACTCTTAGTTAAAATAGTTTATCCTGCTATTTGTCATCTTCGAAAGACTGATCATTTTGGAATATTTATTTTTGTGAAAAGCTGTTGTTTTTATTCAGGTAATATATTTAATGTTGTGTTTTTATTCTATTAATTGCTTTCTTCATTGATTTTATATTTCATCTTCATTGATTTTTATATTCTTAGTAGCGGTTTTACCCTCATTTTATTGTGTGGATGTTTTTGCTCCTCTGAGTATGCCTACTACTTATATTGTCTATAGTACCTTGACTTTTTTGTCCCTCTAACTCTACCTATGCTATCTCTTTCTCTTCTCTGCCGCTGCGTCCCTTCGTTGTTGAAAGCTATGTTTGATTTTTCATCTTCCTGTTTGATTTAGTCTCTCTCTCTTTTTTCCCCTCTGTTTCTGTTTTTTTTCCATTAGAAAATAAATGATTTTTTTCTTTGTTTAGATGTTTTATGACTATTATTCTTATTATAAGTTAAATAATCATATTATATGATTTAATACTTTTTTTTCATTGTTCTGATTATTTGTGACTTACATTCTTTTTTTGTTTATTTATATTTGTTTCTATGATTATGTTAATTATGTATCTGTTTTTATATGATTTATAAAGTTTTAGTATTTATATATTTGTATTATGTTTTTTTATGACTATTGTTGTAGAAAGTATTTGTTGTTTTTGTTGTCTTTTTTTTTTTTTTTTTTTTGGGATCTTCTTTTGTTACAGTGGGGTTTTTTTCCCCTTCCCTTAATACTATAAATGTTTTTTTGAGGAATTTTTGTAAAAAAATTTTAATGTACTATGATGATCTCTACTTGGATATGTTATAATGTATATACCAGGTGTATTACTTAGTTTGGTATATGTTGATGAATATCATATTATTGATAGCATATGCTGAATAACTAATAGATATTATTTGACAGTTTTTATCGTTGCCGTGAATGTTTGAGAATTATATAATGTTTTGGTTATTTTCATTCTGTTTCTTTCTCTGCACTTCTTCATGTGTTTTTATGTTTTGGATTTATGGTTTATAAATCCCACGTTTTGGTTTTTTTTTTTTGTTGTTGTTTTGTTATTTTTTGCTATTAGTTATGGCTTCTATTTTTATTAGTTTTGTGTATTCTTTTCCTTTTTCTGATTCTATCTCTTTCTGTCTTTGCAAAAATATATATAAATATACTCATATTATTGTTTACACTGATTTATTTGATATTTATTTTGTTCACATTTTATTTTTTTCTACAATCTTCTGTCTTTTTATTTTTGAAATTTAAAGTTTAAGGTTCTGCTTTGAAGATCCTATTGTTTGAATTTTTTTAGTATGTTAACCGGTTATTTCTCATTTCTTACTTTTGCTTTATATTGTTCACTCTACTTTTTTTTTTTTCCCTGTCTTTGTTACTTTGTTTTCCTTTTTATTATTAATACTTTTTTCTTAGCATATATTCCCAAACATTTCACCTGGTAGTTATTGAAAACAAAGTCGAATTATATTTTAGTTATTTTTTATAAATATTCTTATGATACAAGAGATCTGAGCTTATTTTAATAATATTTAATGCCTTTTTTTTTCAAGAGTTAATATAAATTTTCGTTATATTTTTTATAGTATGTGTATATATATATATATTGGATTATATATTTAAATTCATGGACATGATTAAATATGTTATATGTTTGTTTCTTTTTCCCCTGTCAAGGTATTCTTTAAGAAATTTTTTTTTTGTAATTTAATATAGTTTGCTTTTTTTTTTTTTTGTATTATTTTTATTACCCGGGGGTTCTTTTTTCCTTTTATTAAATTATTCAAGTGTTTAGATTTATCAATTAATTTGTATGTAAATCTCTTCACTATTACGAACCATTGTAACTTAAATTATTTGATGTAATTTTTTATATTTTTATTACGAATCAATGTTATTAAATTGTTTGATGTAATTTTTTATATTCTTTACTTTTATAATGTAATGTCAAATTTTTACTTTATATGCATTTTCATTTTATTTAAATTTATGTTATAAAAAATAATTGTTTCTGAAAAATCTAAATGACTTAGGTTACTTATCATTTAATTTAGCAAACTATAAGTTTTTATTGAAAGGAAAAAATTTAAAAAAATTTGACTGTTGGATAAAATCTATTTAAGATAATATGAATTATAAATAAATAAATTTGACACCATACGCTTTTATATAAACTTGAAATTTATTTATATGTCTATTTAAGATTTGTAAAATTTTTGCCCTCAATAATATATTATACGTACTAAAATAAACTTAATAACAAATTTAGATATAGAAATATTATATATAAATTAGACAAAAAATATATCAATTCAAATTAAAATATTTTATTATATAAAAATTTAAATGCATTAAACATATTTAACAAAATACATAATATTGTTGGAAAAAACGAACCCGATATCAGAGTTGTGGCGCAGCGGAAGTTTTAAAATTTTTATGCCGTTTCGAAAAGAATCTCATGATGCATATAACAATAAATTAAATTCATAATCAAGCGTACCTTATTTCTCGGATTCCGGAATTAATAGAGCGTTTGACCAACGTGTCTTCTCTACTATTCTCGAGTTCCACGTCTCAGAGTGTGTGTGGGTACACGTTCTATGAATCCAAGCGACCGGTAATACTTTCCGAAGTCTAGATCCCTCCTTCTCAATTCCGATGTTCCTCGTCGAGAATATGATCCAACTTCTTTATTCAAAACTACAAAATAGGAACCGGTTAACCTCCTATGAAAATTATCACTTGGTTTAACCTTCCTCACAGTTTTGATTCAATGGAATTTTCTCTCTTTTTCTTTCTCACAAGATAGCCGAATTTTATGAAGTGGAAGAAACCAAATTATTTTTTCCTCTCTCCCAAAAAACGTTTTTCTTCTATAAAATTATTAAAATTGGTTTCTCAAGAATTCCTAGCCTTTATATAGAAGTCTAATCCTTTTCAAATTTAATTCCTTCTTGAAAAATAATTAATAATTATTTTTCTGGATAAATTTTGAATCAAAAGATCATACAGCTTTAGGGCTAGATTCATTTAACCTAAAAACGTTTTTCCAAGAGGAAAATCTCCTCAAAAATTCGGCCACTAAAGAATAAATCTAGATTGGTGGTTCAAATTTTAAATCAAGAATTTAGACTAGTGAAAAGATCCTAGTCCTATCTAGATTCAAATTACTTTTAAACATTTTTGAATTTAAATAAGATTCACTTATTTGAATTAAATATTTTTCCTCAAACATCAACCATATTTATTAATTTAAATAAATGGAATATTTGAATTTTTTTTTCTCCTCTCAAAACCGTGCACAACAATTTAAAGGAAAAAAAAAATTCATCAAATAATCTCCTATTATTTAAATCAATTAATAATTTAATGTTAGGAATATATTTGAACAATTTTGAAACAAAATTTTATTCTCTCCAACTATCTAAAAACGTGCACCATATTTAGATTAGGAGAGAAAAACTTTGTTTTCCAAAATTATATAATTCAAACACAATCTTATTTCTAAAATTCAAATCAACCAATCACATGTTGACAAATCATATTATTTATCTACACCAATCCTACATGTCTTAGTCTTGGTAGACTTCTTAGAAACAGGTGCATTCACCACAGGCTTGTTTCCCTTGTTCTTACCCTTTTCCTTCTTTCTTTTGGGATTAGGAACAGGCGAACTAGGTTCAATCACATTTGCCTCAACCTTAGATCCAGAACCCTTAAAAATATTCTCAAAGGCTTGCAACTGTTTCATCAATTCCGTTAAAGACATCTCCTTCCGATTAAAGTTGTAAGATGCCTGAAACAAATCGAAATCCTTAGATAAGGTTTAGAAAACCATAACCAATTGAGTTGCAGCATCGATCTCAGCCCCATTTGTCTGAGCCTCAGACAAATAAGCCATGACTTTCATCATGTACTCCTTGATGGGAGTTCCAACCTTCTGCCTGCAGTTCATGAGACCTTTGATAGCATCGGTCTTAGCCTGGATAGTTTGTTCACCAAACATCTCCTCCAGGTTATCCATGATCTGCCTAGCAGTTTGATGTTCCTCATGCTATTTCTGGAGCACGTTAGACATGCTCGCCCGAATATAGATAACATGTACTATCGTTAAGATAGCTATGGATTCCATATCTATGAATCTTGATTTCTCTATCCATAAGTCATGCACCCAAAACACAAGTATATTGATCATAAAATAATAGTGTCTCACCTGTAGTGTATTAAAGTACATAAGTCATGGATACGAACTCAAGTAATCATTTCAGGATTAAGATTAATATAGGATGATAATCAAAGCGTCATTGATTCTTATAAACGAAATTATTAAACCGAATCAATTAACACTTTAGGTCCAGTCCAATGTCATACCTCAATACTGGTATACATTAAAGTTTCTACTCGGAACCTATCCGATGGTCAAGACAAACCATCCCTCCAAGGAAGTAGACAACCTTTACAATCTTATCATGAATAAGATCCCCAAATCTTATTTCATCGATTGCGGACTATTTATTTTGACTGTTATCAAATTACCATGTCTTCTATGTATACCCCGTATATATATGGTAATCCGATATATTATTAACAGTCAAGGAGTATTTTATATTTGCTCAAACATACAATCAACAAACGAAAGTAAATAGGACACAATTTATTAAACATGAATAACAACCTCCTATTAATATCAAAATGTCATATTTACAGAAAATCCCTAATATTGATTTTCTACTCTTAGGGCACATTTAGATCCAACAAATATATAGTATGTAACTTAAAAAACTAATATTAGATAAAAAAAATGACAATAAAAATAAAATAAAATAATTTGACTGTTTACTTATGGATAATTACTATAAAATAAATTATATCCATAAATAAATAAATTTAAAGAAATAAAATTGTATATAGATTTAATATATATTTATATGTTTGCATAAAATTTCTAAGATTTTTAACTTCAATTATACAATATATGTAATATAATAAAATAAGGAACAAATTTAAATATTGAAATATTATATATAAACTGAGGAAAAATATATGAATTGAAATTTAAACAATTTATAATATAAAAATATAAGTTCACTAAATATATTTCATAAACTATATAATTCATAATATGATACTTAAAAAATATAAATTGAATAAAAGTGATAATAAAATAAAATAAAAAGGATAAAATTTTTCTACTTACCAATAATTTATTGTTAAGTGTAAAATAAATCATATATAATAATTTTTTTTATTTTAGTCTGAATTTTATATTTTTTTTGTATATTTAATCATGAAGAAGAAATTTAGAGAAAAATAAAATAAAATATAAGCATGATTAAATATTCAATAAAAAAATTTACAAAACGGAAGTAACGTAATTAAAAAATAAATTAATATAATCAAGTTGTAATAATTATAGAAATAAAATAATATACAAAAATAATTAAATATTAAATGAGAGAAAAATTTACAAACGAATGAAAAACAACTTAAAATAATTAAAAAAATAAATTAACAGAATAAAATTATAGTATTGAAGATAAAAAATATTTTTGAAAATAATTTGTAACCATAAGAATGTTATAATTTAAAATAAAAAAAATTAAATTAAAAAATATGCAAGGTTAACTTGTAAGATAAAATATTTAGAATAAATTTTTTTAAATATTTTATGCACTTCTATGTTTATTTATTAATTTAATTGATTTTATTTATCATACTAAATTTACTTAAGTCAATGAAAATTTTCTTATTATTTGACCTTTCAAATTTTTGTATTTTATTTATTATTCATTGTGTTTTGATTAGAAAATATTAATCTATTTTGTGATAATGGATAAAATTTTTACCTAAAATATTTTACCATAATATTTCTTATTAATATCTCTCATTGCTTACATGTTTTTTTTTTTTAAATAAAATAGTTAAATATTTTTCCTTTTTTTTTATTACATTTACATGTATACTTTTAATTTTGTAACAATATTTGATACTGTTATTTTTCTATTTTGTATTA
Source organism: Ficus hispida (assembly GCA_025413025.1). Lineage (NCBI taxonomy): Eukaryota > Viridiplantae > Streptophyta > Magnoliopsida > Rosales > Moraceae > Ficus > Ficus hispida. Next base: position 21,129,372 of record CM046368.1, on the reverse strand, counting down.
GAAAATTAGAATAATGCAAAAAAATTCTGGAAAAAACACTGATTATTCAAGACATTTAATGTAATGCCCCGACTTATGTAGGGCCATTACTGTACTTACTTAAACTACATCTCGGTTTTAAATACTTAAACTCACTTGAAAATTTGAGGATAAAATTTTATTTATTTATTTATCTTTTTAAACTCAAGCTCAAAAATCAACTTAGTCTCGTACTTATATATATGTACTTATATATTTGTTTCAAAAGAGGTTGCAGAAAATCTGCATAGTGGTATCCCACACCGCCCTTCACTTACTGCATTGTCTCCATGGCCCACCAAGTAAAGCTGTAGGCATCTTACCTACAGTATGGAATATACCGATGAGCTTTCGCCCAGTAAGTACAAACATAATCTCACAAAAACATAACAAACATCGTATAACTTATGCATGATCCAATTATGATCGATTATGAATGTCTTAAGCTCCATTATAAACTTATTATGAACTTATTATCTTACTTAACATGTGGGCCCCTTGTGTACGTACCGATTACGCGCATTCCACAGAAAGTTAAAGTTTACAAGGTCCCTAACAATTCTGGGAATCTTAAAACATAACCCTTCTGCATCAACAGAAGGTTTGAGAATTTTCTTGAATGTACTTGATCCTCCCGCATCAACAGGAGGTTGGTACGACACTTTACTTGTTTTGGATTAGTCTTAGTCTTATATTTTCCAAGATTAAGGATCTTTAAGTGTGATCTTATTAGTCATGATATATATGAAACATAGACATGGCATTATCATAAATCATGACATAACATGACTTGATATGACATATCATGGCATAACATGGCTTATCATGGCATACTTGAAAACATATCATACTTGAAAATAGTATTTACTATTTTTCATAATGTAGGTGAGGTTTGTACTTACCTCATATACTACGTCCTATGCTGTGTTGTTCCAAGTCAGGTTACAACGATAGGCTACTTTCTGCTATTACAAAGGACATAGGGTAAAGATTCTATAACCATAAAATGTTAGCAACCTTTGCCAACATCCACACATAAACCTAGTTATATGTCCCCCATATATCTCTTGATAACTTACTTGGTTGCTACAAGTAACCCTAGCGTTTTAGGCCCAACTAGTATACTTAGCATTTCGTTAGGTTACATTGGGTAACCTTAGCGTGAGCCTAAGTCAAACTTGGGTCAACTCTTATTGGGTTATTACAGGTAACCTTGGGCTTTGGGCTCAATCCAGTAATTCGGGTATCCTTCCCGGTTATTGTTGGTCATAATACTATTATCACATTATTAGGATAACTTGTGGTCAATACTTATTTTTTCTTTACTTTGGAAAAACTTAGTATTCTTTGTCTATGTCCTTCAAATACCAAAAATCCTTGTTCAACTTATCAAAAATTGTAACTCTTAGAGTAGGGCTTGTAAAAATTATTAAGTATTGGAAACTGCCTTTGGAATAATTTCTTACTATCAATTTATCAGTGTATGTGCAGGAATGTCCTTTTCTTACACTCTTTTAGAAAATTCTATGCAGGATTTTCCTGTTTCCTGCACAGTTTTTGGAATCCAATTTTATTTACAAATCTGAGTGGAATCCGAAAAAGTTTTCTTCATGAAATTTTTAGATATTGAAAAATCCTACAACTTTCGTGTTTTACTTGAAACCCAATTCGGTATCTAACCTACTCATTTTCCTTGTTAAACCTGCCTAGCCGTGCATGAAGTCTGGGCATGACCAGGTTTGGATATTTATAAAAACAAAGGCCATTGGAGCGTAATTTTGAAAACTGTCAGTGTTGCCCACTAGAAATCCTTTTCTCTACAACTTTCATGTTTTAAGTTTTTCTAAATTCAGCCTCTAAGGGCCTCAAAACTGTTTTTCCAGAAAACTGTCCAGTTTTACCCGAATTGGCAGTTTCTTGCTTAAATCCAGTTTTACGTTCATTTTACGCGCACTCTACCTCAAACGGTCGTAACCATGAGCATACAACAATCATGCAATGCTTTCTAACGTAAAATCCCATCATCATACGTCCATACATTCACATGCTATCCCTTGGATAGTCTTGAACCAAAATTAGGGTTTGTAAAAAAAATGGGTTTTCATGAACATACATCAACAATGCTAAATAACCTAATTCATCAACCATATACATCTTTTACCATTCCTAGGCATATTGGGGACATATAACTACATCATAAAACATACATACAAAATCCTATTATCATACAACCATAAACACATAATCATGCATAGCTTATAAATCAAAACCACTTACTACCTAATCAAGCACAAAACCTAAAAATCTAAACTAGGGCTTGAGAAATAAAATGAGCTTATACTCTTACAATCTAATTTTGAAAATACACTTAAATTTCCAAATCAAAGCTCAATTGAAAAGCTTAGGGTGCCAAAGAGAATTACCTCAACCAATCTCAAAGATTGATGCTAGATTCTTGAACCAATTTTTTTTTCCTTGCTCCCTGCCACAACCGGCGTTCCTTGGCTTGGTGGGTTTCCAAAATTTTCGGCCAACTTGGTTGGTGACTTATCCAATTTTCCGACCACCACCACCACCACCTAACACTTTCTATTTTCTTTTTCTTTCCTCTAAGGTTCGGTATTTTAGGGGGGAATTGTGAAAAGAAAATTTGGCATGGTTTTGGAGTGTTTTCTCATTTTTGTGAACAAAATGAGCCCCCCCATCACCTATTTTATAGGTGATAAATAATTTAATTTTTGGATTTATTTTTAGTCCAAAAATTACATAATAGCCCTTAGGAGAAAAATATTTACCCATTAGTCCTTGGGAGTAAAATATTTGCCCATATACTCCCTTTAGGTGGCCGGCCATGAGTTGCTTATTCACCAAGTAATTGCTTACGTCACCATGCTTACATCATGCTTAAATCATCATGCTTACATCATTTTGCTTACATCATCATACTTACTTTTCTAAAAATTACACTTTGGCCCCTACGGACAAAATATTTGTACTTTAGTCCCTGAAGGTGGCCGACTATGGTGGAGCCACTTGACTTCCAATTCTTGCATAATTATCCACTTGATTCTAAAAATCCCTTAATATAATCATACAGTCCATTTCCTTACTAACTTAAAAAATATCAATACTGTTTTTCACCAAAAACAGTATTGTCATACTGGACTACAATCCATAATTCATTTGCATAAAATTGGACTGCATATTGGATTTTCTTAGGACTTGAAACTATTTAGTCCATATTACCCTAAATAATATGCTTGATTTTTTTAGTGGTTTTGAATCTTATTCTTACTATCTTATCCGTAATGATGGTTAACTGCAGTATAATTTCAATACTGCTTACTATACTATAGTACCATCGTACTCTGATCATAAGTTATTTTGGTTATACTTATGCCAGAATAAAACGTAAATCATGATTATGCCTTTTTGTCGAAAGGCCTCGTTCTTAACCTAATAAACTTATTATTGAGTCTTATAGTTAATTACACAAGAACTCAAGTATATACTGATAATAAATTATGAATTTCATATTGATATTCATAATTTTCATGAAACAGTACATAAACACATAATACGGACTTAAATTCCTATATGAAATCACGAGTCTGTTCAAAAATTCGGTTATTACAATCTACCCTCCTTACTGAATTTTCATCCTCGAAAATTAGAATAATTATGGGTGGTTTTTCTCCATATCCTCTTTATGTTCCCATGTTACTTCTTCCAATTCTATTACTTCCTCTACCTAGTTTCCTGTAATCACCGTGGATGGTCCAAGCTTGAACATCTTCCTTAGTGTAGGCATAAATGCATCCCTGAGATTCTGGAGCTTCAAGTCTGCCTTGAGAAATTACAGGTCCTTCGAGTTTCATCTATGCTGCATGAAGTTGATATCCCGGACCTCTCTGATGGTTCTGTGGATTCTGGAGGTTAGAAATGCAGTTTCTAGCATAGTGACCTTCTTTGTCACACAAGAAGCTGCGATTGGTTCCAGCACGGCAATCTCTCGGGTGCTTCCTTCCACATTTCTGACATGTGGGATAACTGTTGTTATCAGAAGCATTCTTCTTTTGGGGAGAATTATGTTGATTCCCCTGTCCTCCTGAATTCCATTTCCTTTTCTGCTGATTACCGCCGTACTGCTTATTGTTGCTGCTTTGACCAAAAGGTCCTCTTTGACCTCTTTGCTGGGGAGTCTGGTTTGGTCTTGCGTGATTCTGCTTGGCTTGGGCCTTCTCCTCCTTCTTATCTTTGAAGAACTTAGCCCGTTGTTCTCTATTCTGCCCTACCCAGTACTCAGCTAGAATTGCTCGGCTGACACATTCTGCAACTGTGGTTGGTGGATAGGGATCACTACTGCCAAATCAGAGCGGAACATCCTCATCATCCTTCTTACTTTGTCCTTCTCAAAGCTGATGAGGTGAGGATAGAAATTGGAAAAAGAATTATTCTACTATCACCTTATACAGGAAGTCCAAGATATATGATTCAAAATTATCAAGATGCAATGACAATTTGTAGACATTATGGAAATCCTGAAATATTTTTAACATTTACATGTTATCCTAAATGGCCAGAAATTAGAAGAAATTTATCATTAATTCCAGGACAAAAACCTGAAGATAGACCAGATATCATAAATAGAATATTTAAAATTAAATTAGATCATTTATTAAAAATAATAAAATCAGGAGTTATTTTTGGGACCATAATAGCAGGTTAGTTAATTTATTTTATATAATAAATAAATATATTATTATTATTATAATCTTTTATCCAAAAAAATTAAAATACTAAAATTATTTTTTGCTTTCTTTTTGTCTTAGATTTATATGTAGTCGAATTTCAAAAACGTGGTTTTCCTCATTGTCATATGTTATTTTGGTTATATTTTGAATATAAATACTATGATTCATCACAAATAGATAAAATCATTTTTGCTGAAATTCCAAACCCAATAGTAGATCCTCTAGGGCATAAAATTATTACTAAATATATGATACATGAACCATGTGGATCTACAAAAACATCTGTAACATGTATGAAAAATTCAAAATGTTCAAAAAAAATTCCCCAAACAAATAAAAATGAAATAACTATTGAAGAAAATGGCTTTGTAAATTATCGTCAAAGAGATACAGATTTTAATGTTATTAAAGAAGGAATAAAACTTGATAATATATATGTTTTACCTTATAATCAAACTTTATGTTTAAAATATTCTACACATATTAATGGTGAAATATGTTCTCAATCTATGCTTATTAACTATTTATTTAAATACTTAACAAAAGGGCTAGATAGAATTAGAGTCGTTATTGAAGATAACATTATTACTAAAAATAATCAAACAATAAATTATAAAGAAATTGATGAAATAAAAGCTTATCTTAATTGTCAATATATCACACCTTATGAAGTAATTTGGAGAATATTTGAATATTCAATACATCACAGAAATCCAACTATTCAACGCCTTTCCATTCATTTATCAAATATGCAAAATATTGTATTTCATAAAAATTAACAACTACATAATATAATTCGACAACTACAAATTGATAAAACAACATTAACAGAATGGATGGAAATAAATAAAATTAATGAAGATGCTCGACAACTTACTTATATAGAATTTCCAACAAAATTTGTATGGAATAATAAAGATAAATTATGGACTCATTGACAGAATGGACATACTATAGGACGAACATTTTATATCCATCCAAGTTCTGGTGAATTATACTATTTAAAATTATCGTTAAATCATCAAAAAGGATCAACAAGTTATGAATCCTTTCGAACAGTAAACAATATTATTATCTCACAAATCAAATAGGCTGTCATGCATTGGGCTTATTAGGAGATAATAAAGAATGTGATGAATCAATCGAAGAAGCATCATTTTGGTCAACATTAACACAACTTCGTAAACTTTTTATTGCAATACTATTATTTTGTAATATTTCTGATCCCATAAAATTTTTAGAAAAACATTAGAAATTAATGTGCGACGATATTTTATACAAAGTAAAAATCTTATTTAATAACCCATATTTTCAAATTCTGGAAAATGAGTTATATTATTTTGTATTATATGAATTAGAAAAATTATTAAATTTAAATTCATCTTCTCTATCACATTATAATCTTCCACTTCTAACTGGATCATTAATTGAAGATTTAAATAATAATCTTTTAAGAGAAGAACTTAATTATGACAGATATCAATTAAAAGAAGAAAATCTTAACTTAGTACAAAATTTAAATCAAGAACAACTCTATATTTATAATCAAATTTTAGAAGCAATTGAAAGAAAACAAGATAATTTATTTTTTATATATGGTTATGGTGGTGCAGGAAAAATATATTTATGGAATGCTATTATTAGTAAAATTAGATCAAATGGTGAAATTGTACTAGCTGTAGTATCATCAAGTATCGCATCATTATTTTTACTAAAAGGCCGAATAACACATTCAAGATTTCGTATACCCCTTTCAATCGACAAATTTTCAACCTGTCAAATCAAAAAATGTACTCAACTAGCAAAATTAATTGAAAAAACTACAATAATATTATGAGATAAAGCACCTATGACAAATAAATATTGTTTTGAAACTTTAGACAAAACATTGCAAGATTTAAAAAATGACTTTAATCGTCCTTTTGGAAGAATGATAGTCATATTAGGTGGTGATTTTAGACAAATATTACCAGTTATTCCAAACAGAGCAAAAGAGCATATAATTAATATAACTATAAACAATTCTTATATTTGGCAACATTTTCGTATACTGACCTAAAATATGCGATTAAAAAATTTTGATTCCAATTCGGATGAACAAATAGAAATTAATAACTTTTCTGAATGGATTTTAAATATTGGCAATGGAACAGCAGATGGAATTAAATATACATAAAATGAAGATGCTACTTGGATTAAAATACCATAAAAATATATAATAGCATATGATACAGATTCTATTAAACACATTTCAACAACAATATATGAAAATTTCAATAATAATTTCGACAATATTGATTACTTAAAATAACGAGCAATTATTACACCTAAAAATAAAACAACTAATGCAATAAATAAATACTTATTAAGCTTAGTACCAACATAAACAAAAGTTTATTATAGTTATGATACTATTCTTTCATCATCTGTAAATATCGACGAATTAAATCTTTTATATCCTACTGAATTTTTACATACACTTAATTTTAATGGATTACCTCCACATGAATTAGAATTAAAAGTTAGAATTCCAGTTATGTTAATTAGAAATCTTAACCAATCAGTGGGATTATGCAATGGTACAAGACTTATTGTAACGCAACTAACAAATAGAATTGTTGAAGGCCGTATTATTAATTATAATGATATAAATGAAAAAGTTTATATACCAAGAATAAAAATGATAGTAAATGAATCTAATCACCCTTTTATATTAAAAAGGCGACAATTCCTTTTAAAAATATGTTATGCTATGACAATAAATAAAAGTCAAGATCAATCATTAAATAAAGTTGAACTCTATTTAGAAGATGAAATCTTTAGTCATGGACAACTATATGTTGCATTATCAAGAGTAACATCACCAAGAGATATACATATTTTAATACATAATTCAATTACTAAATTTTCAAATTATATTAAAAATATTGTTTATAAAGAGATATTACTTAAGATTAATGAAAATTAATAATCTATTAGACAAAATAAATCTTTGATAAAAATTAATTTCCTTCTAATAATTATATTATCAAACATTTATCATAATCTTTAAATATTAAATTCAATAAATTTATAACCAAATATATTTATATATTTTTATTATTTATAGAAAGTGTTCAGTCCACTATGAATACTAAAAGCAGGCGAAACATATGATACGATCCGTGCTCGAATCTTCCACTTATGGAGGAACACAGACTACAATATTGGATGTCTAATAAGCGTTGATTACTTATTAGTAGATGAACATGTAATTAAATTAATTTTTTTTAATTAAAATTATATTTATTAATAATTAAAACTTCATATTATTATTATTATATATAAATCATATTAAATTGATATATATATATATATATTTCTACAGGATGAAGCAATACATGGATTTGTTCGTGTAAAAGATGCTGATTTCATAATAAACAAAATACAAGTAGGTAATATATATGAAATCAATAACTTTTTTGTTACGAACAATAAACAAAGGTACAAAATTGTTCCACATAGAGCGATGTTACAGTTTACGCGGTCCACAATTTTCAAAGAAGTCGAAGAAGATATTCCTAAGATACCTATGTACAAATTTAATTTTATGGAATATGATCAATTAACATCAAGAGTTGACATCAATTACCTTTTTCAGGTAAATAATATATAATATTCATATTTTTATTAACTACAAAAATATAAATATATAATGTTAATATTAATATTTAATAATTTTGTATTTATAATTTTATGCAAGATTTCATTGATCGTCTCAAATCTATAAAAGGTGTTGAAGAATCCAATGTGACTAATAGATTGGTTAAAAGATGAAATTTGATAATTCAAAATATCAGGTAACTATAAATTATATATTATTACAAATATATTTTCATTTAATTAAAAATCATTTCCTAATAATTTATTTATTTAAATTTATTATCTTTTACAGAGAAGAATTACTAAGCATAACTCTTTGGGGACAAATTGGGGAAAATTTTGATGAAAATGCAATTCAAAGAATGTCTGAACAAGTTGTAATCGCCTTTATAGCCATGGCAGCTAAATAATATCTTGATAAGTATAAATATAATAAATATTAATAGATACAAATTTATTCCAAATAACAATAACATATTTCTAATCATTATTTTTAATAATTATAAATATGCATGTGGACTTTATGTAGCGAGCACTTCTAGAACATCATTTTATTTTGAACCAGACATCGTTGAATCAAAGAAAATAAAAAAAAGTTACTCTAAATATTTATTACAAAAATATTATACTTATTTATACATTTTACAATTTTCTTAAAAAATTAACATTATTTAATATCTTATCTATTTATAGGTTTAGTCATTCCATTCAAAGAATTGACTTTATTACTCCATCAACACAAAAACCAATAACATTAGAGGAGCAAAAAACAATGAATAGACTGATGGTAGCAGAACTTCGGTGCTTAGATCCATATCAAAACTAGGTAAATATTAATTTATTGCTTCTTAATTATAATATATAATTTAATATATACTTTCTTCTTAAAATAACAGAATCAAAAATTTACTGCAAAGGCAACCATCACTGAAATTGATGCACAACAAGGTTGGTTTTACAATGCCTGTTCACGCTGCTATAGACATGTTGAGCAATCAGGAACTTCATGGTGGTGCGACACTCATGCATATTTAACGACAATACCAATTAGTTAGTAATATTCATCACTTTTATTATAAAAAATTAATAAATAACTCTTAAACACTACAAAATTTACTAACTTTCTATTATTTATAACATGTACAAAATTAATGCTCGAATCGAAGACAGCACTAGGGAAATATATATTGTTATGCTTGGAAAAATAGTACAATCACTGGTAAATAAGGCTTGCTCCATACTAATAATTCAAGAAGGATATACCGATCCAAACATCATTACCCCTCTACTCGATCAACTCAAAGGCATGTCAAAAATATTTTTGATTGAATTTCATCCAAGAGGTGCATTTATTGATGCAACAGTTGTTAAAACCTTCGATGACGATGAATCAAAAATGTTATTGCCGCACCACCAATCGAATCCCCAAAAGATATCCCAGCACCATTAACATCTTTAGATCCAAAAACACCACTACCAGAAACAAAGAAAGATATGAAAAAACAGCTTTTCATCAATGAATCCATGACAGAGTAGATTAAATCAAGGTACATTATTATTCATAATTTTTTTTCAAATTTTTTATATTTCTCTACATAAATTACAAATAATTATATAATTATACTCATCGTTATTTCAGCCCTTTGCAATATCCTTTGTCAACAGAAATTCAAACATCTTATGTTGACTCAACTAGAAAACAAAAAGAATCAATGTATAATTATCTTTTATTTATAATTACATATTATATAAGTATACCAATTTCAATTTTATTTATGAACATAAAATAATTAATTTTTTTCTCATGACAAATCCGAAGAAAAGGGGAAGAAGATTAAACACAGTTGATTTTCAGTGCAAGATGTTTCATTTTCAACAACTCTGTTTATAAATATATATATCTATATATGTTTGTCGATATAAATCCAACATTTTAATATAAACTTGAATGTAAATATTATAATATTATAATAATAAATACTAAAACTGATTATAATTATATTATTTATCTTAATTAACTATTTTTATTGTATAATATTCAGTTATTTTCTTTTATTTTTTCTTTACACGTTACTGTGCGTAGTACGGGTATTAGACTTGTGGGATACTAAGAGATTTTTCTCTCTCCTCCTATGTATTGGATAATGTTGAGATGTCCGCCCCATGTTTGTGGGCTGGACAATAATTGGCCAAAAGCCCAATAACTTTTGATAAAAAAAAATAATAATAATTAATGGCTTGTTGAACAAGCCTTGTGGGTGAGCGGCAGAAAAAGGGGGTGTGGGGGCTGTGGGTGTGCGAAAAAGGATACAGAGAGAGCATGAGGAGAAAGCAGAGCCAGAGAGAAGGTGGTGTTTTTTGGGATTGTACAAGATGAATGAGCGGTGAAACGGTATCCGTTGGTACTTAAATTTGACATGGTGAATCCTTGTGACGAGCTATTCTCATATGCTAGTTCCGATTTTTGAATTGGTGTCTCTAAGGTACTTTTTCCAAATACCCACTTGAGACTTAAAACTGATTTCTTTTTATTTTATGTATTGAAATTCATCTTGTTGATGATGAACCTTGTTGTTTAGCCAAGATTATGTTTTATCTTGATGATTGTGAGCCTTTAGTTACATCTAGAGAGAACTTTGTAAGCCCATTATGTTGATATAGTGGAAGTTGATATCGGACTACGGTCCTGTGATTTTTCCCTTTGTATTGGAGGGTTTTCCACATAAAAATCGATGTCTTTTGTGCGGTTGATTATTTTGATTTTTATTACTTTGGTTGTTTTGTTGACTTTGTTGAAACTTACTTTTGGAGAACCCATTTTATCACACACAAAGAGAAAAGTTTAATTGGTGGTTTTTTTTTTTTTTTTCAATAGATAATCCACCAGAGTTTGTGCCCATAAGTGTCTAGACACTGGGGAAAATTGTCCATTATGCATTGCATAATCCTCACAAAATTGCCACTTTAATTTAGACATAATACAATACGGTAATTATCTAACTTAAGTAGATATTATTGGTCCCTACTTTTTTTTTTTTTTTTTTTCCCTTTCTGAGAAAAAGCTTTGCGAACTCTTAGAAACGTTGCAAAAGTACTAAAATTGCCAATGGATGTAAAATATTAGGCAAAACAGATCACTTGCATGATGCATGAATTTGACAGATGGAGGTATTTCAGTAAAATAAAAATAATAAATATTCTAATAAAAAAATGAAAAGAAAAAAACAAAATTCTTGAAACCGAGGGGGTTTTCAACAGAGGGAGGTGGCTCAACAGCACAATGGCAACGGGAGATGGCTATTTCATCTTGAAGAACGATGAAAAAGGATAATGGAATCTTGTCGAGGAGGAAGATGGACAATAGTATGGTGTGGTGATGTTTTCTACACAACGGTAGTCTCACTCGTAATTAAGTGAGGGTGCATGCCCACACTAAACTTTTAAAATGTTATTTTTATATCTAACATTTTTTTTAAATAAAAATTTAGTTATGCCTTTACATTATGAGAAAAATTCTATCTGTACCCTATGATCAATAGTTAAATTTATGACTACATCTCTATTTAGAAAAATTATATCATATTGTTTCTATAGTACTCCTACTCTTAAACCATACTGGCTTTGCCGTTGGTTGGATGACAAGATTAGAGTGCTGAGAAAGCTAGGTTCATGCAACGAGTCGGATCTCAATCGGAAAAGGCGCAACATGCTCTCTAGGGAGGTTAAGCAAGGACTTAAGGACCCATTTTTAGGAAGGCCCCCAATTTTTCTCCTAAAAAAATAGGCTATACTCTCATTTTAAAATATATATATATATATATATATATATATAGTTCAAAATAATACATATATACACAAATGAGACTTTTTTTCCTCTTAACATTGCCATTTTTTTCGAGGCCCCGATTCCCGATTATAAGAAGGCCCCAAAATAATATTTATTTTGTTGAGACTTTATTTTTTTCCCCTGCCTTTTCTTTTTTGGGTGTCCTAAACAGTTAAATTGCAGTTGAGAATTTTGGGGAACCACAACACAACATCCTCTCATTTAAAAGTAATTAAAAGCATCGTAATATTAGAAAACTAAAAGATAATCTTTAAAAAAAAAAAAGTGATATCTCTAGTTTTTTTTGTTTAGAAAGTTGTATTTACTTGTATTTTCTTCTTCCTCACATAATATCTCTTTAATTTTTTTGAAATAAAAATCTCTCTCTAATAATTTCACTAGGTTACAATTGCCATTCTCTGCTCAATAAATTTTTCAAGTTATTTCTTTCTTTCTCATTTATTATCTACTTGCTAATGTTGCTTTTCCATATTTCATATTAATCATTTAATTTTGAGTCGGGAACTACTATCCCATTTTCCTGTTTTAAAAGCTGTCTCATTAATAGTATTTTGATAACTCATCAATTTATTCAAGAAGTTTTAATATTTAGCACTTTTTAAATGATTAAATTCTTAAATTCAGATAATGTGTCATAATATTATTACAGAGACAACCAATGAGATATGAAATCTAGAACAATAGATCTTGACTCTTTTATTCTCCTCACAATAAAACCTCTATGTTATATCTTTCTTACTCATTCCTTATCTACTTGCTAATATTACTTTTTAAATTTCACACTAGTTGTTTTATTTATATTTTTGTTATCGCTGTGTTAATTTAGTTTTCACACATACTTTAGTCAAGAACAAATTTATCTAATAAAAAATATGCACCGGGTTTTGACAAATCTAGAAAAAGAAAAAGTGGATAACATAAAATTTGACTCTATCTTAAAAAGGAGCTCTTTGATTAAAAAAAAAAAATCCAGGCAAAATATTCTATAAAATGAAAAAATTCGTTTGAAGAAGCCTCTTAAAAAATTTTGCTCCTCTTAAAAAATTTTGCTTACGGCCTCAAAATTTATTGAGCCAATCCTACTCGTGACAATGTCGACTACTTTGGTGAGGCGAGAAAAGGATTCCTCACCGGAGATGCCGGAAGAGTGTTCGAGCCTCATCATGTTAACTCGGCTATTGCAGTAATCGTGCTACATGGCGAAAGAATTTTTGATGAAGTGTAAGAAACCTGCATTCAGGGAGATTGCCTTGACAATATAGAAGCTCAAATTGCGCCTTCTATAAGGACAAAAGGTAAGGCTCCATTTGTAACACGAGTTTGAGATGAAATTTTTAGTTTAAAATTAGTTAACTTTTCAAAAACTAGTTATAATTTTTATTGACTTTTCATAAAAAGACAAAAAATAATAAATAAAAAACTTAAGTTTGAACATGAGAGGCAAACACATGCAAGTTTGTGAATGAACTCTATGTTGGCAAGTTAAAAATTGACGAAGCCATTGGGGTTTTGGGACTTAGTTAATTAAATAGGTTAGTTAATTAAATAAAATTTGATGTTATTTATATATTTAAAAAAAAGGTTAAAATTTGATGTTACTCACCAAAAAAAAAAAAAAGTGAAAATTTGATGTTCAATCTAATGACACAATAGTCAGTGATTTTCATGAGAGAGCCACAAATTAGACACCTGTTAGCAATTTTTGTTCCTTTTACAATGGTTTTAGCAGTACAAAGGGATTTTTTTTTTTTTTTTTTTTGTTCGCAGTTCAAGTAAACTAAAATCCTTTTTTTTTTTTTTTCCCAATCCAATCACCTAGGAAAAAATTCATACATTAAAATATGAGAGAATTATGCAGACTAACGGTTTTGACCCCTTATTTAACAAAATAATTGAATTTCATTTAAAGAAATTAACTTGTGGCTATTTAAACATTGTTAATCAATGATAAAAATATGTACTGATATCGGTCAAAATTTTATTTAAAAAAAAACTCGAAAGAGTTATTTTCTCACATATCCCTAAATTATTTAAGGATAGAACTAACAAAAATCCTAATAAAAAATGGAAAAAAAAATATTGTACACAATAATTCACCTAGAGAAAAGACATCCCTTTTATATATAGGGTTAATTTCATAAATAACGCATGTGAGAAAAATATTATTAAAATTAGCATAATTTTTTTTTTCCTTTCAATACTAATACAGTCATGTTATTTTTTTTTATCTAATTTGTGGACCAAAAAACTTGTAAGGGAGGCAAAATTCCGAAAGTATAGAGAGAGAGAGAGAGAGAGAGAGACTGCTCGAATGAGGAAAAATCAGAAAGTGATCGTTCTTCAATTCAGTTTGAAAAGCATGTTCATGATGCAAAGCCAAGTGGTGGAAAGATCGGCCGTGGACTGAAGGGTAAACTCAAGAAAATGAAAGAGAAGTATCCGTATGGCTTTACTTGCTGTAAGTACCATGAAGTGCTGTGGGGTCATTGGCTTTTAGTTGTCACCTAAATTATTGTTGACTTCTATTAATCCAGTTGGTTAAGTGAAGTCACATGTTTATTTTCAAATTTTCAAGTCTGCAGGAAAAGCACACAAGAAAGACACCGAGTTACAAAATGCAAATCCAGCTCCAACCGAAAGGAAAGAAACCTGACGGGGGTATGTCGTCCAAGTTTCTAGTTATAAAAAATTATTGCCAATCATTACTTGCTAGAGATCATCCTTTTTCGGGAAAATTTTTGAAGAGATAAAAAAGTTTAGAATTTAAATTGATTTTTTAAAAAGTTTGTATTTTCAATGAACATTTTGTAAGAAAGTGCATTTTTTATGAAAAAAGTTTGTATTTTTAATTGATTATATATATATATATATAATAAAAAGTTTACATTTTTATATGTGTTTTTGATGCAATTCTGTATTTATTATTAATTTGTTGAAAAAAGTTTGCATCAAAAACCTAAAGTTTGCATTTTTATTTGATGTTGTGATATAAAATTAAAAGTTTGTTAGTTTGGTATTTGGACATCGAGTCCGAGAAAACGCTAGGAAAATTGAGTGTATTGGTTAAATATTATTTTGGTTGCTGAAGGTGTTTGGGTTTGTGTTGATGTTTGGTTGATTGTTGTTGATATTAATAATACGGTTGTGTGGTTATTTATCTGAGAGTATATTGTAATTTTATCCATATGTCATTTTTATGATGACTTTCTAGTTATCAATTTAATTACTCAGAGTTTTGATATTACATATTGGTCATTTTTATCATGACTTGTTAGTTTTACTCAGAGTTCTTATACTATTACCAACGGATTCAGTTTATGCAACGCGTCCCGGATACAAAAATTATCTGTGAAAAGATAAATACTTTCATCAATATTGGCGAGACTACAAAATTTTTGAAAAAATGGTTGTCAGCCAAACAAAACAAGACACTAATTCGGCAACCATGTACAAAAAAAAAAAATTTTATGAAGTTGAAGACACTAGGCTGGTCTCGGCAGGTCTTGCACAACATAGTAATGCATCTGATGGATCACTCAAAAATAGGTGATACACTGTGGTCATGATATAATTGACCAATTGGTCATTATAAAAATGACCTTTTGAATTAAAAGTTACTTCAACATGTCAACTGTTATGGAACATTACTTATGAACTTATAACTAACCTATGCAACTCCAATTTGTGCATTTCAAATCACCATTTTTTATATCAACACAACGAACAAATAATAGAGGTCATTAGGAAAATGACCCAATGGTCATTATAATAATTACCTATTGGTCGACTTTAAACCTGACACTGTATTTCGGTTGAATGTCAAATTTTTTTTTGACATTACAGGTGATTCATGTTGTCACTAACAAAAAAAAAAAAGACCCGTATGAGGTAAAAATTACCCTAAAGAGTTTGAGTTATACAATATTAATTTTGACATTACGCATTAAATAAGAAAACTCCAATTTGTGAATTCGAAAAATCATTTAGTCCAGCAACACATTTAACAAATAACAGAGGTCATTATGAATATGACTCACTGGTCATTATATACAATCCCTATTGGTCGACTTTAATGTATATAAATACAAGAATAAGTAGTAAAACATATACTAAATTCAAATCCGATAGCAATGATTTAAGATATTCATCATACAAATACAGATAACGAAATATATATAGTCATAACATCTAAACAACAAGCCCACAAGAGTAGTACTTAAAAGCACTAATATAAAGTTATAGCAAAACATAGTACTTTAACGTCAGAATGTTTTCTCATAGGAGGCATTCCAGGTTCAACAGCGTATTTCATGACTATAGTCTTCTCTTGACTCCTCAATCCAATAGCGCTCCTCACCGACTCAATAAGACCAACATAAGTTGCGGTAAGAGGCACCATTACTCCCTTCATTTCACCACCAACATATCTCGATGCACTGTCTCACTGACCATTATACTTAATGGAAATACAAACAACAATCATTCCTAAACGAAACTACAAGATGTTAGTCAATATAAAACTTACTATTAGATCAAAAAAGTATTAACTAAAGAGGTCATCATAATAATGACCAAAAGGTCATTATGTTGTTTATCATTACTACTATAGAAAATTTTCTAGAACGGGAAATGGTACAGTAAGCTATCAAAAAATACAGGAAATCTATCTTATTACCACAAAAGATACAAGAGACAACATATGTTACAAGAACTTACCCTCAAAAGGTTAACATGGTCATTTTTTAGATAATAATCTAAAATACAGACACATTTAAACCATATAAAAAAAACTTAGTGCGTGGTTTTTCTTCGTGTGTACTCGCAAGTGAACAAATCGCTACAAGTAATAAAGTGACAAATTATCGAGTATCGTCCTACAGAGATTGAAATTAAGAAAACTAACTAAGTACTACGATTAAAATGACTCAATTTTATCTAAGCTAACAAAATTAAAGGGAGTTGAAAAAAGCAACTAAATTAAGCACTTAAATTAAACTAAGATAAAGCAAACTAAAAATAATCGAAATTGTGGATTGAAGGGAACTCGATAGTGTGTTAGGCTAGGGGGTTTTGATTTCACTTGACTTAATTTTGCCTATCCAATTCTAAGCTTCTCAATCGAATTCACTCAAATCATTAATCGTAGGTGATAAATTTTAATTTCACTCCCTCTCCCGAGTACGGAGTAAAATAATATGCAAAATTTAATCAAATTAATATCCCTATTAACTCAACCAATTAAGCATTCATTATGCAATCTACTCTAGTGATTACCCAAGTCATATTAGTCTCCCGAATTTAATATTACAATGGATTGTGTTTTCCAAATCCCAATATATGAAATTAACTCTCTCGAGCCCAATTTCACACATCTAACAACTCTAATTTAATGGTAAATAAAATTAGGAAAACAAAGCACAGAGAAACGCAAACAATTCAGAATGAGATTCAATCAACAAGCATTAAATTTATCATAACAAAGTCATCATCAAGCTATATCATACCTCCTAGCACATAAAGTTTATCTAGACATCAATGTAAACTCAAACATATTCAAGCTTGAACAAATATGACAATACATGAAGAATCCAGAAAAATAAACAACTACTAGTTATAAGAACAAGAGGAGAGAAAAGAGGAAGAAAAATAAAACTCCAATGTAGTGCAGCCCCAAAATCTCCAGCAGCTTCCTCCCAAAATCCTCCTGAAATTTTAGGGTTTCTTATGAAATTTAGGGTTTCTTTCTTTCTTTCTCTCTACTCCCCTCTAGTCCTTCTCGCCCCCCACCCCCCCTGCTCGAGCTCCAGATCCTCCTTTTTGTTCGTGGGTGCTGCAAGAAGAGATAAGGCATGCCTTAGCACACGAGAGTGTGCCTGAGAGTGCGCGGCCACGCCCTCTAGCTGGGCACAAGGAGGCTGGGGCGCGCGGGCACTGGGCTGGAGCTTGGCACGCGCTGGGCTGGTGCTGGGTGCGCGCTGGCTAGGTGCGCCTGCGCCTCCGCTGCGGGCTAAAACTCGATTTTTATCTCCAATTCTTCTAAAATCCAATTTTTTTCTTGATTATCTGAAACACTCACAAACACATTAAACCAATCTAAATACTAGAAGATTTTATACATTATCTCATTTCAAGACAATAAATAAGTGAGTAAAAGCTCACTTATCAAATACCCCCAAACTTAGAATTTTGATAGTCCTCAAGCAAAAACAAAACAAATAAAAATAGTGTGAAGCTGAGCAACAAAATTGACGACCATGAATTTTACCTCAAATTCTACAAACGTCTTAAGCTCGAAAGGAAAATCAACCATTGTGATTATCTAGAATTTCAACACTTGACACCAGCACAATGTAATGATCTGACCTTTCGAACCGTTAACTAGCTTACTTATTCTTATTCAATTTAATCTTAAACACTCATTTATATTTGATTCAGAAAACACAGAAAATTTTTTTTATTCGGACTACGAAAGTTAGGATTACTAAAATTTTAACGGAGGGAATTGAAAACCTCTAGCAACTAATTATCCAATTTAAAATCGTACCTAGATGATATTTAAAAAGTTATAACATCATATAATTTATTAAAAGAGAGTCTGAAGTCTTTTCTTGTAAAATACTCCTACTAGTTTAGTAGTACCAAAACATTGAAACATAATTATAAACATAGTCGATACAACATAGTTTACGAAATCTAAATGCGGAAATTTAATTCGTGGTGGTATCCCACTCCCGTCTTTCATCGCCTCTGTATAGCTTTGTCAATCCATAACATCTAAGTAACGGGCTGCTTACCCGTGTTACCTACAGCACGAACCCACAATGATGAGCTTTCGCTCAGCAAGTACAAACAATATCTAACAAATCATTTTTTTTATAAAATCATATCATCACATGGAATATCAAGAATGTTCAAAAATGCATATGAACTACGTATATTCCATTATGCTTTATTATTTACATATCTTATCTACATAAGGGCCCCTACATCGTACCCATATGCGTACAACCAATGGGGTGTTAGGGGAGCGACCCTCCAACAGCCATCAAGGTCATGTTTTATAACTTTCGTTCTTATCATATCCTCTCACTAATTGGAGGTTGGTACGATACTTAATCTTATCTTTATTTGCCTCATTCTTATTAATTGTGACAATATGTAGATTTATATGTCACTATATATCTATCATTATGGCATAAATATATGTGAGGCATGCCGATCATATCAGTGCAAGAGGAATTTATGCACGTCAATTACTTAATCAAAACAATAAGTATAACTCATATACTCATCACATCATCAAGTCAAGTCATAGCAACGTAGAGCATCAACAAAGAAAAACATTTTATTCCATGTTGTAGGTGAGGTTTGTACTTACTTATCTTATGTACTTAAGCTTCCAGAGTTGTATCTCCTATTATACCGATTTGAGAAATTGTTCTAATTTAAACAATATCTCCTTATTAGATAGAATTATAGTAATATTACTTTATTCATTTTATAAACTTAATTTACTTATATTATAATTAACCTTAATAATTTTTTTTATTAATTATTAAGTGTTAAAATAAATTTCTACTCATTATTATTTAATTAATTATTTTGAATTAATTAATTAATCAATTGATTAATTAATTGGTTAACTAATTAATTAAGTAATAGTTAATTATTATTTTATTTAATTGACTAATTATAATTAAATTATATAATTTTAATTGACTTATTAATAATTATCTTGTTAATAATTTAATTATGTTACTTAAATATTCTTTATCATATAATAATTATTAATTATAAATTCTACTAGTAATAATTAATAATTTGATTAATCTAATAATTAATGGTTGGTTAATCTCTAGTTAATCATCCATTATTATTATTTGATTATTACATCAATGGTTAATGATTAATTAATCTATAATTAATCATGTATTATAATTATGTAGTTATTCAATATAAAAATCTTGATTATTATATGCTAACTCTTATAATTAATTAATTAGTTATTAATTAATTAATTATTTTATTAATTATATTTGGTTATGTATTAATTAATTAATTAATTAATCAATCAATCAAGATGACAAGGAGTCAACTATGGGTATACCTCTATTTTATTATTGGGCTAGCCCAACCCCTAAGTTATGTTCATCTAGTTGGACTAAGGTAATCTCTTGGTATATGCTCGGTAACCATCTAGTATACTTTATCTTGGCCCATTTAAAACTTGTGATTTAATTTTATAAAGTTAGAGTTTTCACATTATTTGATCATACACCTAAAAATCAACTCATTTCATAACTAAATATGTTCATATGTTATGACTTACCCTTATGTCACATTTTAAATGTTTAATCGTTTTATCGGTGTAGGATTTTAATTTGTAAGATTTATTTAGACTTGAGTATAATTCCGTTTTGGACACTTGATAACTTGTTGGAAAGCTTGAAACATCTAGTTTCTGTCTTTTTAACTTTTTTTCCATGGTTTTAAGTATTTCAAATATTAATGTGGACATTTTTCTAAGTGTCTTATGATAAAATCTCATATTACCAGATTACACTTCATCTTAAGGGATTTGTTAAAATTAATGTACATATCCGTTTTAAGCACATGATATCTCATTTTGAAGCTTAAGATGTCTATTTTATATTGGTAAAGTCATTTCCTTTATTACTTGAATGATTCATGTCATCAACTTAGGTTTTGTTACTGTTGGTTTCACATTTGAACCACAAATCTAGATTCATAAGTAAGATTAGAAAAATCATAACAATTTACTTACAAGTCCAAATAAGACAAAAGATATATCATTGGAAAGCTTATAATGTCTACTTTATATGATAAGAACAGTTTTATAAGAAGTTAAGGTTTACTAACTCAAAATTACAAAACCCGTGGCTAGTATAGGGTTCCAACAATGATTTTCGGTTCGTAGCCCAAATTTGTAAAATTCATCAAAAATTGCACATTTATCCGTTCAAGGCATAAGATACCTTGTTGGAAAGCTTGAAGAATATAGTTTTTAGATCTATAACTTATATCTAAAATTTTAAGTCTAAAGGGTTCGGAGTATAGAAAACCCGTGGCTGGTCTGCATCCAGAGATCCATTCTCTCCCTAGTTTTGCGACACAACTTCAAACGCACATAACTTTAGACATATAAAAGCAAATCAAATGATTCCAAGCCTAAAATGAAGCTTATCTTCTGTAGAATAATAACATATAATTTATTTTTCATACCAAAGTTTCTAATGCATGTCATATCACCATAACTACCACAAACTTGAACCAGGTTCTTAGAACTTACCGAAATGCTCCGGGAATCCTTTAAGTTCTCGAACCTTACAAGTTCTTCAAAAAACTTTTCCTAGGTAAGAAGAAGTCTAATATTAAGATCATAACTAAACATCATGCTTTAGTTTTCCCAAAATAACTAAAACAGAAAGAATACTACTAGGTTACCTCTAGTAGAACGTCCTCTCACTCCGTCTCACACTCCTTCGATCTTGGGGATAGGGTTTCTTAGAACTTGAAAATGGATGGAGGAGGGTGTTAGAGATGTGTTGGAGGAGAGAATAATGTTGGTGGTTCTCCCATTTTTTTTTTTTTTTTTTGAACTTGGTTGTGGCTAGAGAGCTAGGGTTTTTTTTTAGTTTAACTTGTGTGAAAGTAAAGTGTGGTATTAAGGGTTTGTGTTCAGCCAACTTTCACCCTAAGAGAGCTGTATTTTGAGGGGTAAAATTGAAAATTTTTGGCTGAAACAACCCTTACATGGACGCCACTTTTGGGAGGGGTTTTTAGGGTGAAATTTGGTTCAACAAAGTGGAGATAAAGGGTCACTTTCACATGTCATTTCCTTAGGTCAACTTACCTAAATAAGCTATGTCATTTCTTACACAAGGTTGCATGCATGCAACACTTTCTTCTTTTCTCATTTGTTCACATTTTCCCTTGCTTTGTAACCCACAAAACCGATTCCCTCTAGTCCTAGTCAAATTTTATTTTGTTTTTCTTTCTTTCAATTTCCACCATTGATCCAAGGTTGTCATCTTCATTCTCATCCATTAGATCTTCCAACACACTAATCCTTACTCTAAGTTCTTATTGGTCACTTAACACCTAAAGTTTGGCCATTGATTTGCCTAAGATTCTCTAGCATTAAATCTACACCATTGATTTCAAATCAAGCATAATGTTTGGTCAATTTTCCACCTTTGGATTTCCTAAGAGTAAACACTAATAATTCATCTTCTATCCATGTAACACATTAATTCCCAATCATGCTCTCAAAGCTTGACTATTGATATGATCAAAATAAATACTAAGATCATTAAATCGACCGATTAATAAAAATCAGGGTTCTTCCCAAAAATTATCATTATCCCCCTAATGCGACATAATAAATTTTTCGCACAAATTTATATGTCGTTCAATTCATCACTTAAGTAATTAAAATTTCTCATTTAAATAGAGAACTTGACTTTGCTATATCATTGAGATCATCACACCGATGATACATATGCAATCATTCGTGAGCGTGAAATTTGACATTCATTAAGATAATTCATTATAAGTATATTAATGAAGAAAATCCACAATAATAATTCATGAATAAGGCTTATGAATTTTTAGGGTATCACACACAAATCCACTCAAGACTCGTGTGAGTGTGAAGGTCAAAACCACCCAACCGTCAAACACCGGATTGATTTATGCATTAAGGAAGTTCATGGACTTATCGCTATATGATGTACTTAAGAACAACCATAGACCCAATTTAGTGTTGCTCTCCACTAATATAGGTTAGTGTAACACAGGAGATCAATAGGATTTTGAACGGCTTGTAACGTAAGGCTAAGGTAAATGGTAGGTGAAAGAAATTTTTTTTTTTTTTTTTAAAGCTCAGATCACCCTAAGCACGCCTTGCACCTTCAATATCTGATGGACTTTACAAGCATTCAACTGAAAACCTCAAAATCCCCGATTTTGCATTAACTCAATCAATCACCCTTTCATTCCATAAACACGGTATACAAGCAAACAACTCAACAACTTTTTTTTTTTTTTTAAACCCCTAAACTTATTTATTTACATGAATATTGGTTTTTTTTTTTTTATTCAAGTAACAACGAAAATTGATACAATACAACCAACAAAGAATAATCCAAACTCCAATCCCAAGCTCATGTTAGCCACAATACCCTCGAATACAATGAAGAATGCATTTCATGCTTAAAGTGATGGGTTAAGTGTTTGGTGATTTTTTTTTTTTTTTTTTTTGAGGTTATACTAGTGTGGGTGAAGAAGAAATTAGCTTACAGGCTCAAAAGGGGACAACAAGGGATAATTTCTGAAAGGTTAGCTAGAACGGCTCAAACGGTCTAAAAAACATGCCTAAATCATTTCTCCATGTTAGCTAACTTAGGATTTCGCCTTGAGTTTCACTAAATTGGGTTCTAGAGCTCTTGATAGACCATGAACCTAGCAAATTGCATAAATGTTCTTTAGTTATTTGAAAGAGTTAGTGGTTAAGATTTTGGTGCTCAAGTGATTGAGAGTCAAAAGTATATCTAGCTAGCATGAGTGTCAAGCACACAGAAACCACAATTGAAAGACGTTACAAGCGACCTCAAGATAACAATTTGTAGTTGTCACTATCATCGATTCATGGTCATCTTTTGCCAACAAAAATTCACAATTTTTTTTTTTTAACAAAAAGTGACTACGCAAGAAAACACTAAACTAGAATTTAATTATTCCTAGAAATGAGATTATAAGAGAAAGCATATGAAAGAGCCGAAAAACAAATGTTCATTTCCCCCAAACTTGTAGACAACATTGTCCTCAATGTTAGACTGAATAAAAGCATAAGGACACATACCTCGGGGATGAAGTTACATCCCCTCATTGTCCTACTCCCTTCTTCAGTTTCTGGTGGTGGTGGTGGAGGATTGTAGGGCCGGAAGAGATAATCGAGATAGGTGGGAGGCATCGCGGTAGATGAGTTAGGAAGACCTCGAGAAGCCCAAGTGGGTAATTATCCATTGGGCAGGGGAAAAAAAAAGGGGTTATGGGAAGCAGCCCACTGAGTGATGCAGGAAGGCAGTAAGCCGCCTTCCTGCTGTAAGTAAACATGCATATTTTCTTCAGAAAATAAGTTGAACAATGGGGGGGTTTTTGAGAATCCAAAATGATAAGACAAGCAAAACAAAAATGATAAGACAAGAAAGAAAAATTGATTATAATATAAGATGATGGATTACATGAATGACTACTCACTAAAACCACTTAGAAATACATGAAAAGCCACCAAAACAACCTCCCAACCTATCATCTTCAACTGAGCACATTTTGGGAGAGTTTAAAATCCAAAAATTTCAATTTTGTTAACCCACAATATGATTTGGTTATAAAATGGTTTTAGGTAAACCAAAAACCACTTTTTCTCTTTCATAAAAACCATACGAGCAAAGAAAAAAGTTTCCTATCTTCCTCCCTTTCATTGTGGATGAAATTTGTAGCTAAGGGAAGCCAAAAATATTCTTCATCTATTTCCACCCACTCCCAATATCATTTTTTTAACAAGGACGAAGAAGTGTTTTTCAAAGTAAAAACCTATATTTTTGTACTTGTTTCCTAGAAGGAAAATTGATGTTTTAAAAATGTTTTTAAAGTGATGTTTTATTTCCATTCTAGCCCCCTACCGCAAGGATCCAAGAGTGATTCAAAGCCTTCAAGAGGAGCTAAGGACCCATTATTTTTCTAAAAGGTAAATGATTTGTAAACTAATAGTTTACCAAGTTCTTAGTAACTTTTCTTTCAAAATTTGTTCTCATAAATAAGAAAATCTTGACATGGTAAATGATCAAAATGTGCTTTTACTACCTAGTGAGATAATATATGTGTTGGCCATGATTTAAGGTGGCTAGAAAACATGATTTGTTTATGAAATATGGAAAAAAAAAATGTTTATGTGATTTTCATGGTTATATGACATGAAATGAGTATTGATGCGTGAGAATAGGAGACTATGACTTGTTGATATATTATTTCCTCTGTTTAATGGAAGCATGAATAATAAGGAAAATATTTGGACATCACAAATAAGTTAGAATAAGAATTAATGACCATAAAATATCAAAAATAACATTTTTGACATAAATATTAATAAATTGGAAAATTGTATTTTGAGTGGGATTTTCATAATCATGTAGAAGGATAGAATATTACTCTTGGCATAAGCCATAAGAAGAGCTCGGGTTTGATCATAAATAAAAATGTCAAAAATGATGATTTTGCCCTCAAGGGGTAAAATCATAAATTCACCAGCCTAAAGACTTTATTTGAATCTGAAACTTTTCAATCTTGACTAGAGACATCAAATAGATCTTGTGTCAAATTTTGGTGATAAATGGATAAGAAATGACTAAAACGCCATGTTGGGATCAAAACATAAATATAGAAAACTTAGGGTCAAGAATGTAAATAATAAAAACTTATTAAAAATGAGTCCTGATCCTGTGGGAACAATTTATAAGAACATTATGTATAAAAAACATGAACCAAAGGGTATTGGGAACTAATTAGGGCTAAATAAGGACTAAAATGTAAAAATAATTAAATAACGGGTCAAGTTATAAAATCTGCTTAGATTATAATTAGACAGTATCTTTTTCACCCTTAAAGCAGTATATTAAACTAAATAAATACAAGAAATAATATGATTTATGTTATATAGTCAAATGTAGCCTACAAAGTGAGGACTAGGTTAGGGCTAAAGGGACCTTAAACACCCATAATTGATGCATTCATGTAGGACCTTCATCATTTGAAGTGAAGATAAGATGATTCCTCTTAACAATACCCCCAAAAAATAAATAAATAAATCAAACTCTTGAAACCTGATTCTTTTTGGAGAACTGCCTTTTGGTGGGTTATGTCCAAAAAGTGCCAAGACACACAAACACACACACATTAAAATGCAGGGTTAATTTCATTAATAGCACCTGTAGAAATTTTATTATTAAAAATAATATCACTTTTTTTCCTTTCATTACTAGCACTTAATATGGGGTCCAGTAACATTTAATGTATATCAAATTACGGGTTTACTCTCATCTCCTACAAGCTCAAATATCCCTCTCCCTCGCATGTCCCAAAAAAATTTTTCAAACCGACATCTACAGTGTTTTGAGAGAGAAAACTGAAATCTAGAGAGAGAAAGAGTTATCACCCACCGGAATCTTATTTTTTTTTCAATTTTCCGCCTAGCCCCCCACCCATTTTGAAACCCAAATCTTCATATAATAGAGAGAAACTTTAATTTAAAGAGAGAAATTTCCATTTAGAGAGAGAAAATTGAAATCTAGAGAGAGAAAGAGTTATCACCCACCGGAATCTTTTTTTATTTTCACTTTTCCGCCTAGCCCCCCCACCCATTTTGAATCCCAAATAGTCATATAATAGAGAGAACTTTCATCTAAAGAGATAAACTTCCATTTAAAGAGAGAAACTTCCATCGAAAGTTTTTTTTTTAATCTAACATTTTTTGTCATTTTTGAGAAAATGTCATAATCATTATGATCACCCGATCATAACCGTTATGACCATCGAAATTTTTTTTTTAAATCTAACATTTTTGACCATTTTTGAGTAAAGGTCATAACCATTACGACCACCCGGTCATAACCATTATGACCAGTTTTTTTTTTTTAAATCTAATATTTTTTGTCATTTTTGAGTAAAAGTCATAACCATTATGATCACTCGGTCATAACCATTATGACTAGTTTTTTTTTTTAAATCTAATATTTTTTGTCATTTTTTAGTACAGTTCATAACCAATAAAGGTCATAACCATTATGACCACCCGGTCATAACCGTTATGACCAGTTTTTTTTCCTAACATTTTTTGTCATTTTTGAGTAAAGGTCATAACCATTATAACCACCCGGTCATAACTGTTATGACCAGTTTTTTTTTAATATAACATTTTTTGTCATTTTTGAATAAAGTTCATAATCATTATGACCACCAGGTCATAACCGTTATGACCAGTTTTTTTTTCTAACATTTTTTGTCATTTTTGAATAAAGGTCATAACCATTATGACCACCCGATCATAATCGTTATAACCAGTGTTTTTTTTTAATCTAACATTTTTACTCATTTTTTAGTAAAGGTCATAACCATTATGACCACCTGATCATAACCATTATGACCAGCTTTGTTTTTTTAATCTAACATTTTTTGTCATTGTTTAGTAAAGGTCATAACCATTATGATCACCCGGTCATAACTGTTATGATCAGTTTTTTTTCTAACATTTTTTGAGTAAAGGTCATAACCATTATGACCACCCGGTCATAACCGTTATGACCAGTTTTTTTTTAATATAACATTTTTTGTCATTTTTTAGTAAAGTTCATAATCATTATGACCACCCGGTCATAACCGTTATGACCAGTTTTTTTTTTTAATCTAATATTTTTTGCCATTTTTGAGTAAAGTTTATAATCATTATGACCACCCGGTCATAACCGTTATGACAAGTTTTTTTTTCTAACATTTTTTGTCATTTTTGAGTAAATGTCATAACCACTATGACCACACGGTCATAATCGTTATGACCAGTTTTTTTTTTCTATTATTTTTTGTCATTTTTGAATAATGGTCATAACTATTATGACCACTCGATCATAACTGTTATGATCAGTTTTTTTTTTAATCTAAAATTTTTGACTATTTTTGAGTAAAAGTTATAACCATTATGACCACCCGGTCATAACCGTTATGACTAGTTTTTTTTTTTTTTAAATCTAATATTTTTAGTCATTTTTTAGTAAAGGTCATAACCATTATAACCACCCGATCATAACCGTTATGACCATATTTTTTTTCTAATATTTTTTGTCATTTTTGAGTAAAGGTCATAACCATTATGACCACCCGGTCATAACCGTTATGGCCAGTTTTTTTTTTTTTCAAACATTTTTTGTCATTTTTGAGTAAAGGTCATAACCATTATAACCACCCGGTCATAACCGTTATTATCAGTTTTTTTTTCAACATTTTTTATCATAACCGGGTGGTCATGACCTTTACTCAAAAATGACAAAAATGTTATATTAAAAAAAAACTGATAATAACGGTTATGACCAGGTGGTAATAATGGTTATGACCTTTACTTAAAAATGACCAAAAATATTATATTAAAAAAAAACTGGTCATAACGGTTATGACCGGGTGGTCATAATGGTTATGACCTTTAGTCAAAAATGATCAAAAATGTTAGATTAAAAAAAACTAGTCATAACGGTTATAACCGGGTAGTCATAATAGTTATGACCTTTAGTCAAAAATGACAAAAAATATTAGATTTAAAAAAAAAAAAACGGGTCATAACGATTATGACCGGGTGATCATAATGGTTATGACCTTTACTCAATGGTTATGACCTTTACTCAATGGTTATGACCTTTACTCAAAAATGGTAAAAAATGTTAGATTTAAAAAAAAAATCCTTTCGATGGTCATAACAGTTATGACCGGATGGTCATAATGGTTATGACCTTTACTCAAAAATGACAAAAAATGTTAGATTTAAAAAAAAAACTTTTAATGGAAGTTTCTCTCTCTAAATGGAAGTTTTTCTCTTTAGATGAAAGTTTCTCTCTGTTATATGAAGATTTGGGTTTCAAAATGGGTGGGGGGCTAGGCGGAAAAGTGAAAAAAAAACATAAGATTCCGGTGGGTGGTAACTCTTTCTCTCTCTAGATTTCAATTTTCTCTCTCTAAATGGAAGTTTCTCTGTTTAGATGAAAGTTTCTCTCTATTATATGAAGATTTGGGTTTCAAAATGGATGGGGGGCTAGGCGGAAAAGTGAAAAAAAAAATAAGATTCCGGTAAGTGGTAACTCTTTCTCTTTCTAGATTTTAGTTTTCTCTTTCTAAAACATTGTAGATGTTGGTTTGAAAAGATTTTTTGGGCCATGCAAGGGAAAGGGATATTTGAGCTTATAGGAGATGAGGGTAAATCCGTAATTTGATATACATTAAATGCTACTGAGCCCCACATTAAGTGCTAGTAATGAAAGGAAAAAAAGTGATAATATTTTTAATAATAAAATTTTTACAGGTGCTATTAATGAAATTAATCCTAAAATACATTGTAACTAGCACTTTGACCAAGTCTTTTTAGGTGCTCTTTGTTAGGGGGGAAAAACACTTTGTTTCTTAAATACAAAAGTAATTCTCTGGATTAATATTCATGTATATTCCCTTTTTATTGCTATCAATTTTTGGTGTGCCAAGTTAGAAGTAGTGAGAAAACAGGGTGTTGGTTGGGCCCATTAGAATCTTGTTTATCTTGGATTTTGATTTTCTTGTCCTAAACAAAACAACATTAGTCTCATATTAAATGCATGTAACCTTGGGCTGTTAATTGTTGTCTCCTGCTTACGCATCACGAGTTGTGCATCCAAACACGCCCTTGGTTACCAGTTCTCGATCCCTTTCATTTAAGAAAAAGAAAACACACACCGCACGCACGCGCTCAAGCACGCAGACTGTCCTTTGGGATACAGAGAGAGAATTGGGACAACTTTTTTGACAAATATTTTGTGGTCAAAATAACTCTCTACAGGGGCTTTTTTTTTTTTTTTTTTTTTTGTTGTTGTTGTTGAAGAAATAAGAAAAATATGAGTTTCAAACACTCTGCAATCTCTGCATCAACATTATTATTGCCTTCCAACCCACATTCACGTTGCCACGTGTGCACCAGAGATGGCTGGCCCACACGGTGTAGTAGTAGTATTCCCTTTTGTCTGTTCTCACGTTTCTGTTTCTGCTTCTGAGTGAGAAAAAGCAGGAGGGAAACAGCTTCAACTCGGCGCCCGCCCGTGCAGCCACTTCTTTATCTGTTTGCCAAAACTGATTTCTCATGGATGAATCTTTTACGTTATAAGATGACGTATCCAGATAATTCTATGTCCATGCAATTACTTTTAATCTATCTGTTAAAATTGATTCTTTATCAATGAATTTCTTACATCAATTATAAAAAATGACATACCCAAATAACTCTAAAGAAATATAATATCTCGCATGTTATCTATCTTTCGCATGAACGAAGAGTGGGATTTTCACCCTGCCAAGTTGCGAGCACTAGTCCCATTGATTGAATGTAATCAGGAAACATAAGATACAATGATATGTTGTTTTCTTTTTTTCTTTTCCTTACTTTTTTTTTAATAATAACATATGATTCCTAGGGAAGAATTCAACTAATACATAAAACATTGCCATTGTTTTTTGGTATCTTTCTCTTGAAAAACTTTTGTTCATAGAAAAAAATAGAGGGAAAAAAAAAAAGTTATTTAGGGTGAGTGAGTCGAGTGAGTGGGTCAGTGTGTCAGTTGAAAGGAGGAGGTGAGAATCTGCTATCTTATATTGAGTTGTCGGCCATATTGAGGAGAAGCCAAAGCTTCCCCCTATCTTTCTTTTCTTTTATTTTCTTTTTTCTTTTGAATTATTTTTTCTATATTCCTAAACTTTAAAATCATTCTTATTTTATTTTTTAAATTTTAGAAACTCTTATTTTTATCTTTTAAATTTTGAATTAGCACCACTTAATTATTTCATTAAAAATTTCAATTAAAAATAAACATAAAATAGTAAGGTAAGTACCATCTTGTAGTTTTTTTCTATTTTTTTAAACAGAAATATTAATAGAATGAGTTTAGTAAGACTATTTTTTAATTTTTTTTAGTAGAAATCTTAAGAGCATTTGGAACAATCATTGGAGTTGAAAAATTTTCCATTTTTTTTTCAAAACTAAATTGTTTCACTACCTCATTTCAAATCTAAATTTTTGTTTATCTTTATTTTATTTTCAAAAACTTAAAATTTAAAAGTCCATAATTTTCTTATTTCAACTTAAAATGAGATGATTCTTGTATCAAAATCTCATAATGATGAGAGGAATGAAACAATATTCATATTTTATATTAGGAAAAATAAGTTGTGCATGTCTAATTGTTCATGAAGAGATTTGTTAGTCAGGGAATCCCATGGTGGAGGGTTAATGGGATATTTTTGAGTCGCCAAGACATTGGCTATTTTGTAAGAATATTTTTATTGGTCATACATGAAAAGGGATGTAGAGAGAATTTGTGGCAAATGCGTCACTTGCAGGCAGGCAAAATCTAGAGTGTAACCCCATCGATTATACACCCCACTCCCTATACTTAGTGAGCCTTGGATTGATATTTCTATGGATTTTGTTTTGGGTTTACCTAGGTCTAAGCATGAACGTGATTCTATCTTTGTGGTTGTAGATAGATTATCTAAGATAGCACATTTTATTCTATGTCATAGAACTGATGATGCTTCACATGTTGCAGATTTATTCTTTAAGGAAATTGTAAGGTTACATAGTATGCCTAGGTCCATTCTTTCAGATAGGGATGCGAAGTTCTTAAGTTACTTTTGGAAGACCTTGTGGTGTAAGTTAGGTACTAAGCTTTTGTTTTCTACTACTTGTCATCCACAAACTGATGGTCAAACCAAAGTAGTAAATAGGACTTTGTCAACTTTGTTGAGGGCTATCATTAAGAAGAACATTAAGACTTGGGAGGAGTGTTTATCACATGTTGAGTTTGCTTATAATCGTACTGTTCATTCTGCTACTAAGTTTTTACCTTTTGAAATTGTTTATGGTTTTAACCCTTTAACTCCATTAGATTTATCTCCATTACCTTTATCTGAGCGTGTTAACTTAGATGGACAAAAGAAAGCTGAATTTGTTAAGCAGATACATGAGAAAGCAAGGCTCAACATCGAGCGGAGAATGGAGCGATATGTTAATCAAGTCAACAAAGGGCATCGTAAGCTTATTTTTGAGCCCGGTGATTGGGTTTGGTTACATATGCGTAAGGAAAGGTTTCCGAATCAAAGGCGCTCAAAGTTGCTTCCACGAGGAGACGGACCGTTTCAAGTTTTTGAGCACATCAATGACAACGCTTACAAATTGGACTTATCAGGTCAGTATAATATTAGTGCAACTTTTAAAGTTTCTGATTTAAGTCCTTTTGATACAGGTGGCGATTTGAGGTCAAATCCTCTTCAAGAGGAGGGGAATGATAAGGCCAAGAATCGGTTCTAGTTCCTGTTGGTCCAGTTACAAGAGTGAGGTAAGGAGGTCAAGGAGGCTTTAATACTTTAGCGCAACACATTGTGATAGAGGATGGCAAGTCTACATGCGTGGAATTAACAAATAGAGCTCAAATAGTCAATTTAATTCAAGTTCAGTCATGTAATTGAAGAAGCCACGTCAGCCATGCAATCCATGCAAATGGTCATGCTTTTTGGAAGATTTGATTAGTTTGAACCAAGTTGTTTATTTCCCTAATTAGTTGTCCACGTTTTTGGGTTAATTGGTCAAGAATTAGTTAGTTTCCTTTTCTTTATAATGGGTGTAAATGACTGAAAAATAAAGCCAAATAATTAAGTTAGTTTCCTTTTTTTATTTTTAGGCTAATTTTCCTTTTTTATTTTTAGGCTAAAATTATTATGTTAGTTTCTTTTCTTTAGCTTAGCATATTTAGGAATATTATTGTAATTCTCAGCCTATAAATAGGCCTTATTTTTAGATCAATAAAGAACTTTTTGGCATTCTATTCACTCTTGTGATTTATCTCTTATTTCTTGTTGAACTAATCGAACTTATCAAGACTTTGTCTTGTGGCGTTCAAATTTGACTTATCAAACGGTTCTCAACCACCATTTGTGGTGTCTACGACAATACCAAGGTTCTTGTTTGGGGTTGGCATTGGGTCGTGGTCTTCTATACCAAGGTTCGTGTCACGATTCAAGCAATGGATCGTGGTTTCCATCCCAATCGAACCTGTGCATAGAGACGATCTTGGAGACTTCTTAGATTACGGGTTTCGTCACAAGTTGGCGTGGTTTGTATCACCTACAAAAAAAATCAAGAAGTGAATTAACTAATTTGCATAAATATAAATAATTGATTGGTTGAGTGAAGAAAACAACAGCTCAATAATGAACAATAGTTTAACTGGATGACTAATTCAAGACCAGGCCATCAACTGAATGGCAGAAATTAGCTAATTTGATGAAAAGATGAATGGTAAGTCAATAGTTAGTAATTGGGGAAATAAAGTCCTACTGAATGTATATGTAGCGGCAGTTAATTAAAAAAAAAAAAAAAAAAACGAATGTATATGTAAGAGTAAATGTGTTGTAAACTTGCATGGACAAAACTATATATTGCATGGTTAGTCTGTGTGTAATTCAGGCGATATCAATCATCGAAAGGCATAAAATCTGCAAGCGTGGGATGAGACAAATTGGATATGTAGTTAGCTTCATGTGAGGTACCATGGACTTTCTTTCCCTCAGACTTAGTCAAAGGACATGTCTGTTTTTGGGTATGTAGTTAGCTTCATATGAGGTTCTCGGGACTTTTTCTCCCTTAGACTTAGACAAATGGCAAGTTTGTCAGCTTCCTTTGTTTTATTTTTTATTTATTTTCAGTTCAATTTTCGGTCTCCGAAATATGTGAATTTTAAACCACTTTGGTAACCTGCACCTTCAATATTGTACACTTGTCAACCATGTTTTTAGCCTACCTTTAACTGACTACTCATAATCTAGCGGTTCATTTTTTATCAATCGGTCTTGGTTCACATGCCGGACACGTCTGATATTTTACCCCTGCCGGATGTAAGACCATCCCTATAATATAATTATAGATATATATATATTTAGGAAAACTCTTCGGTGTGGCAGTCGAACGTCCGGTCATGACAAGTTCGAGAGAGAGAAAAGGAAAGAGAGAGAAATGTGACAAGTTCGAGAGAGAAAGAGGGAGAAAGAGAGAAAGGCCAAGCCATCAGCAACTTCCCAATCGTCGGCAGCAAAGAGGCCAAGCCAGAAGCTCCTCGGTAGCTCGTGGTGATAGTCGCCGGCAAAAAATTTCACCTTCCCTTGCTGCTGCTCATCTTGGGGTTCGGCTTCCGGAGGTGGCGGAGGCAAAAAGCCAAACTGGAGAAGCTCGAGGACTTCGCAAGAACTCATGGCAAAGTTGTCTCTATGACAGCACTGCCTTCGTCAGGCAGAGAGGCGGCGACTTTCTTTCTCTTGGGTTGTATCCCAACCCATGTATGCAAGCTCTCTTTCCCTTTCCCCTTCTCATCACTGCCCTCCATTTTGTATCCAAGGGATTCGGATTTCGTGTCCGGGTGCCGGACATGAGAACGTTCATATATTTTATCTTTATAATAAAAAAGAAGAAGGAAAAAAAAAAATATTTAAAAATCGTTTGGATCATATATTTATTTTGAAATTTTTTTTAATTTTAAATAAAAAAGTCTTTTCTTTTGAGATAATATAATATTTAGATATTAAAAAAAATTTCTTTTTAAAAATAAAAAATTATTTAAAATAAGAAAAAATAATATTTGAAATGAATATTATGAGAATATTTCAAAAAAATTTATTTTATTTTTTTGAAAAGATAATATATAAAATAAGTTTGAAATTATATATATATATATTTTAAAAGGAGAGGCTGTGGTGAGCCTCTCCTAGATATCCTATCGGTAGAGTTTTTTTTTAACCGTTAGATTTTAATCGAACGGTTGATATATTATAGGTATACCATTATTATCATAGACATTACCTCATATAAACTTTCCACCCCAAGTCTTCTCCGCCGCCGGGACCACCCCACGCATCGACTCACCCCGACGCTGGCACCCACCTCCAGATTTTTTCCGGTGACCCAATTTCTCTCTCTTCCCTTTCTCTCTCTTCTCTTCTCTCTCTTCCCCTTTCTCTCTTCCCCACCCGGCCCCCCCAGCCCGATGGCCTCGACCACCTAGCCCCGGCGACCCACCTCCGGCCGCCGGTGACCCCCTCTCTCTCTCTCTTCCCCACCCCGGCTGCCCCCAGTCCCCCCCTTCCCCCGCGGCCCCCAGCCCGGTGAGCCCCCACCTCCGGCACCCCCCTCCCCCTGCCTCCCCCACCCCCCCCCGCGACCCCGCCCCTCAGGGGGAGGGGGGGTGCCGGAGGTGGGGGGCTCATCGGGTTGGGGCGGCGGGGAAGGGGGGACTGGGGCAGCCGGGGTGGGGAAGAGAGAGAGAGGAAGAGAGAGAGGGGAAGAGAGATAAAGGGGAAGAGAGAGAGAGGGGGGGGTCGTCAACGGCCAGAGTTGGGGCCGGAGGGGGTCGTCGGGGCGATCGGGGCTGGGGGGGCCGGGGTGGGGAAGAGAGAGAGAGGGGAAGAGAAGAAGAGAACAGAAAGAAAGGGGAAGAGAGAGAAATTGAGTCACCGGCGGCTGAAAAAGTGCGAAGGTGGGTCGCCCGGCGGCGGCGGAAAAAATTTGGGGTGGAAAGTTTATATGAAGTAAGGTCTATGATAATAATGATATATCAACCGTTAATTAAAATCTAACGTTAAAAAAAGAGCTCTACTAGGTCTGGATATCTCCACTCTCATTTTAAACGAGAGATGATAGAAAATATAATACAAATATTTTTTACAAAAATTTTCTAATTTCGGAAATTTGGTATGTCATCCAAAAAATGGGCAATTTCCATTCTTTTTCTTTTTTTTTTTTTTTTTGTTTGGGAAGGGTCCAATTTCCCATTATTGCTCTCAATAGTAGAAACTAGAAACTATAGAAAGCTTGCGAAAGAGAGAAAACAAAGACGGAGAGAGAGACAATATGGGTTTGGAGTCGCTGGGTGATCTAGAGTATCACACAATCCTCACCAAATTGGGAGCCGAAGACACTGCGAGAGCCGCTTGCGTCAACAAGAAACTGCGATCTTCGGCCTCCGATGACTCTCTCTGGTCCCTCTTCTGCTCGCAAGAGCTTGACCTCTCTCACCCCCTCGATCCTCTCGGCAATCCCCTCGCTTCTTTCAAGGTAAATGCTGCAAAACCCATGTTTTGTTCTTCTTCTTTGTATCTGGATTTTGTGTTGTTGGACACATTTTTGGCTTAATTACGCGTAAAGGTCTGAACTTTGTTGGATTTTGGATTCTGGGTCGGTCTTATTCCGTCCCAGTTGGTGGGTAATTTAGCAATTTGATTCAACAAAATTTGCTTCAAGTCTTTAAATGGCTTTTATCGTTTTTTATTGCTTTTTAATCTTCTTTCACGCAGTTTTTTTATGTATTTTAAGGCATGACTTGACACTTGAGTGATAATCAGTGTTATTTTGTCATCAGTTCTGTCAACTTCACAGTTCTTATCAGAAGTCAGGTTAAGATTAAGAGAAAATACTATGATTTCTAGATTCGTATTCGACTTCCATACTGAGCCATTCCATTTTGTCATATTAGTGGAAGATCATTTCTTAACTTCTTTATCTGTTTCTTTTTTTCCCCCCCTTATTGGTACCTCCCCAGGAATGTTATCAATTATGGCGCGAATCATTCAGTATGTATCCTTGGTTGCTTGTTAAGCGAGTTAAAAGGTGTTGGGGAAGACTTAGAAACTGGTTGACGGTAAATTTTCCGGAGGCTGAGGCTACACTTAGAAAGGGCGCATCGGAAGCAGATATTGAAGAATTGGAAAGCATCTTGAATGTGAAATTGCCTCTCCCAACGAGGGTCCTCTATCGTTTCTACGATGGTCAGGAATTTAAGGATGAAGATTTTGCAAAGAGTCTTTATGGCTGTCCGTTGGGCCTCATAGGTGGTTATACTTTCTATAACCGTTCCGTAAATGTGTATTTGTTGCCTTTGAGTGAAGTTATTTCACAAACGGAGGAGATGAGACGTCATCCAGGTTTATCCAGCAGATCAAACTGCATTGTTGTGGCTGCTTCGTCCACGTTCATTAAAAAGTTGTTTTTGCTAAATTGTAACAGTGGTAAACTCTATGTTGGTACCAAGAATCTTTCAACTACCGGAGAAATGCTTCCGTGTGTACCAAATGAATTGATAAAGTCAGTGCACGATCTTACTGGTGACCAACAGCAGGATGCCATGTTGCTATGGTTGGAAGAACATGCTCGTTGCTTGGAAAATGGCATTATCAAACTTCGCGAACAAAACAATTTCCGTAGTATCTGTTTGTTTCCTGAGGAACCTCCCTTGTGTACTACTGCAATAACCTCCGGCGTAAAAGTAAGTAGGAGCATGAAATTGATACGCACACGCACACGCGCACGCACGAACACACACACACACACACACACACACATATATTCTCCTCGAATCAAAACTTCTTTAAGATTGTTTTGTTAGACATGCTTTTAAGACAAACCAATGCAAGTGATTTGACAATTCTCAATTCTCCGGATACGCTCTTTTCTGGTGACGGATAAGGGTTCGTTACAATGTCATGTTTAAAATTATACTGTCTGATTGACACCTGCTACTAGGTGTGCAAAGTCTTCTTGACCGTGATAATTTTACAACAATGACCCATCAGCTTCAACAGCATCGGCGACAACTTAGACTAATAGAACAACAATGATAATACCTTTTTAGTTTTATTTATTTTATTTTATTTTATTGGTTTATTTTCACGTCTTCTAATTGCCAAAGAATTTGTTTAAAAAATAAACAAATTCGTTCAGGATATATGTACTTAAAAGATTTTTATTTGAGAAATAAAAGAAGTCAGGAGTTGTGGTGTAACTTCACACTTAGCAAAATAAACATGTTTACTTTGGTGGCGGGTTGGCAGCATCTAAAATCTGCAGGTTATGAAGATCGTTTTTGAAATCATTTTGATCAGTTGATTCCTTTTTGTCCTCTTACTATTATTCATTTAGTTGGGTCAAATAATCTTGTAAGAATATAAATCTGTTGGTTTGATGAATGATGAGTCAATTTCATTGGTTTATGTTGTACAAGAAGCTTTTTTAGTGAAATCAGAATTTATCTGATGAATATAAGGCTCATTGCTAAATTGTTCTTGTTGATCTTATTAACACTACATGCCGTGGCGTGCGTAACTATTATCATCAATTCTATTATTACATGGAAACTAACAAAAGTTTACTTTTGATCTTAGATTCGTGCTTCTGCTGTGCTTATTCCAGAGTTTTCTGACCTTCAAGATGACGAGGAAAAGTATTTTTTTACTTATTCAATTCGCATGTCCCTTCTTCCCGAAGGATGCATTATCAATGGAGTGTCATTCAGCTCTTGCCAACTGTATTGGAGACACTGGATCATCCGTGCTGATGATGAGGTAGTATCTGCCGTTAATGGAGAAGCTGTAATTGGAAAGGTACGAAAATGATTAATGCAGCTTGCTCTGCATTATCTGTCCTTGAATTCTTACTTAAAGGATTTGAAAACTTAAAGGTTTTTACCTTTTTTCAGTTTCCTCTCTTGCAACCGGCCGTAAGGAATTTGTTTATGAGAGTTGCACACCTCTACCATCTTCTAAAGGTTCCGTTGAAGGTTTTTTTACGTTCTTTCCCGGCAGGTACCCACGTTAAATTTTTTTTTTTTTTTTTTTTTTAGATTTAGAACTTGT
The DNA here is from genome assembly GCA_025413025.1 of Ficus hispida. Lineage (NCBI taxonomy): Eukaryota > Viridiplantae > Streptophyta > Magnoliopsida > Rosales > Moraceae > Ficus > Ficus hispida. The sequence goes on along the minus strand of CM046368.1, from coordinate 21,090,579 downwards.
ATTGTTTTGGGAAGAGAGAGGGGGAGAGACCGCTGACAGTCTGGCCGTGGGAGTATATTTTTGTATTTAAGCTGTTACGCTTTGGATTTTTTTGTTATTTTTAGTTTTTGAGAATCTAATTAAGTTCAAGTAGTTAGAGAATCTGCCTTTAGAGAAATACGAGCCCTAGTATGGAGGGAGAGAATCTGCCTTCACTTGTCAGTGGTCCGAGTTCTAGTAAGTTCTTGAGAGAGACCAATTCTGAGCCCAATTCTGGTGGGGGAGAAACCAAGTTTGTGCCGATTCTAGAGAGGCCGAGAGAGAGAATTCTTGAGTTTGCCTATTTTGAGAGGGAGTGAGTGAAATAAAGTCAATTGGTTTCTGCAAATGATTTTAGGGGACCATGTCGGAATCCAGAGACTAAAGGAGAGAGTAACTATATTTTGCTTTAATCCTGATCTTAGGATCGTTTTACAGTTTATCTCGATAAATAAAGTTGCTATGTTTTGCCTTTTTTTATGTTTGTTGTTGGGAGGGTTCAAGGGGGGTTGGTCTCACCTGAATCTTTATCAGTTCTTTTAAAACATGGATCATTCAATCTGACTCACTATTTTTTTGTCACCTCTTTGTCATCAAGTAATGGAAACTGAATATATAGAAGAGTGAACCAAGATTTCGCATTGTATTGGATAACTCTTGAGTTTGGTTATTGCTCTAGCAACGTATTAGTTAGACAGTAGAACCGAGTCTGAAGAAAATTAGAACCAAGATAGAGTAGAGATAGAACCACCAAGAATTAGAGAACAGGGAGATCACCGGCATATTACAGAATTGAAATTACGACATATCACGGAATTGAAATTACGAACTCTTATATGTGTAGGCTAACCAAATAATAAACTAGGAAACAAAACCAAAATGAAGTAAGCAAACTAGGCATTGAAAAAAAGAAAAAGAAAAAGAAACATATCCCAAAATAACAAAATCTTAATTAGGTAAAAATAAAAAATAAAAAATTGATCTTCGTCACACAGTCATTAATTTCCTAGCCATTCAATTTTTTGCCTCTATTTTTGTTCGAAAGGGGAAATTTCGTTAAACTCATTATGCAGATACAAGGACACTAATCGTAACAATTGATTTCATAGTACATGAGACAAAACCCTTCAATAAGAAAGGAGGTCTGATGACGTTCAAAGGAAAAAACGTATGCTTGAGGCATGATAACGAGTATATAACAGCAAACTGAAATCGAGCACATAATTTTTTTCGTCTCTATTGCTCTAATAGTTTTATACTCCTATTTTGGAGGAATGAACAGAATTGCAGCTAGCTTATTTTCTTGTCTTAGCTTGCATGACAAAAACCAGCATTTGGCTCTGATGCCAAAAGATTTCAAGGAGCGATTCCTAGAGTTCCAGTGAATGCTATTATTTCTATGTTTTCTTGTAATAACCCATCTCAAAACTTAATCAACATCCATTCAGTTTTCCTTTTACATTCGTATATCAGCTGTTCTCTTTTTAAAAATGTACTAGTATAAGAATTAAAGGCTGTCTTATTTTATGTTCCGTTTATTTTTTCAGGTTGGAGAGATACAAGACAATGCTAGTGTTTTATTTCACAATATTAAATTGTACTAAATTTAGTACTTTCTTTTTCAGGTTGAGTGAACCGAAAGGCGAACCGTTCAAAGTAACAGTGGCACCGTTCCCTCTCCAGCGACCAGCCTACATTTTCTGAATCCTTAAATTTGCTGAAGTGCTTGTCCTGCCCTGTTTTTCGAAATTTGCATGTTAAAAGTTCTTTGCTTTTAAGCAACCGTACTAGCTTTCGTGGATTGCAAGCTATCTAGTGTTTATATAATGTAATATAAATTCCAGGCTTACTTGGCTGTCTTGCTTGGAAGTACAGTTAAACAAATTCCGTCCTGCTGAAGTTTCGCAGATGTTTATAGTCTCCACAAATGGTAAAAGCAAAGTTCCAAAAAATAAAAAATAAAAAATAAAAAATAAAGTAAATGAGAGAGAGAGAGAGAGAGAGAGATATATATATATATATATAAAGTCTAGTTGATTGCTTGATGCAGTGTCTCAAATGATGCAGCTTATGGTTACTCCTATAGTTAGTACATTTTATCTAAAGTTTATTGCAGTTTAATTAACAAAATTTAGGGGAAAAAAATCAGGTAAACAGGTAATTTTTAAACTCTTTATTCAACTAAATGGCTGAAATTTACCGATGATTGATGCTCCAAGGCCAAGAGTTTTCACAGCCAAAGCTATTGAAGCTGTTCCCTCTCACGAATCACTGCTTTCCGCATGCACTGCCTTCGCACCTCATTAAGAAAAAGGTACATTAATCAAGTAACATTGATCAATTGATCAATCATGGATTAATAATTAAAAAAACGATCATTTTTTAATTTTACTAGATTTCGATCATTTAGCAAAATAATTTATGTAAAAAAGAAAAAAAAAAAAGGAGAAAAAAAGACTACTTATACACAAATCGCTAAAATTTATACTAGAGTTTCTCAGTATTCGTTGAAATCAGCTAGTTTTGTTTTTATCCCAATTACACTTGCCTCTAAAGCTTTATTTTATCTTCTTTTTTTTTTTTTTAAAGCAGGAATTATATTCAACTAAACAAGACCTATAAACACCAATGCGAATAACCCTTAATACACGAGATAAAACCTTCAACTGAAATAAGATCTATTGGTAAAATCTAATGAAACTCAGGGAGAGACATACACCAAGATCCAATAATAGAAAAGTTTCTCAGTACACTAATATTCAAGCACACATAAAACTCATTTTGAAAAGATATTTATAATTAATATAATCTTCTAATCAATTGAGAGCTAGTAACTTGTAGTACTAAAGCCATCACTAACTCTGCATAAATAAAAGCCCAGCGGAACCCAAACACTGCCGGGACATATATCTGGCGGACCATAAACAAACGCGAGAGGTGAAGACCACTTCAGATATTACAAACTCGAAATAAAAACAAAACCATGAGTTACAGAAACTACTAGGCTAGATCAATATTGTCATTATTGGATACAACCAACTACAACAAAATAGAAACAAAACCCTAACAACAAGATAAGAACCACCGAAGACAAGCCGACACATCTCACCAAAGAGGTGGGGAAACACGGGGTCATGAAGTACTAGAACCATAGCAGATGGAGCTCCACCCCTTAAGTGAAAACCATAGGAAAACCACCATCGACGCCGTGCACCCACCCACGAAGGCCACCCGCTCCCAACTCAACCTTGACTTAAAAAGGATGCTTTGGGAGTACGCAGCCGAACAACCGCAAGGGCTTCCAGCAGTGATAGCTAAACTAACTAGATGGGCCGCCTAAAACCTGGAGCTGACATTTCAATTGGAAATCAACGTCGGATCCCGGCTATTCGAAAAACGCAGACTGAAGCGGAGGATCACAAAATGCAACACAACAAGGGGCGAACCAAGCGCTTGCGCGAAGGAAGAAGCGAATCAATCAGAATGGAGATAGGGTGGAGAGGCAAAAGAGAGATTTCAAGCCTGCAAGCAACAACGGCTGAAAAGCCATTGTGCGCTAGCGTATAGTTTAGGTAGGGGTGCCCCTTTAACTTATGTTTAGTGTTTGAGTTTGAGTTAAGATTTGTAAGTTTAAATAGTGATTTTGATTGACTTTTTCGGAAAAGACAAAAAACTTTTAGGGAAAAAGATAAAAATTAAGTTGATGATAGTTAGTTTAAACTCACCAACCAAATGGGTAATATAAGTTAAGCTTTTTTTTTTCCGAACCCTAGTTTTGGAGTTTTCCCCAACCTTACTAATAAAAAGGGGCTTACGTTTTTCAGCTGCATCACACCGCCGCATATACAATGGATCCGCTGGGCTGGATGAGCAACCTTCTCTTGGAAAGGAATAGTAAAAGGCCATGTCACTTGGAATGGAACTAGTTGCTTATTTACTTTTAGTAAAACTTTGATAAGAAAAATAGATTATATATAGGCTTACAAGACAAAGCAACCTTCTATCTGGCCCCTGTACCAGTGGTAGAGTAGCTTGCTACTTTCAATCAGAAAAAGCAAGGCAAGGGAGAAAGGGCTTTTCCCATAGAAAGAGCTTTTGTCGGTTTTTACATGTGAGAAGGGGAAGGGCGGCTGTCGATTTTTTTTTAATTCTTTAAATATATAATTACATGTGTATGACGGTTATTTATCAATCTCCATAGATATTTTCAAATTGCGAGACAGAATATTCTCTGCGGCACTGTAATAGATTTCTGCCATTTCCGAAAAGTGAACGGACAGCCGCCCTTCCCCTTGTCACAGTGTTTTTGAACTTGCTCGAGCATCAAAGAATGGCACTTCGAAATGCCTCTCGTTGGAGTTACACGACAGCCATGTGATGATGCATCAAATAGATGCAAGAGTTGATGACTCAATGGGTCCATGTATGGACTGATTAAGTTCTCCACTGGGAGAGCTTTAGAGGGAGTAGGGGTGGACACCCATATGGGCTTCATGTGATTCGATGCCAACCACTATGTATTGCAAGAAACTCCTGTGTAGCTATATTGCAGGAAACTCCTAATGACAGCCTTAAAGAGCCTCTTAACACTTACCTGCCTATTAATTAATCAAATGGCATAACAGGGGGCTTTCCTTTGTCATAAATCCGCAGACAACATTCTGGAACTTCCAAACCAAAGAAATCCAACATAAGGACTTTCTACTTTCAATAGAATAAATTCGGTAGGTAGAATAACTCTATAGTCGATCGAAGTCTGTCACTTTGAACTCAAATTTATTTACTTCAATCATTTTATTGAAAAATTCGTAAGGGTAGAATACACTCTATAGTCGATCGAAGGTCCTGTGCCACTTGAACTCAAATTTATCTTACCTTCAATCCATCTTGTCTATCCACTATAACAAAATGTTAGATTGTAATTTTGATCAAAAATTGACGCTCACATGTTGTTCAAAAGTTAATAGAAAGAACTACTGTAGTAAGGTTTTTAAAAATTTAGAGTCATTCAATCTACAAAAAGAGGAGAGAGAGAGAGAAGGGTAACCAATTCAAAAATTTAGGGACTAAACGATAAGTTACCTAATTTTGTAAAGTAAATTTCAAAGAAAAAATATATTGTTAGAAATCAAATTCTTTTTTGAAGTTAGAAATCAATTTTTTGTAAATACAACGTTACATGTATATATATATATATATATATTGTAACTACTCAACGAAAATATATAAATACTAAGAAACAACACCATAAATATCTATTCTTTTTAGGGAAAAAGAGCAAAATATATCGTTTTTGAAGAAGAGTAATAGTTAATTATAATATAAAATTTTAAACATAATAATAAATAACATAATCGAATATATGATTACATAATATCAAAAAAATCAGTCTTCCTTCCTCTTCTCTATCTCTAATTAACATGAAACTAACCATATAAATCTATCGTTAAAAAATGACTGCAAATTCGATAAATTTTTTTAATAGAAAATTCAAGAAAATCTAAGGATATAGCAGAAATATATACTATAACTTATCATATTTTAAAAAGCATTCTACAAACTTTAAAGTTACATATAAAATATGTTATTTGCTACAATTTTTCTTTTTTTTTAAAGACAGTAAATACCAGGTTTATGTATAAAAATAATGTTAAAATTTTTTTAAATGAAAATTATCTTTAAGATAAAATGGGATACAAACACAATATCGATGATAAAACAACCTTATGGTACAAGAGAAATAACTGACTAATATCAATTCTTCAGTAAAATCTGAAGAAGCTAAGTGAGGAGGACATAAGCCGAGACCCATTGACTGGAAAATTTCTCGAATTCCTCGGTAATACTATAATCAAGTATGTACAAAGCTCTTTCAAGAAAAACATCTACAGCCGATGAAATATTCTGATCAATCGCGAGATAGTCACTCGCAGCACAGAAACTACAATATTCTCCATCTAATTATAACGCTAGCGGAATCAATAGATATATACTGCTAGAAAAGAACTTAAGTGGAACACACATAGAAAAACAAACCGAAGGTGGGGGAACTACCTCCGTTCCCCTCCTTTATAACAAAATTAAAACTAAAATACAAGAACAAACCATTAATATAAAAATACATCAACAGTAAAATTCTCACCCTACATGAAACAACCACTCTCCCGCACACCACAACTCAGAGGAAAACAATCGGCTTGAGGTAAGAGATCGCCGCACCCTTCAGTGGACACCCAAAGTATTGTTGAATCCCAAACACTGAAAGCTTGTCGGCTATATATGATCGAGAAATTCCATCTAAACCTTCCAACTCCATTCCTATCAAAATTGTCGAACCGCCATCACCTCGCCAGCGTAGCGATGGAATCCTACACGAAAGAAAACCTAAATATGAAAATTTGAGAGGACAAGGGCAGAGAGAAAGGCCTAAAAGCTCCCAATCAAAATAATGTTGATTTTGGTAAATGAATAACATAGTTTAGGATATTTAACGTAATAATATATGAGTAGTATTTTTCATAATATATTGACAGTAAAAGTCAATTTACGTAAGCAATTTATAAAGTAAATTTATCATAAATGAATTAGTTCATATATATATATAATTTATTTCAAATATTTAAAATCTGTTAATTACTTTAAGTTTGGAAAAAATTCTATTGATCACAGTCTTCCTCAATTAAATTGCTATAATTAATTGCCATAAGAATATGATCCTGTTCGTTTTATTCTTTTCCCATGTTTGACCACATTCTCCGTATTAAATTATAAAAAATACTAAAGATATCAATTTTTGAATATGAATTTATATGATAAATGAGTTGTCATTTTTATTTTATTGATAAGTAGTTAAAGTATTAATATCAATTGATTGACTCTATTAATGAAAAGATAGAGTTGTCATTTTTTGTATTGGTAAATAATTAAAGTATTGAAACATCAATGGATTGATTTTACTAATAAAAATATGACAATTGAGTTAATACTTAAAAAGTTAGGATTAAAGTTAATGTTCCTAATATTACTCTAAATTATATATATATGATATTACAGCCATAGCCCTACCTATTTTCTAGATTTTTCCATTCAAATCATATCATAAAAAATCAATCTTACGGAGATTTTTTAAACTAAAGAAAAAACAAGAAAAGAGTCAATTGAGTAACTTGTTACTATCAATGTAAGTGAAGACCTGTCTTGGTCAAAATCCAAAATATTTTCTTTTACGGTTATGTTTTTGACTTTTGGTATTGAGAACAAACAAGTTTACGTCAATTAGATCTTATCCTATGTTTGGATGACATCTCCAATTTCTAAAATTGAAAAACTTTTTTCAACATTCTTTCATTTAAAAAAAAATTTATTTCATTTTTAAACTTATTTTGTACAGTATCCTTTTAGAAAAAAAAAAAGTAGCTTTTTGAAATCTTCTACAATGCACAATTTTCAATACCATTTTTTCTCATTCCAAATAAATTTATTCTCAAAACTAAAAGACTTTTCATTTATGTTTATCACCAAAAAAAAAAAGTTCAACTTCATTGATATCACAAAAAAGTACGTTGAACCAATCAGGTGATTTTAGTGTAATATTTTTCATCTAATAACATGTAACAAGATTGACAATATAAAGTTACTATATTACAATATTATAAATAGAAAGTTACATATAAATCAACTGGTTATTATAAATTTCCAAATATAAAATTACATGTGTCGTATGGTATATGATACTAGATTCAAGACATTTCCATACATAGTTAGTTTCATTGATGAAAATGTTGATATCGATGGGGCTGTCAGGGTTTTGATTTAAGGATAATGTCGATGAAAACCTCAGAAAAAAATGGATACTAAAAAAAAACTTATATTTTTTGCTAAAACTTTACAAAATGTAAAAACAATCAAGTTTAACTAATATGAACCAATTTTATAACAAAACAATAGGATTTTTTTTATTAAATATGAGAGTTATATCGCGTAGTGTAATAGAAAATCACAATAATTATGCACTAATTGTAATTATTATATTTTATAGAAAGTAAATATCAATCATAAGAGAATACATACAAGTTTAGAATATCTTTAATACCAAAAAGAGTTTTTAGTAGGTTAAAAAATATTAAGCAGGTGCTGATTTTGATCTAAACAATATATTTATCAAGATATGCCCTTAAATAGTTCTAAAAGTAATTGTTAATATGACATATATTTATTGCTCTCTTCCACTTATTAACCCAGAAATTGGAAATCATGCTGAGTAATCTGAATGGATATACAATGACATCTTGATATTAATTTGTGACGGAAGATATATAAATCGATCGAAGAAGATGGCCTAGATTTTTTACTTATGACCTAGACCACATTTAAGAACCATAAGGAGGATTATAGCCTATGAACTTTACTCGGTTTCTAAGCTTATATAATCTAAATCAAGGCAATAAAATCCTCATTAGTTTGACTCATTTGAGTCATACTATGTCTTCTTATATGTGGTTTTCTAATTACCTCAATATCCTCACCTACTGCCCTACAATCATGATCTTTAACAGTTGAAAAATATTGTCATATTTTATTAGCATTAAAAAAAAAATGAATTGTTCGTCAAAATTGAAATTTTTGCACCAAAAAAAAAATCTTCGAGATTTTGGATATTTTGTGAAAATATCTAAAAATATCCTAGATATTCACATATATTCAGGAATATTACGAATATTTTTGGACATTGTAGACGTTTGACAGATACTCTGAGAAGAAATATCCTTCCCCTGATTATCCATGTCGAGATTTCAAAATATGAATAATGTCATAGAAATATCAATGACGTCTTGGACATTTTCATCCATGGGTCGAGATTTCAAAATACGGATAATATTGTGGAAATGTCGATGATGTCTTCGACATTTTCATCCATGGTTTGTTTGTTTTGTTTTTGTTTTCTGTTTTCTGTTTTGTTTTTTTGTTTTTTTTTTGTTTTTGTTTTTTGTTTTTTTAAACTACGTACAAGTGGTTTACTTTAATTCGAGAAATGGCGCACTTGACAAATTGGTCGATCATATTAGAAGCTTGTTAACAAACTAACTAGAGAGTACTATCCATTGGATTGTTGGTTTCCAAATTAATGATAAATTGTAACAATTTTTTTTTTTTTTTTTGAGAGAAAGCACTTAAGATGTGATTTAAATTAGGAAAATCATCTATATGAATAAATTTAAAGACTATTAACTAATGTGATATAAAGTTTGATACAAGACAATATGAACAATCAGATACTAATAAGATTAAAGCTTGTGTCATACTGATCAAGAAAGTAAAATTTATGTCATATTAATTAATGAATGAAAAAGAAAAAGATGATAAATTAATAAAGTTGATGAACTAATTAAAGATTTGATTAATCATTAAATTCATTGGAGTTTGAAAATATTATAGGTCCATAATTTCACACTGTCTTCTAATGCTATTGAACAAGGGTATTAGATGGATTGAATTTATGCTTACTAATTATGTGATATAAAATATAAAAGAGTGAGTTTATATAATCACAAATCTTTATTTTTATCAAACAATTAATTATGAATTAGTTGTATTATTTAAATAATGATGGTTATTTAAATATTAAAATTGAATATACACTTCCAATCTGTGCCTACTACTACGGGTAGTATGCAGATTAATATATGTCAAATTCCTTTTTAATATAAACATTATATTTTAAATTATATTTTAAATAAAATATTTATGAGATACAAATATATATAGTAAATTATATTCACAGCTTTTGTGATTTCCCAAAATTATAAAACACCTCATTGACCGAAATTAATACACCAAGACCTAATTTTTAAAAAAATTACAGAGACACCCTCTATTAGATGACCGTGAGTTTGACTGTTAATTATACTCAAAATACCCCTCCTTGAGTAAAAACAAAACATTGTCAACCATATAACTTATTATGAAATGACAACTTTACTCTTTTTTAACATAAAAATTTATTTCTAATTGATTTTTAAACATTTACCATCATAATTTGCAATTTTGTTATTTCTTTTTCGAAATCCTTGTTTTTAAATTATTTTGTTGAACAATTTAACTTGATCAGTAATATATGTGATAACGCATTCATAACTATGACAAGAATATCCAAAATAAAAGCTTGTTTTTATAAGAAAAATAATAAAAGTTGTTATCCCAAGCAAAATACTACCATAATAAGGGGAAATTTTATTCACAAACATAACCTGATATCAATTTGATAACTTTTCAACTGTGTCCTATCACAAAATTCTCCAAAAACATTATCAAACTGAAAAATTGTTTCCTTCTCATTTCAAAGGCTACACATAATTTTGAAAAAAAAAAAAAAAAGTGAGAAATCAACATGATCCTTTCTTTAGCAAATAAACAAGTAAATTAGTGATCCTTTTATTCCTCTCTCCGAAAAAGAAATGCCCAGTAAGACATATGGATTGGACCACCGTTTATTTGTAAAGCACCACATTTTCCACTCAAATTAAGGAGGAAAAAAAAAACTTTTGAATACATAATGAACCTGATGAAACTCAAACCATTAATTCCCAAAACAATTCAGAAAATCAGCCAAATTTATTTACTCAAAATTAACAAAAACAACCAAAATCCCAATATCCCAGATACAATTCAATTGACAGTTAGTTTCAATAACTCCACAACCAAATTCGTAATTCCTCTCCGAAAATCATGGTATTACAAAGTAAAGCAAACAGAGAAACTCAAATTAACAAAACCCAAACCTCTCTGAACAATCGAAAAATCACAAGCCTGAGGGATTTTATTGATGAATCTGTAAATCCAAGAAGAGAGAATGGAGGGGAGGCTCACGGAGGGGGCGACGGACGGGCTTACGGTGGCGGGCTTCAGGGGGCAACGGACGTTCTTCACGGGACCATTGATGGGGACGGCTTCGCGAACACGCAGACAAGGCAACCACCAGGCGATCAGGCTCCATGAAGGCGGACTCCTGTCCAGGCCAACTCCGACGCAGGCACGGTGGCGTGGATTTATTGATGAATCTGTAAATCCAAGAAGAGAGAATGGAGGGGAGGCTCACGGAGGGGGCGACGGACGGGCTTACGGTGGCGGGCTTCAGGGGGCAACGGACGTTCTTCACGGACCATTGATGGGGACGGCTTCGCGAACACGCAGACAAGGCAACCACGCAGGCGACTCAGGCTCCATGAAGGCGGACTCCTGTCCAGGCCAACTCCGACGCAGGCACGGTGGCGTGGACGACTCAGACTCCAGCGAAGGCGGATCCAGTGCAGCGAACTCTGACGCAGGCGAGGCGGTGTCGGCGATCGGGCTCTAGAGAAGGCGAACTCCGGCTCAGGCACGGCGGCGTGGCGTGCCAAACTCGTTAGGAATTTGCTAAAATGACTTGATACAAACCACAAATTAGGAAAATGACTTTCCTATTTTTTTTTTAATTCAAAAAAATACTGACTGTGTAATTAAAAAAAATTTAATTAATAAAATCATTTAAAATAAAAGTTTTAAACAAGAGGGCAACTAGGCAACATTCCAAACAGAGACAATAAGGCAAATAACCATTACCTTTTCTATTCTCTTAGAGTCTTATACTTTCTCCCCTAGACATGAGTTCTTCCTGTCTGAGTGCATGAAGAATCCTCATCCGCCCCATTTTCTCTGGAATTTGAACCCAATCACGCTCTCATTCACCAATCTCCTTACTCATCATCAAGTTCTAAAGCAATGGTTTTAATTTTTGGTGGCATTTCAACAAGATTTCAAGTGTTAGGGCTTAGTGTGGTTTAGGGCTCTTCAAGTAGGTTGTCCGTTCTTGAAGTTTGAACGGTTTAAAGTTGAGATTTGTGCTTCAATGTGACTTTGTGCAACAAGGGGAGATTTTACTATTTACTTGGTGCTTGAATCGTGAGACCACCTTTTATGCACACAAAGGTGTTTGTGAAAAGTTTTGAGAGTGCATTGTTTACGTGGTTTGAGATTTTGGTTGTTGTTGGATGTTGATTTTTGAGGGGTAGTGTTATTAGGGAGGTTTGGTGGTACGAGGAACATTACTTAAGTGTGCTCCTCTTCTCCTGCTCAAATCAAGAATCCCATTTCCCTATTTTCACTCAACTCCGAAACGGTTTCCCCCCTTTCCCTGCCCTACCTTTCCCGCGAGTTTAGTTCCCTGCCCTGCTCGGGATGTCGAAGTCATGCCTTCCATCGTCGCCGCCTTTGATGCTGTCGCTGGCTTCGTCATCGCAGCCAACCATGTCGCCGCTATCGTCCTCACCTCCGGGGTTCGGTAAGAATGTTAGACATGTAATATATTTATCAAATTTTCAAATATTGATTTCCTTTAAAATTTGTTTGATTAGTGAAATTAATTTAATATTTAGATAGGATTGTGATTTATTGTTAGGAATTTGTTATTGTAGAGAGTTTGATTGTGCAACATTGATTTCATTGTCTTTTGATATTTAGAATAACCACTAAAAAAAGGAACAACCATGAAAAAGTTTGGTCGTTCCATTGAAATAATGAATTTGTTTGTTAGCTTGTTTTTGTTTATTTACTTATTTATTTATTGCTTTTAATTTGATTGGATTGTGTTGTTTAGGAGTTTGAGAAATGATATAGGTATGCAAAAAAATCAATCTAAGGCCCATTCTAGGGTTGTTCACCATCTAGTTCAATACCAAACTGCTGGTTGGTGGGACGAACAAAATTTTGACATGGAAAATATTCATACCAAACTTTTATTATTTAACTCCGTTCAATGGCATAGCCAGACATTTTATTTTCAGTAGGCTGTGAATCAAACCAGAAGTTTTGAACTAAAATTACAATACTAAAATCTGCTATCATTATTTTTTTATTTATATTTTTGTTGTTTCCTTAATGAACTAAGCTTATAAAGAGTTTAAAAGATAGAGTAGTACAGTTGATTTTGATTTATTATTTAATATACCGAAATGTAACTATGAGTACTTAAAAGTAAGGTGAAATGAAGCTTTGGCAAAAAAATTTATATAAATATTGTAATTAAAAAAATTTCAGAGGGGCAACTAAGAGATAAATTGTAAAATATTTTGTTATTGGGGGGAAACGATCACTGGCCCAACAAACCCAAACCCACGTTTGAACAAGTCCTTGCTTTTGGACTCCTCAGCGGCACATTTCTTGGGTATTGTATCTGCTTATCACTGGTTTTTGATTCACGTAGCACATGTAGTTGCTCAATGATCCAAACTCCCTCACCACATTTATAGACATATACATATATACATACATACATACATATTATATAACTATCACGTGAGAAAGAATTCAGATATATTTATGTACGTATATAGAGATAGTACGTCATCATGTGAAAATGAATTATATGGGGCTTGCCTTTAGAATTCATTTGGCGTTGTCAACTATGCATCTGACCCTGCTCTCGGCCAACATGATTGTTTTGTTTGATGAAATCTCTGTGATCTCTTCTTCCCCCATTTTGGCAACCACGGTCGAATCAAATCCAGAAAAAGCTTCCCTAGAGTGTTAAAAGTTCATGTCATTATAAACGTAAATATTATATATATATATATATATATAATGCGTCCTTTTAATACTAGCATAAGATAGAACACCAAATATGTGATAATGCGTAGTATTGATGCATGATAAACTATGGAATTCATAAATTTATTATAAGTTGTCCCCCAAGTTACTAAGTAGGTTCCACATGACTTTTTTTTTTTTTTTTCCTTTTCAAGCAACAAGAAAAGGAAAAAAAATTCTTTGACACTTTATTAATTCGATACTAATTGTGAGAATTCATTGCTTTATCAAAAGAAAGATAGTTATTTGATTCGGTTCGGTAAGTTTCTATTTACTGAATTCATCTTTTACGAAGTCGACCCCCATAAGAAGAAGTCTAAAGGGGGAAGAGGGTCGGATGGCAAGCCCCCATCTCTTTAGAACCTTCGGCTTGTTATCGCAAGGGTTTTCCAAAAAAAAAAAATAATAATAAAAAACAAATCCTCACTAAATCAAGAGTTTAGATGGCCGCAATGAAGGATATGAATAACAAAATACCACCCCCAGCCCAAACAAAAAAGAGAGAGGAGAGAGTTTACGAACGATCGGTTAGTTATTTGATATATAATGACTTTGATTAGGTTTTTTTCTTCTCTTCTTTTTTGTTTTTTTTTTTTGTATTTTTATTTTTATTTTTATTTTACATTCAAACACACCTATTATTGTAAATTTAATATATATATATATTATAAAGATTATGATCATCATATTATAATATTATTCATTACATCAATTACTTTATGTTTTAGGAAAGCACTGAGAATGTAGAAGATTCAAGAGAGGATGAAGGTAATGAGGTAGATGCTGAGGTGATGAAATAATAAGCCACTTGTTTTATTTACAAGTATTATGCAATGGTTCCTTCTTTTTTTAAAAAAAATATTTCTAAACAATATATATTTGTATGCTTTAGGAAACAAATGGGAGTACAGAAAATTCGAGTGATGAAGAGGTTGATAAAGAAGATTATGACATATCTAGGATGGTCCTCACATCAGAGTTCCAAGAATTGCCTCCACTTATCCTCTCATAATACTTTAGTGTCAAAGTTACAGTCTTATCGAAAATGACAATTCTCGAAGATATTCAGATATGGCTAACTAAGGAAGATAAGACCGTCTTTTGAAATTACCCTCAACTAGGTCCTTTAATAGACTTGCCCATAGGAAGGGAATTTTCCAGTGCGTTGACTCATAATTGTGTTGAGAAAGACAATATTTAGAAGGACATGAAGTGTGGTTCTTAATTGAGGGAAAACCATTGAGGTTCTCTCTCAATGAGTTTGTCTTGATTTCAGGTTTATACATGGGTGGTGGACCTTAAAAGGATGAAATCAAAGCTCAAGAAGAAAAGAGCGAGTTGAAAAACAAATATTGGCCAACAAATAAGAGTGTTTTATTAGCGGATATTATCAAAAAACTAAAAGAGTTTAGCGTTACAAAGGTTATGACCAAAGATAGGGCAAAGTTAGCATTTATGTAAATGGTAGCAGGGTTCTTGATGTCTTCTGACAGCAAAAAGATTGTTAATCCTTCTTGGCTCTAGTATGCCAACGATCTAAACTTCTTCACTCAATATCCATAGGGGAATGTTTGTTACAATCAGACATTGGGATACATAAAAACTGATTTGGTTGCAAAGGTTAACAATCTTCATCATCCTACAACTTCTATGGTTGTCCAGAGATATTTCAAGTAAGCTTTTCTTTAGTACGTTTCTTAGTTAAATATATTTTATAAATTGGTTTGTATTGTAACCATCATTTAATTTGTAATACAGATATGGGCTTTTGAGGCTATGCCGAAATTATGTGAGCTGATGGCCAAGAAATTAGCTTTGAATGAGCAGAACAAAAATGGGCCACGGTGGCTTCGTTGGCAGAATGTTCAGAATCCTATTGGCACCTCATTTGTGTTAGGATCTATATGTGCCATAAGGATAGAAAATCAATTATAGGGATTTTCTATAAATATGACATTTTGATATTAATAAAAAGAGGTTATTCATGTTTAATAAGTAGTATCTTATTTACTTTCATTTGTTGATTGTATGATTATTTTGAGCAAACAAAAAATACACCTAAGCTGTTAGTAATATATCGGATTACCATATGTATACGAGGTATACATAGAAGACGTGATAATTTGATAACAGTCTAAATAAATGATCTGCAATCGATAGAATAAGATTTGGAGATCTTATTTATGATAGATTGTAAATATTGTCTACTTCCTTGGAGGGATGATTTATCTTGACTATCGGATTAGTTCCGAGTAGAAATTTTAATGTATATAAGTATTGAGGTATGATATTGGACTGGAGCTATGGTGTTAATTGATTTGGTTTAATAATTCTATTTATAAGAATCAATGACGCTTTGATTATCATAATGTTAATCTTAATCCTGAAATAATACTTGAGTTCGCATCCATGACTTAAGCACTTTGATTCATTATAGGTGAGACATTGATAATTGATGGTCAATATACTAGTGTTTTGGGTGCATGACTTATGGATGGAGAAATCAAGATTCATAGATACGGAATCCATAGCTATCTTAACAATAGTACATGTTATCTACTTAAAGGCATTATTCGGGAATTGAAAAATAATATAACAAGATCATGGTCATCGGTTTACTTTGTGTTCTCTGATGGATTACCGATTGTATGACTTTACAATTGGTAGTTATTTCATTAGAGAATAATGAAACTTTAAGTTAAAATGATTGAAAAAGTAAAACGGAAAAGTCCTTAATTCAATCATAGATAATATATGGGGATTAAGCAAGCGATGAATAAATCATAGAAAAAGCACTGTATTAGATAGCTTTCGTAATACGGTATGTAAATAGGAGTTCAGCTTCAGACTTTTAGTGGAATAGTCCTGAAGTTAACAATTGATGAATAATTAATCCGGAATTAATTTTTCACAATTATAGGAGCCTCTTTATATATTTTTATCGGGTCCCTCTACTAGCTCATATAGTTTCACAAAGCGTCTCAGTATTTGTTCCTAATGAGATCGGTAAAATTAAATAAGAATTTATTTATATCTATTAAGACATGGTACTCTCTAATATGCAATCCCGAAAGGATTAAACATGTGAAATTAATGTAGATAAATAATATGATTTGTCAACATATGATTGGTTGTAAATAAAATAATTATTTTTTAATTATTTTGGTTAATTGAATTTTGAAAATAAGATTGTGTTTGAAATTTAATTTTTGAAAACAAAATTTTTCTCTCATAATTATAGGGCATTTTTTTTAATGGATGGAGAGAAGAAGATTTCGTTTTAAAATTGTTTAAATATATTACAAACATTAAATTATTAATTGATTTAAATAATGGAGCTTATTTGATAGATTTTCTTTTCTTAAAAAATGGTGTACTTTTTTTTTTTTTGTGGAAATGAAATATAAAATATTCCATTTATTTAAATTAATTAAGTATGGATAATATTTGTGGAAAATATTTATTTAAATTCAAATAAAAAAATCTTATTTAAATTCAAAATTTTAAATGGAGTTTGAATCTAGATAGGATTAGGACTTTTTGACTAGTCTAGATTCTTGATTTAAATTTGAACTACCAATCAATATCCACATGAGGTGGAGCACAGATTTTTTGAGTTTCTCCTAACAAAAAACCGTCCATAAGGTTTAAAGAACCTAGCCCGAAATTTGAATAATTCTTTAGTTCAAAAGATTATACAGAAAAATAATTATTAATTATTTTCAAGTATGAGATATTTTTGAAAAATGATTGGAGTATTTTATAAATGCTAGAGGTTCTTGAAAAAACCAACCATCATATCATACCCATAAGTGGACGGTTTTTGGGAGAGAGAAAAACGTCAAAATCTAGGTTTTTGTACTTGAAAAAAATTCGTCCTTCTCGGGTGTGAGAAAAAGAGAAAATTTTCATTAAATCAAAACTGTGAGGAAGGTTAAGCCAAGTGATATTTTCATAGAAGGTTAACCAGTTTCTCTTTTTGTAGTTTTGAAGAAAGAACCCGGATTGAATTCTCAACGAGTTACATCGAGATTGAGAGGGTGAGATCTAAACTTCGGAAGAATTATCGGTCGCTTGAATTCATAGCACGTGTGCCCACACACACTCTGATACGTGGGGACTCGAGAATAGTAGAGAAAACACGTCGGTCGATGCTCTAGTAATTCCGGAATCCGAGAAACAAGGTATGTTTGATCATGTATTAATTTATTATTATATACATAATGAGCTTCTTTTCTGAATCGGCATACAAATTTTAAAACTTCCACTGCGCCATAACTCTGATATCGAAATCGTTTTTTTCCAATAATTGGTATCATAGCCAACTCATGATCATCTATATAACATAAATTATTTGATCAAATAAATTTCTCTGTATGCATTAACGAAATATTTTAGAGAGTTAGCACTCTAGGTTTTATTTTGTGTGTGTTAAATATATTGTGAATGTATGTATAGATGAATGAGTGCTTTATATATTTTTTTTAATATATGATGTTTATTCAATTTTGTCGATTATGATTCCATATAGGTTAAAATTTGTATCTAGGTTTTACAAGTGTAATAAATGCGGTCTATTATCACCGCTAGGTCGTTTTTTCAATTCCTATAATTTTTGTAAGCCAGAAGCGGCGTAGGAATTTTTTTGTAAATTCGGACTACAATGGATTCAAGGAGATTAAGATAACGAATGTATGGAAATTTTCAAATGATGTAATTTTTTTTAAATTTGGAAATTTTAATTAATTCAAATTTCATAATTGGCATTTTTTTGTGGAAGAAAAATCACATTAAATCTTTTTGAAAATTTTAATTTTCTAATGATAGGTGATCTTGATAATTTGGAAAATCAAAATTCAAAAATTTAAATTTAAATTTAATGGACGTTTTTTATTGAGAATTTTAAAATTTTGTGATTTTAATTAAATTTGGAAAATCACATTTTTTTTCAAAAAATTAAAATTTGAATTTTTAATTAAAAACGTGTTTTATTTAAATTTTTGATATTTTGTAATTTTGATTAAAATTAAACATCACACATAATCTTTTTAGAAATTTAGATTTAAAATAACGTGATATTGGAGAAAGATGACACATTGAAAAAGGATACAAGGCATGGATCTACAAAAGAAGGCCGATACATATTTCGGTTAATTTTTGTAAATTTTGTAATTTTCTTTTCTGTATGATGGAATCATGATCCACGGCTATTTACATATTTTACAAACCATGAATGATGCGATGCTAGATAAATATGTTATACTATTTCGTAATGTATTGATAACATGCCATATAGACTAGGGAGTGTCACTCAATAAATATTATTTATGCATGAAAAACAAAAAACCTAATTCAAAAAATTGAGTGGGAGAAGGTTTTACACACTAAGACTTATGGTCTCCATCGTTGGTCTAATAGTTACGCATAGTAATACCTACTACTCGGGTTCGACCCGGGAGTTCCATCTTACCTAGAGCGCACACTGATTTGAATTTTCGAAAGGATAACAATTTTGAGCATATTTTATGTTTATATCACCCTTCGGTGGTGGATGTAAAATATGGATTCAAAATTGGAAACGATAGTTACACACTCATGCTACTTTATTTATTAACCCTATCTCGAGACTCTGATATTTAAAGTAGTGGCCAAATAAGTGATAATTAATATATATTTAATGGGGTTATGCTCCATGCATGAATATGTATTAATCGGAGGGAATCCATATTCTTGGCTAGTTTTTCCATGACTACCCCTCGGTAGCTTAGAAAGCAGAAGCTAGGAATTATCGTTGTAAGATATATGTTTTTTAAGGGCTTTACACATAAACATTTAGATTGCATATAGATATTTTTGTTTCATTACAAAACCAATTTTTTAAAAAAAAATAATTGGATGTTTGCTCGTACTTATTACATGTTTTTCTTATTATAGATCAAAAAGTCGAGCTCATTATCTGTGATACTTACGCAAAACAAATTAATCAGCGATAATTTTAATGACTGGAAAAGGAACTTACTTATCGTCTTAAACTTTGAGAAACAAAGTTTCGTCCTTACCCAACCTCGACCGCCCACACCTGCTATCGATGCTCCTGATAGGGAATTTGTAGCACTTGAGCGCTGGGACAATTCCAACCTTAGTGCTATGTGTTATATTTAAGCGAGCATGTCTAACGTGCTCTAGAAATAGCATGAAACTACTAGGCAGATCATGGACAACCTGGAGGAGATGTTTGGTGAACAAACTATCCAAACTAAGATCGATTCTATCAAAAGTCTCATGAACTGCAAGCAAAAGGTTGGAATACCTATCAAGGAGCACATTATGAAAATCATGGCTTATTTGTCTGAGGCTCATGCAAATGGGGCTGAGATCGATGCTGCAACTCAATTGGTCATGGTTTTTCAAACCTTGTCCAAGGATTTCAATTTGTTTCAGGCATCCTACAACCTTAACCAAAAGGAGATGTCTCTAATAGAATTGATAAAAGAGTTACAAGCCTTTGATAACATTTTCAAAGGTTCTGGATTTAAGGCTGAGGCAAATATGGCTGAACCTAGTTCACCTGTACCTAATTCTAAAAGGAAGAAGGAAAAGGGGAAGAACAAAGGGAACAAGCCTGTGGCGAAGGCACCTACTCTTAAGAAGTTTACCAAAACTAAGAAGCGGAAGGTGAATCCTAAGAAGGCTAAATGTTTTTTCTGTAGGAAGAAGAGACATTTCAAGAAGGATTATAGAGACTACTTGACTATGCAGATGCAAAGAGATAATTTCAATATCATGTATCTTGAGGCTTGTTTAGTGGAAGAATCTAAGGATACTTGGGTTATAGATTCTGGCGCCATTAACCATGTTTGTATTTCTCAACAGAGATTCAAGGTAGCAAGAAGTCTGCGTGAGGAGAACTTCATGTTAAGAATCAGTGATGGGACATTGGTGCGAGCTGAAGCAATGGGAGAAGTGCATCTTTATTTTGATGAATTTAGATTTATTATTTTAAGACATTGTTTTTATGTTCCTAGTTTTAAGAGGAACCTAATTTTGGTAGCTTGTTTGATTAATGACTCCTATTCGGTTTATTTTAATAATAAAGTTGTTATTAGGAAAAACAATTTTCTTATCTGTAATAGATGGATGCATAGAAATCTTTATTTTATTAAACCTCACTGCTTGATACAGAATTGAAAAGGAACTCTAAAAGACATAAGTGTTCTCACTTTAACAAATCATATCTTTGACATTTACGACTAGGTCACAAAGGCCTTAATAGAATTCAAAGGATGGTAAATAAGGAATGCCTTCACTTATAAGAGGTTGAATCTTGGTCACAATGTGAATCCTGTTTGGAAGGCAAGATGACCAAACGGCAGTTTGCTGCTAAGAATAGTGTGTCGAGGAACTTTTAGAACTTGTGCATACGGATATTTGTGGTCCCATGAACATAGAAGCACATAGTGGGTATGAGTATTATGTCACCATTATTGACGATTACTCGAGATATGGATATGTCTATTGATGACCCACAAAATAAAAACTTTGACAAGTTTAAAGAATTTCGGGCTGAAATGGAGAAACAATTAGGCATGTCCATTAAGTCATTTCGATCGAATTCTCAATGAGGTACATCGGGATTGAGAAAGTGGGATCTAGACTTCGGAAGAATTACTGGTCGCTTGGATTTATAGCACGTGTACCCACATAGACTCTGAGACATGGGGACTCGAGAATAGTAGAGAAGACACGTTGGTCGATACTCTAGTAATTCTGAAATCCGAGAAACAAGGTATGTTTGATCATGTATTTAATTTATTGTTATATACATTATGAGCTTTTTTTCTGAATCGGCATAAAAATTTTAAAACTTTCGCTGCGCTGTAACCCTGATATCGGAACCATTTTTTTCCAACAATTTGATCCTTGCTTGGAGGCTATGAGATTTGCTGAGATATTAACCAACTCGTTCTAAGTTAAATTTTATGATTTTTGTTTTGATTTATTAGTCAAGCTAATCATTATTTTTTTCATTGTGTTTATTCAGTTTACAGTCCGTCCTACTTTGAATCCTTCATCCAAGGAGAGACAATGAGAATATTATTTGAGAATGAAAAGGCATGAGGACTGCAGTGATGATATCATTGATGGCCTGATGAAGTTATTAGAGGGAGATGTCATCCTGTATAGGGCTGCCGATTCCGATGAGAGAAATGATGAACTTAGATTAAGTCACATTTCTCGTGATCCTGTTACAATCTTGAGGACTTTTCCCACTAGTTCGGCCCAAGAGCAAATGATTAAATCCTCTACCCCTGTGATCTGGCAAAGACACTACCCGATGCCTACAAGTCCCACCACTCTTGATCCGGCCACAGCTTCGAGGTCCTTCCCAGCCATACCGACTCATGAGCGAGCCTCTACCCCCAGGGACAGGCAAATGCATGGCCCGATGCCTAAATTATCAACCCCTATTGGCCCCCAGACACACGACGCGATGCCCACAGCCTCAACATCCAGTTTAGAGTCATTGATGCATTATATTGACCATCGTATTGGCGAGCACGAAACCTATATGAAATCAATATTGGCCAATTACGAGGTAACAATTATGCAAAAGATGGAGACAAATAATAAGGCAATTATGAAAAAAAATAGAGTTAGCTATGGCCATGAATAAGAAGGCATGTAGTGGCAGGTGAATGTTGAGTTTGAGCAGCAATTATCACGAGGTATAGAAACCAGATACAGTAGGTGTAATACCCGAAATTTTGATGAACTTATAATTTCCTTTTAGACAAGGAAAATTTCAAGTTTGAATCTAGTATGTCGATATGAAACTCACGATCTGAGTTAAATATCAGTATATGTTTGAGTTCTCGTTTAATTAGCTATGAGACTCAATAAGCAGTTTGCTTAGTCATGCATCTGATCCTTGAGCAAAAAGGGAAGGAAAATTCTATGATTTCATGCTGGTCAAAGTTTGACCGAAAAAGTCAAAGTTGACCGAAAAGTTAAAGGTTGACCAGGGAGGTCAAATAGATGAAGGTGTTGAGATATAGCAAAGCAGTATGGAATTATACTGCGAAAAACCTTCATTTCGGACGAATAAGTAAGCATAAGCCATGAGACCACCCTAGAAAAATCAAGCACACTAAGTATGGTATGAAGGGCAAGAAAGGTTCCAAGAAATAAGAAAAATTTTATTCAGTTCATTTTTACACAGATGAATTTTGGACTATAGTACAGTATAAAATACTGTTATTAGTTAATAACAGTATTAGAAATATCTGTGTAGCATAAAAGTGGACTGCATTCTAAAGGAAAAGCCAAACAAGGCCTTATGATGACATAGCCTTATCTTGGATTTATGACATCATAATTGGATTAAATAAGCTTGGAAAGAAAACCAAGAACTCTCTAGAACAAGATGACATGGCCGGCCACCTCAGGGACAAAAATGCCAAAATTTTATCTTTAGGGGTTAAAGTGAAAATTTTGGAAAATTGATGATGTAAGCGAAGTGATGTCATCAAGATGATGTCATCAAGGTGAGATAAGCTTGGCTTGTTCACCAAGAAAGCAACCGGCCACCTAGGGGGCATTTTTGTAAGAATTTTCACTTTTGGGGCAAAAGTGCAAATTTTGTAAATTTGGTGATGTAAGCAATGAGGTAAGCGATGATGTAAGCCATGATGTCATCTCTTGCTTGCTCTCCAAGTCTTGGCCGGCCACCTTGACACCTAGCATGCCAATTGCATTATTTCCTCTAAGTTTAGGGGCTAAAATGTAAATTTTGGAAAGTTTGCATTTGCCTATAAATAGGTGCCCATTTTATTCAAAAAAATCAGAAAATTGAGCCAAGTTCTGCCCATTTTTCTGCTCCAAAACCGTCCCTTAGCAGCCAAAGGAAAACAAGAACCAAAAACAAAAATCCAAGAGACAATCCCTTAGGGAGAGTTCGGATTTTGTGAGGAAGAAAAGAAAGTGTGGAAAAAAAAATTGGAAACCCATTTTTTGGCTTTGAATGGCCGGCTGTGGGTTAGCAAGAAAAGCAGAAAAAATGCTAGGAATAGGAGGAGAATGGCCGGTTATGGGCAGCCAAGGAGAAAGGAGAAAAATGCACCAAACCCCTAGCCTAGCCTTGTGTGCATCGAGGTAATCTCCGTTGATCTTAAGCTTTTCGTTTAAGCTTTAAATTTGGGAAATTTAAATGTATTTCCAGCATTGGATGTAAGAGCATAAGCTCACCTTTTAGTGCTTGATTGTGCATGATTAGGGTCTCAAGGTCTCTAGTTTATGGTTTTGATGCATGTTTTCAAATATGCCTACCATGTGGTTGTTATATGTTCCCATAGGTTTAAGATTGAATGTATGATGCATTGGAACGTTAGAAACGATTGCATGTGTAACTTTAGGCTCCCGCTGTGGTCGGTTGAGGTAGCGTGCACGTTTTAGGACGTAAAACGAAATTAAGAACCGAAACTGCCAGTCTCGGGTCAAGACTGGGCAGTGTTCTGGAAATGGTATTTTGAGGCCCTTAGAGGCCGAATTTGAAGAAACTCAAAACTAAAAAGTTGTAGATAATGGTTTTTTCTAGAGGGCAACGTGGACCGTTTTTCAAAATAAGGCTCCAATGGCCTCCGTTTTTACGAAAATCCGAGGCTAATCTGCCCAGACCTAGTCTACACGTCCAGTAAGTTTCAAATTAAAACTGACAAGAATCCAAGCAGAACTGGGTTTTCCTCAAAACATGAAAGTTGTAGTATTATTCGAGATCTACAACTTTTATGAAGAAATTTTTATCAAATTACGAACAGATTTTAAAGTAAAATTTGATTCCCAAAACGGTGCAGGAAACAGAAATTCCAGCACAGGATTTTCAGAAAAACAGTGCAGAAGCAGGAAATTCTTACACATGCACTGATAACCAAAGTTAAGAAACTATTTTTAAAGATTGTTTTCAGAGCTTGACATTTTTTAGTTTTTAACTGTCTATGCTTAAATGTTAAGATTTTATGAAAATACGGTTTTCATAAGGATTTTTAAAGAAAACTTGACAAAGGTTTGTCAAGAAATAATTAAAATACGCCGGATCCTATGGTAACCAACTATAGGACAAATAGTAACCGGGAAGGTTACCTAATTTTATTGGGCCAATAAGTTAGGTTACTCATAGTAACCACTTGAGATACCCGAGATAGCGGGTTGGGCCTTAATAACGTTAGCAACCCAATATTATTCATGTATGGTTGGGCTTAGTACCCAAGGTTACCTGAAGTAACCTAATTAGTTATTGTTTAAGTATGTTGGGCCTTGGGCCCTAGGGTTACGGAAAGTAACCGAGCAAGTTATCATGTGATGTTTTAGGGGGAAAATATAATATAACTAAGGCTACTCATAAATGTTGGTTAGGACACCAACATTTAACGATTATGATTTATGGTAAGATAGAATGTCTATGGCTCTTATCTTACGTCCTGTTTGGAAACAGGAGTATGAACTGTTGTCGTGCCATGATTCGGACGATTAACCAAAAGCATAGGACGACAAGTAAGTACAACTCCGCCTACAGCATGGGCAAAATGTTTTTAAAACTTGATTTTCATACGTTGATAAGCATGATTTATGTTATGGTACTTACGTTATGAAGTTTATGTTATGACGTATTATGATGTTATGATGCCATGATTATGATGTTTATGCTAAGATGTTATGGTATGATGTTATGTTATGATGGTTAAGATACGATGTTTATGTTATGATGATACGATGTTACGTTACGAGGTTTATGCTATGGTAATTTATGTTACGTAGTTTATGTTACGGTTTATGTTATGTTATGTTATATGTTTAAAATAGTGACATCACGTAGCATGTTCACTAATATTTAATTACTTGGTAAGAATATAATTTAAGACAAGCTAAGGTCATTGTGTCGTACCGACTTGCCACGATGGCGGGTTTAAACGGTTTAGTCTATGGTTTGGGTTGAATTGGATTGGCTGCCCCAATCACTCCATGTTAAACGGTTAGTTTCATGGTTTGAGTTGGATTGGATTGCCTGCCTCCAGCCACTCCATAGCTATGGACCACGATACGTGCACACATGACATGTAAGCAAATAGAATCAAGATAATGATAGAAAAGTTTAATTGATTCACAAGAAAGCATAATTGGTTCATGCATTCTTTTATGAAAAATGTTTTGCGGACTGAATGTTGTACTTACTGGGCATAAGCTCATTACTTACGTTCATGCTGTAGGTTAGCTACCTACCGGCAATCCTTGATGCAAGACTGTGAGGGCTGGCGCTACAGACTGTGAAATGTGGGATGGACACTGCCACGCGTTTTGTAAAATTACGTTATGTAAAATATGTTTTGAAAAATGTATTTGAAAAAAAATGTGTTTTATGATATGTTGAGATAGTATGAACAAGTGATGAGTTTCTAGAAGAAAACTATTTTTAAGAAATTGTTTTCAAGAACAAATTATGGAATGGTTTCTAGGATGATGGCAAGCAAGTTGCCTCGTGTTGTACCGACCCACACTAGGTTGGGTTTGGTCCACGATATGAATATGTTAGCTTTCGATATGAGTATGAAAGCTTGGTACTCGAGTGAGTACATATGATTATGTATGAGAATAAGTTATGTTCAGAGTAAGAAAAGAAAAGAAAAAAAATTTTACTCCGAATTTTCCGCAAGTTAAAAGCTTTTTAAAGTAAGTAAGTAAGGTAACGGCCCACGTCTGCGCAGTAGGACGCCCCTACGCGTGACGGTTCGGGGCGTTACAGTAGGGGTGATAATTTTGAATGCGAACAACATCCCTCACATTTATGCAAGCTCATACCAATATTGAATATGTGAAAAACCACGAGGGCTGGCCGGAGAGGCAGAGGAAAAGAACGCCAATCTTACTATCACATTATCTGGTACAGTGGCCAAAAAAGATTTAGCACTCGAGATCTGATACTCAAAAATA
Source organism: Ficus hispida (assembly GCA_025413025.1). Taxonomy (NCBI): domain Eukaryota; kingdom Viridiplantae; phylum Streptophyta; class Magnoliopsida; order Rosales; family Moraceae; genus Ficus; species Ficus hispida. Next base: position 21,063,960 of record CM046368.1, on the reverse strand, counting down.
GGACCAAGATGCTTCTAAGCCCACAAAAACACTTTAAGTGATCAAGAAATCTAGTATTATCAGTACTTTGAGTTATAATATGGTAATATATGCATATGTAAAGACAATATTGGATTCTTATTTTGATTTTTAATGCTTTAATGTTAACTATGATTATTTTATTTTACGAAAATCACATGTGTATAATCAGAAACTACCATAAAATATAACAGGAACGACCGAATCTTGATTAGTTTTTTTTCTTTAAATAACAAAATAATATGAACAACTACTAAAATAACAGGAACAACCACTGAAATTATTGGAACAACAATCTGCTCGTTCATTTTAAATCTTAACTTTAACTCTTTTTTTTTTTTTAACTAAAAGGAACAATCACCATATCAAAGTCTATTTTCACGTATAATTTACCTCAAAACCCCTGGAATGACTACAAAAGGGAAAGAATAACTATTACAATTTCAATAACAACCATTTAGTCATGCCTACTAAAATCTTCACGTTAGCTTTTTTTTTTTTTTTTTTTCCTTAAAGGATGAACGTAAATTTCCATATGAGAGTCTTTCTCCATTTATGATTTGTGTGAAAAACCTCAGAATGACCAAAAAGAAAAAGGGACGATAAGGTTTGTATTACAACCAATCTGTCGTTCTTCGTAAATATATATATATATATATATATATATAGCCATTATATAAAAACAAATAGAAAAACTTAATGACAATAAGTGTTTTTTAGCATGGATCTATCTCAAATAACAAATGATCAAAAATATTGTCTTCAAAACATTCAAGAATAATCACTTCATCGCTGCTTTTAAATAGTCCTTTTTTTTGCTCTTTAAAAAAACTAATAAATGAAATATCAAATATCTAACATTCATTTAAAAAAAATAAAAAAATACTAAAAATCAAATTAATGACTTTCTGAAATATACTTAATGACTTTCGCAAATGACTAGCATTAATAAAACGAAATCACCATGGTCAGTGACCTTTGACATCATTTTTTTCCCCCTTAAACGAATAGCAAAAAGCACCATGATCAGTGACTTTTGGCATGTATGATTTACCTCAAAACACACGGAATGACCACAAAAGAGAAGGAACAACCACTAAAATTTCAAGAACAACCATTCAGTCATTCCTTCTAAATATTAATTTCATTTTTTCCCCTTAAACGAAAAGCAAAAAGTATCATGGTCAGTGTCTTTTATCATGTATGATTTACCTCAAAACACACGTAACGACCACAAAAGAGAAGGAACAACCATTAAAATTTCAAGAACAACCATTCAGTCGTTCCTTGTAAACATTGATTTTTTTTTCCTTTAACAAAAAGCAAAAAAAACAATATGCGATTTTTGTTCATGTATGATTTGCCTGAAAAACGTTATACCACCCACAAAAAAGAATGGAACGATCACAAAATATTCAAGAACAACCACTTGGTTATTGCTTTTAAATAGTCCCTTTTTTGGCTCTTTAAAAAACTAATAAATAAAATATCAAACATCTAACATTCATAAAATAAAATAAAAAAACAAAAAATAAAAAATAAAATAGCAAAAACCAAATTAATAGCTTTCTAAAATATACTTAATGACTTTTAAAAATAACTAGCATTCATAAAATGAAATCACCATGATCAGTGACTTTTGATATCATATTTTTCCTTTAAACAAAAAACCAAAAACACCATGGTCAGTGATTTTTGTCATATATGATTTGCCTTAAAACACACGGAACGACCACAAAAAAAAAAAAAAGGAACGAACTATTCAGTTGTTCCTTCTAAATATTGACTTCATTTTTTTTTTTCCCTTAAACGAAAAGCAAAAAGCATCATGGTCAGTGACTTTTGTCATATATGATTTGCCTCAAAATACACGGAATGACCACGAAAGAGAAGGAACAACCAATAAAATTTTAGAACAACCATTCGTTCATTCCTTGTAAAGGTTGACTTTTATTTTATTTTTTTCCCTTTAACGAAAAGCAAAAATAACCATATGTGATCTGTGTTCATGTATGATTTGCCTCAAAACACACGGAACAACCACAAAAGAGAAGCAACATCCAATTAATTTCAAGAACAACCATTCGGTCGTTCCTTGTAAAAATTGACTTTTTTTTTTTTTCCTTTAACGAAAAGCAAAAATAACCATATGCGATCTTTGTTCATGTATGATTTGCCTCAAAAACATCAAACCACTACAAAAAATAATGGAATGACAACAAAACATTCAAGAACAACCACTTGTTCGTTGTTTTTAAATAGTCCCCATTTTTTGCTCTTTAGAAAAACTAATAAATGAAATATCAAACATCTAAATTCATTAAAAAAAAAAAAATTAATGACTTTCTCTTAATGACTTTCGTAAATGACTAGCATACATAAAACGAAATTAATGAAAATGTAAACTGTCAAACAAATAATTGTCATTATTAGGTACTGCTTCTAACAACGGATGGATGTAATGATTTGGGACATTTTTTTGAATTATATCCTTTCTAACCACATGTCGCGATTTACACTTCTTGATTATATATTCTCCTTGTGAAGGGAACCGAGTTAATCTTAGTCTCCCTCTAAATATTTTCACGCCTGACTCTACTACCTTAATCACTCTTACCTCTTCAGGATATTGTGTTGTTGCGATTTTGGCAAGACATGATAAATAGTTTCTGCATATGCCAACATCTAATAATCTGAAGTTATTACTCAGAATAAAGAGAGTATATGTAAGCTCCAGTATGTTGCAGCCGATAAAGACATGCTGCTGCTAAAGCATGGATGCACGGAATCTTGTCAATGTCGAAAACCCTACACGTGCAACTCCTTGTTGTTAAATCGACATATGCATTGAAATCACCATCCATCACAATGTATTCATTCTCATTCAGTTGGTATGGCATCAATGAACCAGCTTCATCAAATCTTTTTATGAGTATTGCTTCACTCTTTGGTGTAATTGATGTGGTTACTAAAACTAATCTCGATGCCGAGTGAAGAACCATAGTCCCATTGTGAAAGGACGAAATCAATCATTGCAGTTGTGTGATACTCTCTTGCTTTCAGCATCATATTATTCAAAGTCTCGACTATGTTAGTAGTCATAACTTCAAACCCGTTGCCTTTAAAGTGAGCTCTTGACTACTTTTCAAACTTGACATCCTTCTCGAGATACTGAGCCACCTTCGAAAATTTTTTACTCATGTCACTAAAATGTTTCTCAACTCCTCTAAACAGTATGCTTCAGTAGTATCCTTGAACACTTAAGAGAAGCAGCACTCTTGAAATAGTTCTTAATATTCATCATAGCATGATAATAACATGCCTCATGCTGCGCCTTAGGATAAACGTGACTCACTACATAACTAATACTCTGGTTCCTATAAAAATTAACATAGCTCTGAGCTGTCATGTATTATCTCATTCAGCTTCTTAAAGAGTCAAGTGCATGAATCATTGTTCTCAGTGTCACCCAAATCCCATGCAATGGGATAACTGTTATACTCACTATCTTGTGTGGCAGCAACCATCAACACCCCTTATATTTAGTTTTGATCCAAGCTCCATCTATGCCAATAACTTTTCTCATGTTCTTAAAACCCCATATAGTTGCTCTTAAAGCCATAAAAAAAATACTTGAACTCATTATCCGAATCAATTCAATGTGCGTAACTGTACCTTATTAACCTATTTGAGCATGTAACAAAATGAGGGAGCATGGTGAAATTGTGTTGTGGCGTCCCTCTGATCAAATTTTGAGCACATTGCTTTCTTTTCATGCCTTCCAATAACTTACTTGAGCCTTTAGTTCCTGACTCATGAATCCCATAAGATGGTTGCTTACAATCGATGAAGTGTCCTTTCATGCGAGCTCCAATTACATGACTGGATGCTTGTCTGTGTTTGATCGATCGATTCATTAATAAGCAAGTGTGGATACCATTATATTATCGAATGACAAAAAAATTCGAACCTGGCATTTTTGTAGCTCGCACCCACCATAAACAATTTGGTTCATCTACACACCTTCAATGAATTAATTGACTTCTTGACCTTTATTTCAAACTTTCTATTAATGATGATGAGGTTTAACTTCGCATTCAATTCTTCTTTGCTATCAAAATGTTTACCCACCATTGAATCCGAACCATCATTTCTGCGCTATCAGAGCTTATCAGTGGAATAAATCTTGTATGTTCAAATTCAGAATATTGACAACGGCTATCATAAACCCTCTCATGTAGACCATCACCTCCTTCGGGTACACCATCATCTCTTCGAGTATACCATCACATCTTTTATACACTTCATCACCTCCTTCGGGTACAGCATCACCTGCTTTATCTACAACATCATCTTCATTAGCTACTTCCTCAAGCACTGTCTCTTTTGGTGTTGGATTGGAACTGATGATTGGAGTTGGATTGAAGCCAGTGATCCTTTCATTGATTGGTGTATTAGTTACACAAATCTACAGCGGATACTCATAACTACCAATTAATTCAGTTGGAACAAACCTTGCAACAAATGGGATTTCTTCATTGATCCGACACCCAAAATAGTCATCATGGAAGCCTAGTGCATCACCCCCATTACAGTTCAAATCATCATCATCACGAATATATATTGTTTTTCCTTTATCACATTTTTCTTTGATTATAACATGTAGAGTCATTCCTCATTTTTCTTTGTATAAAAACATAAGATCTATAATATCTGAATCATTGGAAATAAGAGTTGGTATAGCAGTGTCACCAAATATGTCACCAACAAGTTTATGTGTTATCTCAATTGCATACTTACTTCGGTCAATACTTGTGCTGTCGTAGATTGTCTCTTCCAATTCTAAAAAGTTGATACTCCTATCAATCACAAAGCCCTTACTTATACCATCTCCAAAATCTGCCATCCACCTTTTCCCACTTTCCATTATATTCCACGAGAATGTAGATCTGACTCATACCTATCATGGATTTTGACATTTCAATTAACAAACAATATAAATAATACAACTATAATTTTACATCAATCAACACAAAAAAAAAATAAAATATAAATAAATCAAACAAGAATCATGTAGGAATGTTCATTATTATTCCACACTATAAATATAAAAAGTTGCAAGAACTGTTATAAAAAATTACAAGAACTGTCAGAACGACCACAAACAACCATTATTTTTCCACACGGTCGTTTGGAACAAATGATGGTCGTTTGTCTGAGTCATCTTCAACTTCGTCTATAGCAATGGCAATCCCCAATTTCATTTTATTTTATGAAATTTTATTTTTAGGCTAAATAAACATATACATTTACATATAATCCTCTAAAACTACCTTACAAATAACATTTGATCATAAAAAATTACAAGAACCATCGAACGACCAGGAACAACCATCATTTTTCCACATGGTCATTCAAACAAATGACGGTCGTTCCGTCTGAGTCATCTTCAACCTTCATCTACATCAATGGCAATCCCTAAATTCATTTTATTTTATGAAAAAAATTTTGATTTTTAGGCTAAATAAACATATACATTTACAAATAATCCTCTAAAACTACCTTACAAACAACATCTAGCATACAAAATTCAATAACTATAGGAACAACAATCATTTTTCCACATGATCGTTCGGAACAAATGACGATCGTTCTATCTTAGTCATTTTCAACTTCATCTACATCAATGGCAATCCCCAAATTCGTTTATTTTATGAAAAAAAATTATTTTTAGGTAAATAAATATATATATTTACATATAATCCTCTAAAACTACCTTACAAACAACATCTAGCCATTTATTAACCTTGCAAAGCGTTTTTTCAAAAATCTTATTTCTCTTTTTTTTTCCCTTCTTCAAAGCTCTTGATCGTAGAACTTCAGGTGTGTCATTGTTGCTGGAATGAAGATTCTTGGCGTTCTCTCTCACACAAATGCCTCCCTCCCTTCCTCCTTGCACGCCTCCATGAGTTCAGTTCAGTTCACTCTCAAGAAAGAAATCATATTGGATTTTCTTTTTTTATTATTATTTTTTAACCTTATATTAATATCTTTATTTTTTATATTATTTTTTTAATAAAAAAAAGTCATTTTGCTAATTAATTTTTTTAAAAGTCATTTTGCAGACTAAAGAAAGTTAAAGGTTATTTCACAAATTCACTCCAAATTCGCCAGGGGAGGGATGAGAGTCTATGGCCAATCCTTCTTATGGCTGCTAGGTCTTTTTTAAAAAAAACAAAAAAAAACAAAACAAAACTCTTTTAAGGGTTGTGATCTATTATGATAAGATCAGATTTTATAGGGTATTATAGTCATTTCACATATAAATTTAACAGAGTAAGAAAAAGGGTTTTGGTGTTTTTAGTTTTGGTTAAGAGATATCTTGTAATTTTGGAAAAATACAGGAGTATCAGTATAATTTACTGAAATATATATTTTAAAAGAAGAATCAAAAAGAAGGTTTCAGATAAATTATATATATATATATTATATTAATCTAAAATATGTGCATACACATATTAAATATATTGAATATATTTGTGAAAATTTATCTAAATAGATGAAAATAAAGTAATAATTTAAAAAAGTAGACCCAAAAAAAAAAAAACAAAAGAAAGAAAGAAAGAAAGAAAAAAACAGAGAGAGAGAGAGGCATGATTAAATATAAAAAAATAAAGGAATAAAATGAAAACGTTGATCAATACCAAAAGAAATGATTAAATTATTTATAAAAAAAAAAAAAGGAAATTTGAGCCGAAAACATTAAAAAAAAAAAAAAAATAAAAAAACGTTTTGGACGAAACTTTATGTTCGAAAAATTAAAAGGAATAAAAATATATATTTAAACAAGAACCCACTGTTCTTCAGCAATACAAAGCCAAAACGAACCAAATTCTCATTGCTCATCAATAAAAATAAAAAATAAAAGAAAAACATTTTCACCGTCACAAAAAAGCATTGGGAAAACTGAAAAACAATTTTTTAAAAAAAAATCTATGTCTAAAGAAGAACCCACTGTTCTTTAGCAATACAAGACCAAAACCAACCAAATTCTCATAGCTCTTAGGAGAGAGAGACGAATCTCTGAAATCCAAGGAAGATTAGAGCGGATAGAGGAAGATTAGAGGGGACATGTGTTTTGAGGGAGAGAGGAAAACCAAGCAAGGAAATGGCATGAGGAGAGAGGCGAGCTAAGGAAGATGAAGACAGAACCAAAGAAACGATGAAAAAAAAAAAAAAAAAAAAAAAAAAAAAAAAAAACTTCAGTCCAAAATGCACCCAAAACAGCGTTTAGTATGAAAACAGTAACTTTTTTTACTACAATCTATTTTAATTATAGATAATTTATATATATAAATGTACATATATGAACATTTTTATTATATTATATTTTGATTGTAATGTAATAAGTCTGCAATTTTGAATTGATCTTAATTTTAAATATTATGAATATTTAAAATCCAAGATGGAAGTTTGAGTAACCCCATCTTGCTCTATAAATAGGACTTATATATGTAGAATGAACTTTTGGTCAATAGACTTTTAGCCATTAGAAAACCCAAGAGAGAAAAATTCTCTTTTACACTCTTTGTTTTGTCATGTGTTAAGAGTCAAAATAAAGATACAAAAATAATGAGTGAGTGAATCAATGTCTTAATAGGAACATCTACTCATTCATTCAATTAAGCATCAAAGATTAGGTGTAGAAGAACTTGAAATCAAAGGAATTGAATTGCTTCTGTATTCGGGTGAAGTTTTTCTAAAAAGAAAATTAAGAGTTATTGACCTAGTCAGACGATGGTGAAATTTTGATCTTTACCCTTTTTATATATTAAATTAATATGGTTATCAAATGATAATGAAAATTTGAGAAATTTTTATTGTTTCGCCAATATTGATTTTCTAAACCAACATAATTTCCATATTGTAGTCGATAATCAACTACGGTTGTACATTTAAGATATGTTTAGGTACTAAATTTCTCAAGAAGGATATTCATTGTTGTTGTTATTTTATATTAAAATTGTAAAGCCTCCTAAAGCAAATGGTCAAAAATGTTAGAATGATTATTTTATGTATGAGTAGTGTTAGGAACACTAACTCTAATACCAATTTTTTTAGTGGTAGAACCAATAAATTGATGTGGTAATGCTTTAACTACTTACCAATGAAGAGATACTAGTAAAATTTTAAGAATAAATTTATTTTCTTTAAAATTATAAATTTCTAATAAGAGTATTGGAATGCAAAAAGACTTGTTGACATTAAATTTACCATTTTTTAAATATAATTGCATATATATATATATGGAAAGTCTTGTATTCGATATTATATAATATTCGACAATTGAAACTTTAATTATTATCGATATTAGAAAATTTTTTAAAATAAAGATACGTTCTTTAAAGATTATAAATTTTAAATGAGAGTATTGGAAATGCAAAAAAGACTAGTTGACACTTAAATTTACAATTTTTAAAATATAATTATGTATAGGTTAATTTAAAAAATAGTACCTGTGGGAAAATATTATTAAAAACAGTATCACTTTTGTTTCCCTTCGTTACTAACATTGTCACGTCATCAATATCAATTGAGGTGACTGTAAAAAGTCAAATATGCCCTCAACCAATCCTAAACTGAAGTTTTCCCTACCCCCCCCCCCCCCCCCCTCAAACACCCCTCACCCACAATATATAAGTTCTAGTTCTAAATCTAATTTTTTTTCTTTCCTTGTCCTGTCACCCTAGCCTCATGCACTTTCTCTACACTATTGGTGAAGATCTAAGCTCACTCTAAGTCCAAGAAATCTCTCCCCATCTTTGTTCACTCTATTCAACTCACTCCATCTATCCTCACCGTAGTTGAACCGAAGCTGCCAGCTCAGCTCCTATTCCATTTGAAACACTTCTCACTTCCCATCGGCCTCATTCTAGCTTATATCAATTGCAAATTTAAGGTAAAGCTGCTTGTTATTTGATTTTATTTGTTTCTATATTATTTAAATGGTTTAGTTTTGAATTATAATATAAAAAAAAAGACTATGTTAAACTTTTAAGGGTAAGATCTTGGTCTACTGTAGCACCTATGGGTAATCTTCAAATTTCTTGTGTGTTTTTGTCTCTTATTATAATATTTCTCGTTCCAAAAAATATTCAACACTACTAACGGTAAACAACATAATGACCTTTTGGTCATCATTATGATGACCAAATCGGTGAATAATATTTTTACCAAATGAAAGTTATTATTTTGACCATAACGAAAAACAAATATTTGCATATCATTTGATAGTCTAACCCAAATGGTCATTGTCATAATGACTAATAGGGGTAACAACATGGGTTCTAATATCAAATGAAGTTGTCATTATATTTGAAAGTTGAACACAAATGGTCATTTTCATAATGACCAACCGGTCAAGAATTCAACAAATTTAATTGTGAAGATTCCACAGTCACCCCTGTTTCACGAATGAGAATGAATTACAAATCACATAATTATCACAGTTAAGAATGTCGTATGAAAAAGTTTTCAATACATTAACTAACCATTCTCTTGTCGAGGGATATCTGCATGATGGTGACTAATATTGGATAAGCTCCCGGAGGTTCTCTTAGTTTGAATTTGAACAAACTGATCCTATCAGCCAGCATTGATATAAATTTTGGCATACAATCCAATGCTCCTCACACCTTGTAATTTGGGGCCTTCATGATGTATTGAGTCATACACCTCAATGGTCCAGTTTGTAATGTTAAGCTTTAGTAATAGCCAATGTTTCAACTCATCCAAGTACATTGGTATTAGTAAAGTATTCACCTCAAACCATGACAAATCACATCAGACACAAACACCAAGTATGATCTTCATTAAAGAATCACACGATCCCCAATCAAACTTATCTGATGATTTATTTTAGACACGTCACAATACAGTAATCTTTCACTAAAAAACATGTCTATCGTTGTCACCTTTCATTGTCTCAGTTCTGGGAACTGCAAGATCTCCTTCCTCAAATAGTAGAATGTAACATCAATGTGCTGCATAAACAAACTAGAAGCAAATGACAAATAAAAATTATGAGTCAGCAAGCAAAGTACCTTCTTCACATAAGATTAACAAAAATTTAGAATATGGATTCTAAAAAAATCAAGTAGACTACTTACTTCATTCCAGAGCCAAACAGGAGAGGTTGCTAACTCATAAAACCAACTTTTTTTCTCAACCGCCATGAATCCGAGATCAGGGGGTTTGGCCAATGTCTCATACTTAGCATTCTATCGAGGAGGCCGTTTCCTAAACATAAAAATAATTCAATTTATAATGACATTATTAAATATCATTTTCAAAGCGAAAAGACATTTATTCGTTAGAACCAAATTACCCTGGAGGAGTCCTATTCAATAATTTTTATTTATCCATCCCTGAACTCTTCTAGTTTCTATTTTGGAGGTTCAACTGATAGACCCGGTGGGAGGGCATAATAAGCTTAGTCAGAGCATGGATGGTGAGCCAACCTCAATCATAGGTCCGGATCGCTGTTGGCCAAGCTTGATAGTCTGGACCTTTCTGCTTAGGGATTTATAAATGACAAATGTGAAACAGGTTAAAATGAAGTTTGACTCGTAGGAAATAATCAATATGGATATGTTTGTTAGTTACAGAAATTGTAACAACACGTCACTGATGCTCTCCTCGTTGGCAGCCCTCACATGAGGGAGGAATGATGATTCAACTAGAAATGGTGAATAGTCATTCTTTTAGAATGGGTATTCTTTATTCTTAAGCCAAACAAACACCAGAAATAAGCACCATTCATTCCATTCCATTCCATTATCCCTAACCAAACACAGCTTTTCGTTAATTTTTTGAATAAAATATGTTAGTTAACATAACTTTTGATCAAATTACTAACGGATTTCGTTCAAAGATTAACGAAAATGACTATATATTATAGTAATATTTTAATAATATAGAGGTATTCTTTTTTTTTTTTTGTAGCTGGAATAATCTAAATTATTAAAAATGTTATAATTTTCTTTAATTTTTAGACAAATCTATTAGTTAACATCACTTCTTGACCAAATTACTAACAGATTCCATCAAAAAATTAACGAAAATAACTATTGTATCAATGTTTAAATTGTTTAGGGGCATTTCAGCTACAGAAAAAAAAAATTTTGAGTGACCAACAAGTTATACAAATTTAAAAGTTTAGGGAGTGAATGAACAGTTTACCCTAAAAAAAATTTTCAAAAGATGCTTTGATGAGCATATGAATTCCAGCAAAAACTTTCTTGTACATGCAAAAGAAATGAAAGACTACAAAAGTACTGAAAAAAAAATTTGCAATTGCACGTCACATACTATTAGGTGGTGAGTCCTCGAAGCTTGAATATAGGAAAAAGCTAAGGGTTCCTTTGTTATAGCTTATCAATGGCACCAACTTACAGTGATGAGACATTCCCGATGACGTATTAATGATGGGTTTGCAACCAATTTGGGATTATCAGACATGCAAGTTTTGAAGCAATCTTAAGTACCCGTCAAAAGAAGACGGGGATGGAAAAGTGGGAGGCGTGCAGGCATTTGGCTTCTATATCGAGTATCATGATGTGAATGTCATAGCCAATACCACAAAATGGACTCAGATTTTTCCTTCACTTCTCCCTCCTCTCCTTCTAAATAGTCTTTATATTTTTCCTGTTTAGTTTCACAACAACAGGTCATAATAGATAGAAATTACTAGTTGTGGAAGACCGAAATGATCATCTACATATAAGGTACACTCAACAAACATTTTCAGGATTACCTAATCTTTCTCTCCCTTATCACATTCAACTGATGTCATTTCTTTCTCCTATTCTACATCTTCTGCGAAAGAGGAACACAACAGCTGTCATTAAATGGGTCATTACAAAAAGGACAAATATTCAATACATAAATTACTAGTTGGTCAATATCAATAAATTACCATGTGGTCATCACCCATGGCTGCTACAAACAATCACCTTATCGACATTAAATAACTCCGTGTTGGTTTCACACCCATATCCCAACGACACCGATGTAGAGTCGATCAAGATATCATCTTACGATACCGAGTTGAGGTCATTCGAATCAGTCTTCAAGGTATCCAAGTCATCGGTCTAAACATTCATCTTTGCCTGCTGCTAAATGGTACGCCGTAGGTGCTTCCCCTAACATTGTCATTCATGTTTGACAACATTTGATAACCCTATTAAGAGCTCCGTAGACTTCTTCTGTCCCTTTTTTAGATCCTCTAACTTTTTGTTTATTAATCCACCTGTCTCAGATCTCTTTTTGAAACTCCCGCCACTTGGGGTTTGTATCGGTGCTTGGTTGAGTGACAGGTGTCTTGCGAGGTAGTTGAGGTACAACCTTTGGGTTCTTCAAATAGAGCTGCGTAACACATGGGTCCTTCAACTCTTCTTTAGTTGGCATCATAAAAAACACTTCGCTGTACATATTTGATATTAATAGCAATTAGTACATGATATGGTCAATATGTAAATGACCGAAACTGGTATTTAAGCTAACAAAGGTATGGTAAATGTAGGAATGCCACCCACTCATTATTACGATGACCGATAATGGTATTAATGCTAGCAAAGTATGGTTATTGCAGGAATGACCACCCAGTCATTATGTACATGACTGACACTGGTATTGAACCTAACAAATGTATGGTAAATATAAAAATGACCACCTGGTCATTATGTAGATGACCCACAATGGTATTCATGCTAGCAAATGTATGGTCATTATAGGAATGACCACCCGTCATTACAGAAATGACCGACACTGATATTAAAGCTAACAAAGGTTGGTAAACATAAAAATAATCATCTAGTCATTATGTAGATAACCCCAATGTATTCACGCTAGTCAAGTATGGTCATTACAGGAATGACCACCCGGTCATTATATAAATGATGCACGTATTAAGCTAACAAATATATGATAAATACAAAAATGACCACCCAGTCATTACATAGATGACCCACAATGGCATTCATGCTAGCAAAAGTATGATCATTATAGAAATGACCACCCGGTCACTATGTAAATGATGACACTGGTATTGAAGCTAATAAAGGTATGGTAAATTAAAACTTGACCACCCAGTCTTATATAGATGACCCACAATGGTATTCACGCTAGCTGATTATGATCATTACAAGAATGATCACCGGTCATTATGTAAATGACCGATGCTGGTATTGAGGCTACTTCTTTAATGATAAAAGCCGACATCACACCATCAAACTTTACATTATCAGCGGAAGTCATGACAGCATAAGCGGAATGGCCTCAATGTACTTGGTAGTGAATTTGGCTGCTATCATTGGGAGGCTCTCATATGCCTAAACGAGTAAGGCATGAGGAAAGCCCGCAATACTATAATGAACTTTGTCAACTTCTTTAACAGTCTTATCTTTAAAGACAGTTTATTTTCAACTGCATTACAGATTGCAGCTCGGGTTGCCTCCCATAAGGCACATCCCAAGGAAAGGCATTGAACTCAGCCAAGTTATCGGCCAGGGTAAAATATTCGGGTCTATTTTAACGTAGTTTGCATTTGCAAGAGGAATGCAAAATATCATGTACAATAGGCTAAGCTTGACAGCGTCGTCGTCATTGTCAAAGTTTGCATTCGACAGCACAGCTCTAAATGTTCTCTCGACACATGTCTCAATGGTGAAAAATATCTTGTCATTAATCGTTATCGACCACCAGTGTGAGATAAGCAGACCAACACATTTCATGGCCATTATTAGACAGAACTCGTTGTTGGAAAATCTACCCAGGTCTTCACCAACCTCAAATCATAGAGCATCACCATTCCTGAGTGATCCATCAAACGATTATAATGTTGTGGAAGACCTACCCAGCCCAACCAAGCGTATCTGTAATAAACCAAAACTTTGATAAATTTTGTTTCCTTAAATATAAGGAAAACTTAAGTCTGAATCATGTATGTCAACATGAAGCTCATGATCTAATTTAAATAATCATAGTATATTTGAGTTCTTATAAATATTATGAGACTCAATGATAATTTATTAAGTCAAGATAAGGCTTTATGATGAAAACGGCGAACCATGAATTATGATTTTTTTTGGGCCAATAATAATCAAGATAAATTATAACTTGAATAGGGCGGTAATGCAATGTATTAAGCAGTATATGAATTATACTGTGTTTGACCGTCATTATGGATATAGAATGAAGAATAAGGAATGGCATCACTTTAGAAAAATCAGAAATAATATTTAGAGCATTAAGGACTTAGTAGCTTCAAGTCTTAAGAAAAATCTATACGCAATCCAGTTACATCCAGATGAATTCTGAACTGCAGTTCAGTATTGCAGTACTATTAATAGTTGAAAAATTATTTATAATATCTGCATCAATAAGAAAATGGACTGCATATTAGGAGTGAATGCCAAACATGGCATTACTTGGAGGCCAAGTAAGTAAAGATAATTATGTGAATATTGGGATTTTTGGAAATTATGGAAAAATGATAATTATGAAGAGATTTTTTTGCCCATGCTTACACATGCCGGCCACCTAAGAGGACCAAAGGGCAAATATTTTATTTTTAGGCCAAATATGTAATTTTAAGAATAAAAATAATTGTGGAAATTTAAGAATTTTCACCTATAAATAGGTGATGTGGGTTTGCATGTGGACCATTTAGTTGAGCCTCAAAGTTTTTAGTTCTCTCCTAACATTCTCTAGCCCTTAGGAACCGGAAAAAAAAAAAAAAAAAAAAAGAGAGAGAGAGAAGGCAAGAGGTTGGCCAGTTCCTATGGTGGTGAGTGGAGCAAGAATTTTTGCTCATGCAAGTCTAGATGCACTCTTTAGAAGTATAATCTCAATCCTCTAACTAAGAATTTCATTAAGTTTTGATTTATGAGATTTATGTATATTTCAAGTTATGGTTGTAAGAGCATAAGCTCATTCTTTTTTTTTTTTTATGTTATGTTCTTGTATGATTAGTATATGTTAGATCTAGGTTTAGGTGATTTTGATTAATAAGTTTATGCATGCATGTGATGTTATGCCTTAGAAAGAATGTGGGTTTTATACATGCCATCTCATGTTTGTGAAATGTCCTCAATGCTTAAGTAAGAATATTTTATGAATGATGATTATGGTTATGATGTTGAGGTATAGAGGTTAAGGAATTAACCTAAAAACCAAATTGATAAGCTAAGTAAGATTACCTATTTGGGTTTTTGTAAGTAAGATGAAAAGTACATGAATGATGATTACATGCATAACGCGCTGCATGTTTATCGTAGGCTCACGGTTTCACATTACATATACGAACATAGAAAGTATATAATTGAATTAAAAAATTCATCTTGAATTTCGCAATAGTGTTTTTTTATTATTATTGCTGCTGTTGTTTTTCTTTTCTTTGCAATGTATTATAAGACAACACACGACCAAATAGTAGAATGCATGTGAATTTAAAAACAAAAAAAAAAGATTTTTTTTTTCTCTTTTATGACTCTTCTATGTGTGGTTAACAATAAATGTTTAACGGATATGAATATCTATAGAACTAATAGTGTGTATTCAAATAATTAAATAAATTGTTGATGAAAATAATGGAGATTATTTAAAACATATCGATATTTCACTCATATTTAGAAAGAAATATCTCGATCACCATATTTTATTTATATCAAGAGTGACGACTTACATAAATCAGAGTAATGAAGGGTTTGAGTGAGAGCCGTCATCCTTGCTGGCTTTTTGAAAATTATGTATATATCTTAAAAATTTATAACTCTTCAATTGAGATTAAATATTTTCACATATGCCCCATTCAATTTTACCCTTTTATTTTTATTTCTTTTTTTTTCAAATATTATTTACTTTATTCTTTTTAACTCATGATTTATTGTAGTTTTTTTTTTTTGATTTCGTATATGTTGATGAAAGCTGCTTATGATAGAATATTCCTATTAGTAGTGCACATTTCTTACTATTAGATTTGTTCAAATTAGCATAAAAAAAAAAAGAAGCATGTAAAGCAAACAATGATGATTCAATATACAACCCTATTAGTATGCTAATTATTCAAATTAGCATCAAATAAAGAAGCATGTAAAGCAAACAATGATGATTCAATATACAACCCTATTAGTATGCTATTTTTCCAATACTGTCATAAAATTCACAAAATCTATATGGTAATTTTTTGAAAAACTGTGTAATACAATTATTTTTAAAATTTTTCATGTTATTTATTATTGAAAAAAGAAAATAGTATTCGTCTAAGTAAAAAGTTGGCTCTGACTAGAGATGTTAAAATGGGATGGGCTTAGTGGGTCGACACGAGTACAGTACGCTAAAAGTAGGGACGATACGATTATTACATGACTCTAGTTTGACACGTTTATTTAAATGGGTCGTGCTTGACACGATTTTTAAACACGAAGCACCTAAGGGTACAAGCACGGTAATGGCATGACATGAGCACCGGTATGAGCAGATAAGGGAACGAAAATGGTACAGCAACATTACTCTTTTTCTATAATATTTTTAATAATTTTCATACAAGACTTATTGTGTTTTTTTATTTTATCAGGAAGATTTTGAGTTTTTACTTGATAAGATTTTTAATATTATAGTTTATTTTTACTAATATGCTTTGTTTTTGTTAGAAATCAATTTTTTCTATAATATTCAAAACTTACTTTTCTTATTTATCTAAAATTTATGTTGTTAGACACAATTAAGACACATGCATGTTAAAAGCACGTTACGTTTATAAATGGGCCGTGAGTCAGGCTTGACATTATAAATTTTTTATGAGCACAATATGTTTATTAAATGGGTCGGCACAAATACGGTACGAAACAGTAATGATTCAAAATAAATGGACCGGACGGGCCGGCCCGTTTGACATCTCTAGCTCCGACATTGATGACTTATAAATAGTTTAGAGAAACATACGTTAAGCTACTAAAGTACTTACTTGCTCGATCCTCACACAGGAAACATGGGGAAAAAGCTTGCACAACCAACTGATATTTCACCCTTTGAGCATGTCGAGCTCCTAACTTTGTTTCCATAGAAAAACCCTACAAATACTAGGATTGAAAAGTTCAATTATAAAAGTATTCACACGAATACTCGATTCCATCGTAAAGTAAAGACTAAAGAGTTTAAATCTCCATCCTCAAATTCAAAAAAAAAAAAATCAACTAAAATAATGTTCGATATTAAAGAAAAAAGTGCTCAACAAACACACAAGGATTGTTTATTTATTTATTTATTTCTCAGAACAACACTTGCATTTTAATAAAATAACTTACACTAGATAATTCCGAACCTAGTTAATTTGTCACTAACCTAAGCATTCAATTATATTATTAAAAAAAATTAAACTATTAAATTCTTTATATAGCTTGAAAATTCTCTTAAAAATTCATTTCTTTTTAATTTAATAGTGAGATGAGGTCATTGAAAAAAAAAGTGAGATAAGTAATATAACCAGATGTATTATTATTATTATTAGGCTATACGTTTAATCATATCAATTTTAATTTTATTTAACGTAAAGTTCCTTTGGTCTATGGCATACTCTTTGTTCCCTTTGTTTGATTTGAGCATTTTGCATAGGTTGTCTAGTGTATATAACACTATATACGCGTATATATGACAACCTAGATTTTACATACAATATGCATGTATATATATAAATATACATGTATATATGTGTGTATGTATCGTCGCTTGGAAGCTTCCGTGCTATCCATCCTTGTCTCTGAGATCTCTCTCTCTCTCTTACATTCTCTCACTCTCTCTCTCTCTGTCTCTCTCTCTCTCCATGTGACGCAGTTCTTGAAATTCGCTTTCTTACTCAAACAGCCGTTGGATTCTCTCCATTTCACAGCAACTCCCACATTCCATGATCTGCCCCTGAGACCTCTCTGTAAGCAGGAATGTCCCATTTCCCAGAAAATAATAAATAAATAAAAATCCCTATTCATATTTTCCCGGAAAGTTTCTCCTTTTCCTTCTGATTCTCCCAGCTGCTTCGCTTAGCTCTCCATTCCGACGTTCTCTGTAACCGAGGTTTTTGTATGTAATATTCTTGCTTTGTTTGTTATTTAACGCAATTCTCAAAATTTAGATCTCCTGTTTATAGCTTTTCTCGATCTATTTCATTCCTAAATTCTCAAATCCCTCTGTTGTTATTGGAGATTCTATCGTATTTGCCTCCATTCAGATTCTAGGGTTTCATCTGTTGTTTTGTTTCTGGTTTTCTACAGTAGAATTTGTTGTCTCCTGAGAAGTTTAGTTATATTTGGTGGCTTGGAAATTAGAATTTGAATCCATTTAGGAATAGGATTTTGTTTTTTCTTTAAGAAAGAAATTACTGTTTCTAGGACACACACACACACACACAATTAGGGTCTGGGATTTTATCTAGATGGATAAGGACAAGTCCCCCGGACATGGTGGGGGTTTTCCGCCGCCACCTTCGGGACGATATTCGGGGTTTTTGCCTGGTGGCAGTGCTTTCACTGTGAAATCCGAACCGTCCACCTCGTCGTTTCCGCCTCTGGCACCTGGTGGTAGCGCAGACTCGGGTCATTTTGGGCATGGATTGTCAACTGATTCCGGTCAGTTTAGCCATGATATTAGCAGAATGCCGGATAATCCACCGAGGAAATTGGGTCACAGACGAGCACATTCTGAAATCCTAACCCTTCCTGATGATATCAGCTTCGATAGTGATCTTGGTGTAGTGGGTGGTGCGGATGGTCCGTCGTTCTCTGATGAGACTGAGGAAGACCTGTTTTCTATGTACCTTGATATGGATAAGTTCAATTCATCCTCCGCTACATCGCCCTTCCAAGTGGGCGAGCCGTCTTCTTCTGCAGCAGCTCCAGCTATGATAGCAGCTCCAGCTTCGGGTGCAACGGCTTCGTCTGCAGAGATTGTGAGCACTGGTTCTAACGAGAGGCCGAGAGTTAGGCACCAACATAGCCAGTCCATGGATGGATCGACAACCATCAAACCCGAGATGCTTGTTTCAGGTTCAGAAGAGATCTCTGCAGCTGATTCGAAGAAAGCCATGTCTGCTGCAAAGCTTGCAGAGCTTGCTCTAATTGATCCCAAACGGGCAAAAAGGTATAATTTTTGTCTTAAGCGGTTTTATAATAATTCGAAAAGGTTTTAAGGAAGTTGTGTGAAAATTTATGGATTTACTTCTATCTTCATTTTTGATACTAATTCTGCTTCTACTACTTATGTACTTCATACCTTTTATACACCTAGCGATATTGGCTTTCTTTTTGTTGTGGTACTTATTTATTCATGTTTAATTATCTATCATTAGAGACTATTGGCTTTCTGTTTAGACCATCCTTGCTGGCGGATTCCCAAGTGATTAAGAGGCTCTGATGGGATAGTTTTCTGCAATCTACGACCATATATACATGTGTGTGATGTGCATCTCTATTTAAACGTGGACTAAGCGTGATGTGTATATGAATTTGTGCTCGAAAACATTCTTGTATTTGTAGTTCGGATAGTTACTTATGTTTGCAGTTTAGATATTTATTTAGTTTTCGGGAAATTGGAAAATACACTAAACTGGCCTTCTTTGTTATCATTATTATCTTAAAACAAATCGGTCTTCATCTTACTGATTGAAATGGAAAATCTGAACTAATCCAGGCCGAAATACATTGTATTCGATTGCTTTGGTTGACCAGTATAAATAAAAGAGAGAATGGTAGGTAACTGTGATGGAGCCTCGAAAGTAAAGAAATTTAGGAAGCAAAATCTTGGGGAGGATGATTTTGTAAGATAAGAGAATAGTAGGAAGGACTAGTAAATGGTGAGAGAGAAAAATGGGATGGTTTTACGAATAGGGAGAGATAGAAGAGTCAATTAATATTGTATCGAGTAATTGGAAAAGCAAAATAGAATAATAAGCTGTAGAACTAAGAGGAAGTTAAAGGGAGGCGAGTAGGAATTAAGGAGGGGGACTTTAGAAAGCTGAATTCTCGGGCAGGGAGGGTCAGTGTAAAGTGGAATTTTAGGGCAGAGGGCATGCGTAAAAGGAAAAAATTGAAAAACAAAATGTGTTTGTATGCATGGTGATATCCCAAAAGGTACACTCTTGGTATATCCATGGTATATTCGATTTAGATAGGCTTTACAAATTGCCAAACAGAAGGCCTCATTGGAATATGTTTTCGTCTTTTGGAACCAAACTAGAGGAGATGGGTGAGACTGGTTCAGATGATTATCTCAATCTTTCCTTGGATTTTGCTCCTGATTTGCTTCCAAGGTAATCTATGCCTGTTGGTGTTGATTCATGCTAGTTTTCCTTCATTTTTAGTGGTAGAATATCTCAGATAAATATTTGTGGGGAAAGTTGGTAAGAAGACAGAAATTTTTGTTTTTGCTGTTGGCATCTGTAAAGTTCTCTGCTGATATTTTCTTAATTGCAGTGCTTTGAAAGAGTTCGTTGGTTTGTGATTATAGATTTTGTCATAAGATAAGTTTAGGGCCAAATGGCGTCTCCGTCCCTGTTAAGATCGAGATTGGAGGAGATCAAGGCCTCAAATATATTTTAGGCTTGTTTGTTTAAGAATAGAGGGATGAAGAAAGAGAAAATTTGTAGCTTATCATGTGACCATTACGAGATATCCAGTGTTGTTAGAACTTGAAAAATTGAGGAGATTTTTGTCATGGTTCTATGTTTTGTAAATTGTATATACAAGTTTTGGTCTGGTTTGTGTAAATTTTGTTTAATTCCAATCTTCCCAAAATTAAATTGGGGGATTTCTTCAGGAACTTCCCAATTCCCATAGATGACATACTGTTTAAAATTATTGTGTTTAATTTCATGGGGAAAAAAAAAACAAATATACTTTTCCTTAGCCATGGTGCCGTGGTCTGTGTTTCAGGCTTTTGAATTTTCCTTTTCTAATAAGAAATTTGTTGGCTTCTTAATTAAATTTTTTTAACTTTGGATATTGTACTATTTTATCTCAACAATCATTTGTGGTACAAGTAATCTCATCTATTGGGTAAAAAAAAAAAATTATTTTTGAAATACAAAATTTACCAGAGATGGACACGATGACTTGTTATTTGTGTGGCAACTGGCACGATGACTTGGTTGGTTAAATCAGGTTTAGTTGTTATCTGTGGCACGATTTCTTGGTCTTTTTTTTTTTTTTTTGGTCTCTTTGCTTTTAGGAAGAGTTTTTGGATGTGATGGTCTAGCAAGGCGCGTAAATAATGCTATGTTGATGGATCTTGTTTCTTTTTGCCCCTTCCATTGTTTGGTGATTTTGCAAGGCGAGTAAGTAATGCTATGTTGAGGGGTCTTTTTTGGGCTTCTTTAATTTTTGTACCCTGCATTGTGAAATTATCAGAAATCATACCTTGTACTTCAGACTGGATCAGGTTTAGTTGTTATCTGTGGCATGATTTTTCTTGGCCTTCTTGATGGTCTTGCAAGGCATCTAAAAAATGCGAAGTTGATGGATTATTTTTCTTCCCTTGTTTGGTGATCTTCCATTTATTTCTTTCTTCTCTGTTGTTTCTTTCTCCCTCCCCACACACCTTAAAGATTCCCCCATATTCCTTAATATTTCTTTCCTGACATGAAAGGTGTAATGGGTTGCTGTAATCTTGCTTTTGTCCCACTTAAATATCTTGTTGATATTCCTGTGTGTCATGCAACAGGATTTGGGCAAATAGGCAGTCAGCTGCTAGGTCAAAGGAAAGGAAGATGAGGTACATTGCTGAGCTTGAAAGAAAAGTTCAGACCCTGCAAACAGAAGCAACTTCGTTGTCTGCTCAGCTGACTCTCTTGCAGGTAAATAAGATCATCTCAGCAGAAATTTATTTTATGGTCAAAACTAGAATAAGTTTCCGTAGCTTGGGTACCAATTTTGGATAGATGCTAGCTTACTTATCTTAATCTGATGAATTGCAAGTGGTATTCATGGCATTTCTCTCCTTGTGTGTTCTGTGAGCAGAGAGATACCAATGGTCTGACAGCAGAGAATAGTGAATTGAAATTGCGCTTGCAAACAATTGAGCAGCAGGTTCACTTGCAAGATGGTAAGGGCTCTCCCCTGACTTTAAAAGGAATCTCGAGAGAAAAACAAATGATCATTACCTTCTTGTATGTTTTTAGGATGTAGGACATTTGCCTAAGGTAGCGTTTATCTTGTAGTAAGTTGTTAGGATGTAGGACATTTGCATAAGGAAGCTATTTAGGCTAGTTTCACCATCCGATATGCATCATTTGTACAGTGAGACCTGGGCAATGGAATAAGTAAGTGCTTTCATGAATAGTTGGTTATGAAGAGTTAAAGCTGTAAAATTAATAATCAAGTGTCCAAAAAAGAGTGTAGCCGTAGCAACTGGTTGTTTTATTTTTCCCTGCTGCTCATTTTAATTTGTCTTTCCCTTGGAATGTTGGTTTAATTGTTCAGTTTTTCATATATCCTAAACACTGATAATACACTTCTAACTCAGATTCTCGTTTTAGTGAATAGTTACTGAACCTTCTTAGATTATTCCGAAAACATTGGAGGCAAACTGAAACCGTCTTCAAGTTCTAAATGCATACACTTGAGCCCTCTCCTTTCCTAAACCCTGAATAAAAAGATGAGGATGATTATGATGTTTCAAAGATACCGTTGTGGTCTCTCTTTGTTGAAATCCGACCAACCATGAAGTGTTGTCTTCTATCTTCTTCCTATTCTCAAGGTCAAATCCATTATAGATTCTCTGAAGTTTGAACTTTTGTAGCAGTATTATCTCAATGTGTCTGTGATTAATTCTGCAGAGGCCTGCAGAAGTGCCTATTGGGTCATCTAACTAATTTATATCCAATCTTAATATGGGAGAGTCTGTGGTAGAGCTCATTTAAGAAACACTACCAGTAGTTACTCATCCAAAGGCTATTATTGAATTGCTTTTAAAATCTATGGCTGTAATTTTGTGTAAATTTGAGATTGAATAGACCAAATTTCCTTTCTTTTCCCTTAAAAAAAAAAAAAAAAAAACTCTCTCCCCCTCTCTCTTCCTCGCCAGTGAGTGGAAGGTCATCGAGGGGAGGCGATTTCGCCATCCCCAAACAGCGGAAGCTCACTGGGGGGGGGCCGTCGTCGGGGTTTCATGGGGTGGGGGGGCCAGATCTGGCGGGGCTTGGGTTGCGTCGAGGTGGGGTGGGAGGGGGGGGTCGGGGCTGGGTCGTGTCGGGGGTGGGTTGGGGTTGCGTGCGTCGGGGGGTGGGGGGGGGGGGCGGGTTGCGTTGGGGTGGGGGGGGCCGGCCGGTTCGGGGTGGGGGGGGGGGGGTGTGGGCGTGGTCTGGGTTGGCATTGGGGGTATGGGGGCACCTGGGCCCGTAGGCGTCGGGGGGGGGGGGGGGGGGCAGATTTGGTCGGTCGCCGACGTCGGCGGAAGTCGCCGGCGTCGGGGGAGGGGTGGGTTTTTTTTTTTTTTTTTTTTTTAATTTTTAGTTATTAATCTATACTAATATGAGGTAGATATATGATAATTATGATACACAAACAACATATCAATCGTTCGATTATATTTTAACGGTTTAAAATGAGCCCTATCGATAGGGTATAAAATAGGGGCTTTACCACAGATTCTCCCTCTTATTATTGCATGACTGGAATATGAAACAAAAAATCCTATGTTGATCTTTCAAGACTAAATGCGAAACAAATATTCTAGCTTGATCTTGCATGTCTGGAGCACAAAACAAAAATCATTTTTAAATATGCTATGATTTCTTCACCATATATTTTCTAATCAGAATTTCACTCTGATGTTGATGGCAGAGCTGATGGGTTCCAAATGTTTTCTCCACTCTCTCCTCCCCCTCTCTCACCTCAATCTCTTTTATAAAAAGTTGAAATACTATGAAAGATTTGTTTTCTCCATGGAGGCACCTCCCTAGCTTTGTGTAGCTTTAAGCATTTTATTTTCAAGGTTTCTTTCAGAAAGATATTCCCATCTCTGTATGTGTAGCTAAAAGATTTAAAAAGAAGAAAACAAGTTAATGGTATGAACATAATTCTTGAGGAAATAGGAATGCTTAGAAAAGTCAATCCATGGTGCTAGTTGAGCCCTCAGGCCTGTAGTTTCTTCCCTTATGGTATGGGCTTCCTAAAGATTGTAGTGTTCAATAGGCTTCCTGGTTTTGAACTCAAAACTCAACCGTTCACTTATACCATTGCTGATGTCTTCTTGTTGGACTTGGAATTGGTGATCTATGTTTCTTCGTTCTTTGTTTCTTGGTTCTTTGCTTGGTTTCTGAAGGGAGTTTAAAAAAAAAAAATTGCATAGCTTCTAGAGTCTAGGTTATGCAAATGTTTTTCTGTTTCTTGAAAACCGATGTAGGTTTTACATATATTTGTTTTTAAACTTAGTACGTTCTTATTTATTCCAACTTTGTTGTTTGGTCGATCTGCTTGATGATCACACAGGGCATTAGGTTGCTTAAGAGTCTACATATACAGGTAGAAATTGTGAATGAAGCCGTAGTTGGTGTTTGAATGTCAGGTTCCATGAGTGAACATAGCATTAGGAACCTTGACGGAGTCGTGTCTATTTCCAGCTCATACTAACGGTGTTTCTTATTTTTATGGCAGCACTGAATGATGCACTCAAAGAGGAAATTCAACATTTGAAAGTAATGACTGGGCAAGCACTCCCGAATGGCGGACCTATGATGAATTTCTCCTCTTACGGAGCTGGGCAGCAGTATTATTCGAACAATCATGTTCATACTCTTTTGACTGCTCAGCAGTTTCAGCAGCTACAGATTCATTCTCAGAAGCAGCAGCAGTTTCAGCAGCATCAACTTCAGCAGCGGCAGCAGCAGCAGCAGATGCAACAAGAGCAACAGCAAGGCGGGGACCTGAAAGTCCGAGGAACCATGCCTTCCTCGAGTCAGAAAGATACCGCATCTGATGTCAACTCACCTGCAACTAAGGACTCTTGAGGAGGAAAATTATGTAGCTGAGAAAATTAATGATCTTGCCAGTCATAGTTCAAATATTAGTAGGTTTTTTCACCATTCTGGACTAGGAACAAAATCCATACTTTTCCTTTTCACCTTTTGACCGTTTAGGTACATAAAAAATTATGAACTTCATTATTTGTAGGTTGCTCCATACATGCTCCTAGTTCGACCGTTTTGAACTGTTTTGTTTCGCATATGTTGTTTCCTGTGGTGGCATAGTTGAAGCTTCTTCCTTTGTAGGTCGATATTTAGATGCTTGTTCTAAATATTAGATGCTGCAGATTCGTTTTATGGTGCTTGTTCTTTCTTGCATTATGTTCTTATTCATATTTCTGTGGTGCTGTTCTCTTCCCAATCTGTGGCCTCGTTTCCGGCATCATTTTTTTTTTTGGTGAAATATGCTTTCGGTGTTTCCGGCATCTTTTCAGAGCTGCTGCAATGGCCTAAAGACTTGTTTGTTTCTCTTCTTGAGGACTATTTTCGTTCTACTTGGGTTTTTACAAAAAAAAAAAAAAAAAAAACCCAAGTCCCTCTCAAATTTTAATTTGTATAATTCGTTCCCTTTCAACTTCAAAATGGAACTGCTCATTCTTTGAAATTGTTGGATGAAAACGCAGAAGTTATGTACTAGGGTATTTTAGTTTGTCAAAATGACAAGTCTTATCGTGCTTCGAACTTTAAAGTACCTTTTTTTATTTGGCTGCATAAATGTCCATTTATTTTTTCTCTCAAAGTTTTATCTACTACATTAAGAGAGAAAAAAAAAAAAAAAAATCCCCACTCGTTGTTTGCTCAAGTTCCCCCACCCCTATCACGAAGTTCCCTTACCTACCTCCGGTGAAGACCCCCCCACACGCCTTTACTTCACCCATGAACCGGCCCCTGGACCTCCCGTGACCTCTCTCTCTCTCTCTCTCAAATGAATATTATATATTTACGTTAAGTCCATCAGTTTAAGTTACTCAAGAGAGAGAATCAAATGCCATATTTACTATTCAAATTAATGTTATAATTTATTGATTATAGAAAATAATACCATATTACCAATTAAAATATGTTAAATTCCCTAAATGCCCTTGAAACAATTTCAGCCTCCAGACCATCATCGTGGATGTCAAGCACAGGGGGTTGCCACGCCATTGCCGTCACTGTGGATGTCGAGCAGTCATCATTGCTATGGCCGTTGAAACAGACACCAGTGCTGATAATTGCGACTGCTTCGTCTTCAACGACTGTGTCTTTTCTAGGTCCGCCTTCGTCATAATCGGTGTTGGATCTCTGGTCACCCCGCAGTGCGATCTCTCTAAAATCTACAAGTCATAAACACCAATTGCTGTGGGATTTGTTAGCTCTCTGATGCTAAAGAGGCAAAGTCTCATAAACACCCCTAGTGGTGTGGGGCTTGTCGGCCTACATCTCTCTAAGAAATTAGCAAATCTCATAAACACTGTAAGTGTGGGATTTGTGGTTGGCATCACAGAAAAATCATGTGGTTGTCATTGAGACGATTCTTTTTAGAAATTCATAAAAGTTGCAAATGATTATGTAACTATGTATTGAAAATCCTATATACATCATATGTGTGTGGGACTTGAGATGCGTGGTTATTTTAACCACCAAAGGGATCTTTTGCATATATAATCCAAAATTAACCACCATTGCAAATAACCTCCGTTTTGATTGCATTTTTATTATTATTTTTTTAACTCAATTTTTAAACAAAAGACTAAAAACTCTTTCAGATTATCTTCAATTAAAAAAAAAAAAAAAAAATACCGGTAAAGGCAGTCAAAATCTCTATATCCCTTATCTATATCTCACTGAAGCCCTCCCTCGCCCAAAAGATCCCAAAAAAAAAGCCCCAATTGCCCTGCTAACTCACTCTCCTCTTATCTCCCTCTCCTTTTATCTCTCTCTTATGCAGCCAGCAGAAAAAGGACCCATCCACCCAACACCCACCCATCTCACTCACGGACTCTCACTCACGACAAAGGTGGGGGGACCTCACTCAAGGACTCTCCCTCTCACCTAGCCAGCAAAGGGGACCCAACACCACCCACCCATCTCACTCTCCTCTTATCTCTATCACACTCAAAGCCAGCAAAAGGGAGGCCCCTTCAGTTTCTCCTATAGCTAACAAAAGGGACCCAACACTAGATACCCATAAAAAAAAATGTAATTTTGTTGAATATCTGTCAAGTTTGTTAATTAGTTTTTGTTTAGCCAGTGATAATAGGTTCTTATGGGGATGGACTGAAATTTTTAAATTCTTTTGTCGTGAATCGCAGATTACAATTGCTCTCATTAGACACAAGTAGGCCTAATTTTGTTTCCTCGATCATGACAAACCAAGCAGAAAATATTAATAAGAATGCATCTGATGATGATTAAGATAAATTAGTCAAAATATAATTAGCAAAAGCAATCTGACTAAGCATTTTATCTCAACATACGGAGTAGATTTTGAACCTGCATATTGATACAGGTTAGAGTGAAAGCATATGCATGTTACAGATCTGCTTTTGCAATTCTTAGGGTAATTAGAAATATACGATGCCTGGAGATATTCTTGGCTAACTGACAATTATCCATTAATAATATGATAATTTGCATATGCGTACAAGTAATTCTTCTTTGACATGCGTTACAATTCATTATTAAATCTATATATATATATATATATATGTATGTATACAAACACTAATAAACATTTTGTTTAACACATGGGAGATTATGCCATATATGCCATCAAATATATCGAGTTCGATATGTAAGGGCACAATTTTGAGTTAATAAATGATAAGATTATCAAATTTTATAGAGAGAAGATGACAATCAATATTTATCATAATGATTGGGTTCTTTAAATTTTTTATATATGTATTTGCTTTTACTTTTGAAACAATTATATGAGACACGTCTTGCATTTATGGCATCTAAATTTGTTTCTACATTATTTTTTTCAGGGCCTAAGTTATGGTGTTTCATTAAAATAAGTTATTATGGTGACTAAATAGGCGGTCAAGCCAGTCCACGGAAAAATATTCATGACCGGCATAGGCAGTCAGGTCAGTCATGCCAGTCCAGAAAAACAGATTTCATTAAAATGATCATAGTACTTCCGTGGTAAGACCAATAAGGTCGCTCGTTGTTCGAGTAAAATATACCTGACCATCATAAGCGATCAGGTCAGTCATATCGATCTAGAAAAAAAAAAGCATTATACTACTTTAGTGTGATTATTGAAAAAACAGACAAGATCATCCCGGTCCGGGTAAAAATATTCATGACCGGTATAGACGGTCAGGAAAGTCATGCCAGTCAGGAAGACCAGAAAAAAAAAATATTATACTACTTTGGTGTGATGGTAAAAAAAACAGACAAGATCAACCCGGTCCAGGTAAAATATTCCTGATCGGCATAGGCGGTCAGGTCAGTCATGTCGGTCTGGAAAACAAAAAAAAACATTATACTACTTCGGTATGATGATCGAAAAAATAGAGAAGATCACCCCGGTCTGGGTAAAAATATTCCTGACCGGCATAGGCGGTCTGGCCAGTCATGTCGGTTAGGAAAAAAAAATCATCGTACTATTTGGGCATGATGCCTGGAAAAATAGATAAGATCAACCCTTCTTGACCGGCATAGGCAGTTAGGTCTGTCATGTCGGTCCAGAAAACAAAACAAAAAAACATTATACTACTTCAGTGTGATGATCGAAAAAACAGAGAAGATCACCGTGGTCCGGGTAAAAATATTCATGACCGGCATGACCAATAAGACCGCTTGCCGTTACATTATATTAATCAGTGATGATAGTAAGTCAATTTTATGTATTGACCATTTCAGATAAATGATTAAACATTTTAGAAAACAAATGACATTTTAACTAATTTTTTAGAATTTCGGTCATTTATTAAAAAACTTTTTAAATGATCGTTTTTTTTATTTAGGAAAAATGGTCGTTTGTTTTGTTTTATTGTTGATTGACCAATGATCAATCAGTGATTGACTTTCAAATTAGTGATTAGCACTATTTTGTCCTAATTTTCTTTTTTTTAAGAGGTGATGCGAACCACGCCAACTTGTGACGAGACCCGACCACGAAAAGGAACCCAAGAACGTTCTACAATCAGGTTTGGATGGAAAACCTCGACCCGTTGCTTGAATCGTGACATGAACCTTGGTATAGAATACAACGACCCAATGCCAACCCGCAAACAAGAACCTTGGTAATGTCGTAGACGCCACAAACGGTGGTGGAATTTCATTTGATAAGTCGAAGGTGAACGCCACGGAGAATTCCGATAAGTTCGAATAGTTCATCAAAAAACCAAAGAGAATGAAATCTCACAATTTTCTGAATAATGGTCTGCCTTTTCATTGCTTCATAGACGCCTATAAATAGGCTGAACATTACAAAGAAAGTTCCTAAAAATAGCTATCTTAATTGTGGCTAAAATCTGAAAATATTCTTACTTGCCTAAAAATTACAATCAGCTCTTTAAGTGGCTGATTACTTGCCTAAAATAGAAAAGAAAAGGCAAATAAAGGTCAAAGGTTTGATTAAAAAAAAAAAAAAAGTAATGGCCTTGGCACGTGAGCCTTACAATTCAGAACTCCTAAACTTGCCAATTTTGCTGGCTGAAATTATGCTCCGGATTCTTCTAGAACTTGAATCATGCTTGTTAAGGGCTGGTCAACTTGTTCAACTTCCTCAATAGGCCTCCACGTGCATGCTTGAGCCCAAATCCCTTTAATCAGCCCATTTAACGTATTTTGGAATTTCTTGACCTGTGCTCTTGTAACCAGTCCAATAGGAACCTGAATAGGATCCGCATTCCATACTCTTGTGCTAGCCATGTCCTCATCATTCCCCTCCTCTTGAAAAGGATTTGTCCTCAAATGAAGTTCATCACCTACATCAAAAGGACTCAAATCAGAAACATTGAAGGTAGCACTTACATTATACTCACAAGGCAAATCCAGCTTGTATGCATTGTCGTTAATCTATTCCAAGACTTGGAAAGTTCCAACCCCTCTAGATTGTAGTTTGGGATTTCCTTTGTGTCAGAAACTGCTCCTTTCACATATGCAACTACACCCAATCTCCAGGTTCAAAAATCAGTTTGTGACGCCCATTGTTGGCTTGTTTTGCATATTGCTCCGTTCTTCGCTCAATGTTGAGCCTCGCCTTCTCATGTATCTGCTTAACAAATTCCGCCTTTTTCTTTCCATCCAAATTAATACGCTCAGAAACAGGTAATGGAGATAAATCCAATGGAGTTAAAGGATTAAAACCATAAACAATTTCAAAAGGTGAAAATTTAGTAGCGGAATGAACAGGTCTATTATAAGCAAACTCAACATGTGGTAAACACTCTTCCCATGTTTTGATGTTCTTTTTAATGATTGCTCTCACAGTGTAGACAAAGTCCTATTTACTACTTTGGTTTGTCCATCAGTTTGTGGGTGACAAGATGTAGAAAACAAAAGCTTGGTACCTAACTTACACCACAAAGTCTTCCAAAAGTAACTCAAGAACTTAGCATCTTTATCCGAAACAATTGTTCTAGGCATGCCATGTAATCTCACAATCTCCCTAAAGAACAAATCGGCAACATGCGAAACATCATCAGTTTTGTGACATGGAATAAAGTGTGCCATCTTTGAAAATCTATCTACAACAACAAAAATGGAATCTTTCCCACGTTTAGTCCTAGGCAACCCTAACACAAAATCCATTGAAATATCAACTCAAGGTTCATTAGAAATAGGAAGAGGTATATAGAAACTGTGGGGCTGCACTCGGGACTTAGCTTGCCTACAAGTGATACATCGTCCACAAACTTTCTCAACATCTCGTTTCATATGTGGCCAAAAGAAGTGTTCCTGCAAAACAGCTAAAGTCTTTGTGACTCCAAAATGCCCCATCAATCCCCCGCCATGTGATTCCTGCACTAACAAATCCCTCAAAGAACAATTAGGCACGCATAACTTATTCTGTTGAACAAGAATCCATCATGCCTAAAGAACTTACCACAAGCGTTTTTCTCACAAGCCCGGTATTCTTTAAAAAATTCATGGTCATCGATGTATAAATTTTTAATGTGCTCAAAACCAAGTAATTTTGCTTCAAGTGTAGAGAGTAATGCATACCTGCAAGAAAGTGCATCAGCGACCACATTCTCATTTCCTTGCTTATACCGGATGATGTATGGAAACGTCTCAATGAACTCCACCCAACGAGCATGCCTTTTGTTTAGCTTGTGTTGGCCCTTCAAGTGTTTCAAGGACTCATGATCGGTGTGAATCACGAATTCCTTAGGCCATAGGTAGTGCTACCATATCTCCAAAGCCCTAACCAACGCATACAACTCCTTGTCATAAGTCGGGTAGTTTAAGGCTAGCCCACTTCCTTTCTCACTAAAGTAAGCAACTGGTCGTTCCTCCTGCATTAAAACTGCGCCTATACCAATACCTAAAGCATCACATTCAATTTCAAATGTTTTATTAAAGTTCGGCAAAGACAGTAAAGGGGCGTTGGTTAGCTTTTACTTGAGCAATTGAAATGCCTTTTCTTGTTCATCTCCCCACTTGAAGCCAACATTTTTCTTGATAACTTCGGTAAGTGGAGCGGCCAATGTGCTGAAATCTTTCACAAACTGTCGGTAGAAACTAGAAAGTCCATGAAAGCTTCGCACATCACCTACGTTTGTGGGAGTCGGCCATTCTTGGATTGCACGTACCTTGTCCTCGTCAACCTGTATACCCTGTGCACTCACAACAAATCCTAAAAATACAAGTTTATCGGTGCAAAAGGTACACTTCTTCAAATTGGCAAACAACTTTTCTTTTCTAAGCACATCTAAAACATATTTCAAATGTACTACATGATCTCCCAAGTTTTTGCTATAAATGAGTATATCATCAAAGTAGACGATAACAAATCTGCCTATAAATGAACGCAAAACATGATTCATAAGTCTCATAAAAGTGCTCGGAGCATTAGTCAAACCAAAAGGCATAATTAACCATCCATACGAACCATATTTTGTTTTAAAGGTAGTTTTCCATTCACCACCTTTTTTCATTCTAATCTGATGATAACCACTCTTCAAATCAATCTTAGAAAACACACAGGATCCATGCAATTCATCTAACATATCATCTAGGCGAGGAATAGGATGATGATACTTTACCGTTATATTGTTAATAGCTCGGCAATCAACACACATTCTCCACGTCCCATCCTTCTTAGGTACAAGTAAGACTGGAACCGCACATGGAATCATGCTTTCTCGAACATACCTTTTTTTCAACAATTCACGAACCTGCCTTTGAAGCTCCTTCGTCTCCTCTGGATTGCTCCTATAAGCCGGTCGGTTTGAGATGGAAGCACCGGGTACAAAGTAAATTCGATGCTCTATTCCTCGAATTGCAAGCAACCCATGAGGCACCTCTTTGGGAAAGACATCCTCAAATTCCTACAACATAGAAACAACAGAAGTAGGCAAAGCAGGGTCAAGTTTGTTAGTGTTTAAAAATGCCTCTTTGTACAAGAGTATAATCATTGGCTGGTTTGAAAACATCGCTCGCTTAATTTCTTTGGCTTTTGCATAAAAACTCTTTTGTTTTCTCTCTATTTTTCTCTCGTTGGCTGAATCTACAATTGCATTTTCTCTCTTTTTTTCTTTGGCCTCTTGCTCTTTTACACTCGTTTTCTTTTGTTCACTCTCGTTCTTTGATCGCTCTCTTTCTGTAATCTCACTTGATCCTCATATACTTATTGCGGTGTCAATGGTACAAGAGTGATTGGTTGTTGATTAAGTACAAAGGAGAATTTGTTTGTAAAGTCATCATGCTTCACATGCCTATCAAACTACCATGGTCGCCCTAGCAACAAGTATCCTGCTTGCATCGATACTAAATCACACAACACTTCATCTTCATATTTACCGATTCGAAATGCAACTAACACCTGCTTGTTCACCCTTATCTCACCACTATCATTTAACCATTGCAGCTTGTAAGGCCGTGGGTGCTTCAATGTTGGCAGGCCCAATTTTTCCACCATTGTTATGCTTGCAACATTAGTATAACTACCACCATCAATAATCACACTATATACCTTATCTTTGACATAGCACCTAGTGTAAAAGATGTTTTCCCACTGTACTTCTTCGATTTCTTTTGCTTGCAAGCTCAATGCTCTCTTTGCCACCAATGTTAATGCCTCAGGGGCTGAATACTCCTCCTCGAAAACGTCCTCCAATGGTGGCATGTCGTCGGTGTCGGAATCTTCATTGTCGGTCACAATTTCACTATTGTCTCACAACACCATGACTTTCTTATTCGGACATTGACTCGATATGTGACCCCTGCCTTGACATTTGAAACACTTAATGTCACGATTGCGAGTGGAAGTAGAGTCATTTTTACCTTGTGAATTGAAAGTTGAGGAAGAAGGCTTAGTCTCGGCCTTAGGGTTGTCCTTGGCTTTCTCTTCCTTCTTTGGATAAGTCGGCTTCCAAGGAGTTTGTTCCGTATAACAGCCTGGCCGTGTACCCCTCCTCTTAAGTTTCTTCTCAACTTTAATGGCCATGTGTACCATCTCCTCCAACTCCACATAATGTTACAACTCCACCTGATTGGCGATTTCTTGATTCCAACCTGTCAAAAACCTGGCCATGGTGGCTTCTCGATCCTCCTCTACATTTGCTCGGATCATTGTTACCTCCATCTCTTGGTAATAATCTTCGACACTCTGATTGCCTTGTGTGAGCCTTTGCAGCTTCTTGTACAAATCCCGGTAATAGTGACTTGGAACAAAACGCCTCCTCATCACCGTTTTCATGTCCTCCCAAGTTTCCACCAGTCTTTCTCTATTTCGTCTCCTGTTTAGCACCAATTGATCCCACCAAACAATAGCATAGTCAGAAAACTCAACAGCTGCGAGTTTTACCTTTTTCATCTCGGAGTAGTTGTGGCAATAAAAAACTAGCTCCATCTTCTTTTCCCATTCTAGATAAGCCTCGGGATCATTCTTGCTGTGAAACGAAGGTACCTTCATCTTAATGCTGCCTAAATTATTATCTTCCCTATTCCTATCTCTTCTAACTCGTCCAAACCTCATTATAATTTTAATAAATATTTGTGTTGCAAGTCTTTGCGATCATGACACCCCAGTGATATGAAAAACCTTAACGATTATTCAAACAGGCCATACCGGCCTGAGCTATCAAGTAGGTCTAGTATTTTATTTATATCGAATGTTTGTCAGTCTTTCAAGTCATGACACTAAAATTTTTTTGTATTTTTTATTATAGTTTTCTCAGTTATCTAAACCAGGTAATTTTTTTTCCCGGACCAGCTGTCGATTTTGCCGGTCATGACACCCAAGTGATATAATGATTATTCAAATAGGTCATACTGGCCTGAGTGGTCAAGTGGGTCCAGTATTTATTTATATCGAATGTTTGTCGGTCTTTCATGTCATGACACTAAAGTTTTTTTGCATTCTTTATCATAGTTTTCCTAGTCACCCAGACCAGGTAATTTTTTTTGTCCGGACCAATTGTCGGTTTTGCTGATCATGACAGTCAAGTGATATAACAATTATTCAAACAGACTATACCGGCTGAGCGGTCAGGTGGGTTCGGTATTTATTTATATGGAATGTTTGTCGATCTTTTAGGTCATGATACTAAAGTTTTTTTGCATTCTTTATCAAAGTTTTCCCATTCACCCAGACTAAGTAATTTTTTTTCTTAGACCTGTTGTCGGTTTTGCCGGTCATGATACCCAAGTGATATAACGATTATTCAAACAGGCCATACCGGCTGAGCGGTCAGGTGGGTCTGATATTTATTTATATCGAATGTTTGTTAGTCTTTCAGGTCATGACACCAATTTTTTTTGCATTTTTTATCATATTTTTCCCAGTCACCTAGACTATGTAAAAAAAATTTTTCTGGACCAATTGTCAGTTTTGCCGGTCATAACACTTAAGTGATATAACGATTATTCAAATAAGCCATACCGACCTGAGCGGTCAGATGGGTCCGGTATTTATTTATATGGAATGTTTGTCGGTCTTTCAGGTCATGACACCAGAGTGATATGATGCTTTTATAACTGATTTTCTGAACCTGCCATACCGGCTTGAGTGATCAGATGGGTCTGGTATTTATTTATATTAAATGGCTGTTGGTCTTTTCGGTCATGACACTAAAGTAGTTTTGCATCATTTAAATATAAATATAAGAAAGTAAAATTCATTTAAATAAAAAATCGATAACATGTTGACTTATTTTAATCAAACACTAACACTAAGGACCCTGCAAAAAACAATTAAAATGATTTTAGCCACTATAATATCCAAAATACTGTTCATCACTACAAACATAATTCAATTACTAATACAAGATATATAGTCCAAAATCTTTAGTAAAAGTTAAAAATAAAAACACGATCATATTTTATGAAAATCTACTTCGATCAAATATATTCAAAAGGGGGTTGTTCATTCTGAGCTCTCATGAGAAATACTTGACATGATCGCTTGTTTTTGCCTTTCCGATGTTCTCCAATAGAAGGAAATCTGGTTTGTTGTAGCCTCCCATGTTTTTTTGTGAAATCAGAAGGCAAGACATTCTCACTCCTTATGTCATTTGGGATAACCCACTATGATGAGCTTGGGACAGGATATATGGTTTGGACATAATCCAATACCCATACCTCCTTGAGATAGTATTTTGAGCATAAATCATGCATTTTATGCTTACGCCCTAGAAATGCGGTAAGGGCATGGACACAAGGAATTTTATCGATATCAAATACTTTACATGTGCAGGTTCCCCTTCCTAGGTCAACCAAGAAACTGTCATTCGATCTTGTGACATAATACTCAAGTGTAGTACTGTTTAGTTCTTTCGCAGTCAAGATTGTTGACTCTTTGTATCTTGTATGCAATGTTTTCTCCACCATTGGAGTTAAGCATTGTGAGGAAGATCAAGACTCGACTCCTTATGGTGATTGTTGAACCATTTAGAGATTTTTCTCCACAATTAAATCAATCAAGGGCAATAAAGGATATGTTCTTGTATTCTTTAACACACTGTTAATCTTGGCACTGTTGGAAGTCAAGATATTATAACGTGATCCTGTGAAGTGACACGTAGCCCATTTTCTGACATTAACATGATCATCAAGATACTCTGCGACGGCAGAATATTTATTCTTTAGGTCATTATAGAGTCGGTTGAACTCGTGCTCAGAGTATGCCCCAGTGACTTTCATGAACTTACTTGTGACGGTATCTTTAATCTTGACCTTGTCTGTACCCTCTCCGGCTCTAACACAAGATCCTCGATGAACACATGATTTGATATTTTGAGAGAGGTGCCATGCACAAAATCCCTCGATGGATGTGGCCAATGCAATGAAAATGTACTTGAACCATTCATCTTTGTCTACTACCAAGTGTGTGACCGTACCGGGGTTCATTAACTTTATCATGTGTAAATAGCTAGGAAGAATCTCGAAACTAACCTCTGGTGCACCCCTAACATCACTTGCTACTTTTCGTTTGTCCCTCCAAGCTTTGAAGTAGGATATTGACACGTCACGATTTTTCATCATGTCTATCACTCTCTTCGGGATAGGTGTCTCAAGCTGGCCTAGAAACTCCTTTTTTAACATATCTGAAACTAAATCTGCAGTTGCTTGTCTGTTTCATTTATCCCCCGAACTAGCAGAGTAGGTATGAGTGTTGTAATATGTTCGGAGAGAGAAACGATCCGAGTTCGTGATCCTCACAACTCGTAATACTCACTTGCAATCTATGACTGTACATTTCATCACAAACAACTTTGTGGTTAACTTGACTATTTTATAATCAAAATAAGCTTTCAACGAAGCATCGATTATCAAATTCTTCACGTCATTTTTGCTTTCAAATTTCTGACCAACTGCAATACCTATACCATCATCAAAACTAAAAGACACATAACTATCATCTATTGCTAATGGTTCACAATGATCCATGATCGGGTCTACTTCTATGCATGAACGTTGTCGTTTCGAAGTTGGGACAGATGCCGTTGTCTCCTGATTAAGGCGTTCCTCCAAGGTAGGCAAGTCTAAAACATCACCTTTGTGGCCTAGTGCAGAAGCAGTATCATAGACCCTTAGTGCCTCTATGTTAACGTCGAAGTACTCATCTCGAATATTTCCATCATTTTCCATATTACATCCTCCATCTTCTTCAACTTCAAGTGATACTTTATCATTGTTATCATTACTTTTAACCTTTTTCATGAGCTCAACGTGTAGCATACTTCTACGTTATGTCGTTTTACAAAAGTCTAAAAGATAACACTTAGCATCAAAATCATCTAAAATGATTTTAGGACTTGACGATATTGAACACAAAGAAATGTAATTTATTTTTAATTCCGTATTTTTTTAGTCCACATGAAACCTTTTAAATATATAATCAATAACTTCAGAATATTTCACTTTATCCAGATCATCTAATAGTACTATGCTCTTGATTTCCTTATTCCTTCTGCACCATTCATATAACCCGTCATCTTTCTCCTTCTATTCTCCATCATATTGAAAATAAATGACAATCTCACTCATTTTCATTTAAAATAAAATAAGAAAAAAAAAGATTGTTACGAAAGAATTAAAAAAATAATGAAAAATTGAAGACTAGTTCAAAACTACCAAACCGTCCCCAAAACCACCAAATCGGTCAGGTCAGTCTAGCCGATCAAGTCACTGTACTGTTTTTATGATGGGATTTGCAAATTTACAGATTTTACAAGCCGAAAATTAGTGCAAAATAGGTCGAATCATTGTTGTTTTTTTCTATATTAAGCTCCCAAGCCATGAATGTCCAACCTTTGAACAACTTCGAAAATTATTTAAACAAAAAAAAATTGAGGATTTGAGATGAACTTTCCAAAATTTTAGAGATTTTACAAACTTTTAGTACTTCATCTCCTCTCCTTGTGACTGGAAATCGATGCCCGGAATATGAAAACGGTGCAAGCTGTTAACCCGAATACAAGGATGGTCGTTTTAAGGGGGATAATGGAGATGAAAAATGATGGTCGTTTTGAGGGGGTGAAGGAGATGAAACTAATGAAAAAAGTGGGTTTTTTCAGTTTTTTTTTTTAAAAGAAGATAGTCCTTTTATTGGATCCCCTTTTATTTTATTTTCCTTTATTTTTATTTTTCACTTGTAAAGGGTAATTTGGAGAAAAGAAAATATTAATTAATGAATGAGGCTAGCCTTGTAATGTTTTCTCTTTGGGGTCTAGTGTTGCAACATGATACCTATTTTAATCCCATATTTACAAAGCCCCCCACGAAAGGTGCAATACTCCATTTTGGCAAAAAAATAAAAAATAAAAAATAAAAAATAAAAAAGGGAGAAGGAGAGAACAGTCTCATGGATTGAATAAAAACATGGGAAAATATGCACTTGAATGGATCTACTAAATATAAAAAGACAATGATAATATACGTTATATAGATATATGTATATGTATGAATGTATATTGCATATTACTTGAAAATGTAATATGAAAATATATAGCGACTAATATATATATATATATATATATATATACACATACATACTTACGTATTCACATGGAGAGGGGGAAGCAGATTACATCTCAATATGCCTTCAGGGGAAATTTAACTACGGGCTCAAAAAAAAAACAGAAAAAAAAAGGGAAAAAAGTGATAATATGTGCAAGTCTTGGCCTGAAAATTAATGTGTATTCGCTGCATTTACTTCCACAGACAATCCAACGGGCCAACAACATTCAGAAGACCCAAAACATGAACTGGGCCAGAGACTCCCAAAAAAGGCCCAATATTGTCTAAATAGAACAGTAACATGTCAGATTGTGGAAGGGAAATTGACTGTCACCATAGCCCAAAAGATGGGAGAAAGAGG
This sequence comes from Ficus hispida, assembly GCA_025413025.1. Classification (NCBI taxonomy): domain Eukaryota; kingdom Viridiplantae; phylum Streptophyta; class Magnoliopsida; order Rosales; family Moraceae; genus Ficus; species Ficus hispida. The sequence continues at coordinate 21,024,886 of CM046368.1, read as the reverse complement.
AAAATAACATTTTAATACATGTGTCGAAAAATTATAGTATATTTTAGTTTCTAACTTCCCAAAATACCCCTACCCACCCTTCTTTCTCCCAAATCAATTTTCATCTTGTCGTCGGCGATGGCACTACCACTGTGCCCTCCGACATTGTCGCCGGTGACATGGATCACGACTCCATCAGAGCGAATTCTCATTGTCACTGGAAGGAGCTCTCGATGGTTGGTCTCGCACGACTGGTTCGCACGACTCTTGAATTGGAAAATCGTGACACATTTTTCACAAGCAACGCGGATTTTCATATTAGCATTGGTGGAGTGGAGAGGCGGTGATGTATTTTGTATTTCTAATAAAATTTGGGGTTTTTTTAATAAAAATTATATGAAATTATGTCTATTAATCAATTAAATAGGTAAAATTAGTAAAATGCTTTAATGTGTACTGTAAATATGTTATTTTCAATAATCTTTAGTCTACAAATTTCTTGGTGTGTAAATGTATTATTTTCAAAAAAAGAGAATACAATATTTTGTTGTAAGTATAATATTTTTAATAAGAAAATCCAATATTATCTTGTAAAGACATTATTTTCAACCAGAAAAATAATCAAAAAATACAATATTTTCTTGTAAATAAAATATTTTCAATAAAGAAAATCTAATATTTTCTTGAAAATACATTATTTTTAATAAGAAAATAATCCGAAATACAATATTCTCTTGTAAATATAAAATTTTCAGCAAGAAAATGTTTTCTTGTAAATACAATATTTTCAATAAAAAAAATAATCCAAAAATCCAATATTTTCTTGTAAATGTAATATTTTCGACAAGAAAATCCAATGTTTTCTTGTAAGTACATTACTTTCAATAGAAAATAATCTGAAAATATGTTTATAAACAACTAAATAGGTAAAATTTAGTCTAAAAATGCTTTAGTGTGTAATGTGAACATTAAATTTAGTCTAAAATGCTTTAATGTGTGAAAATCCAATATTTTCTTGTATATACATTACTTTCAATTAGAAAATAATCCGACAATAGGATTATGAAAATAGGATTATTACACAATGCTTTGATGTGTAAAAATATATTATTTTCAATAAAATTTAGTCTAAAAATGCTTTGATGTGTAAATATATTATTTTGTAATACGAAAATACAATATTTCTCATAAATATATTATTTTTAATAAGAAAATGCAATATATTACTTTTTTCCCTCCAACGAACATTAATTCTGTGATTCTTTTTAAAAAGTCCAAAACTTAGTTGATATTACAAACTAGCCAAATCAGCCCCAAACCTAACCCTAACCCTAGGGCATAGACCCAAAACTCATCACTGCTCTCTTCCTTGCTCGTCGCCGCTGTCGCTCGCGACTCACCGGAGCAACGCCATAGGATCTCGGAGACAAATCAGAACCTGCAGAAAAACAAAATACTAGAGAATCGCACCCGCGTGCGAGCGAGAGAGAGAAGAAGAGAGAGAGATCCCATTGTCGTCGGCGGATGTTGTTGTCGCGCCACTGTCTCCGTCGGATTCAGTCACAGTCGCGATCCTATCGTCGTTGTCGTCTTCTCTGCTTGACAGCGGCTGCTCTTTAGACGTTTGCGACGGAGTTTCTCCGTCGTTGTTGTCGAGATACAGATCGGAGATCAGGACGGGCTTCTCTTCGTCGCTGTCGCCGAGATCGCGACGATCTCTCTGCCACCGTCGAGTCATCCACCGGCGCAAAAACCAGTGACGCTAGAGAGAAAAATAGCGAGACAAGAGTGAGAGAGAGTGGGAGAGAGATGAAGATAAGATGGAGGGTAAAATTGAAAAGTTAGAACATATTTCAAAATGAAAAATTAAAATATGTTAATAATTTATTATACCTTAAAAGACCTGCTATAAACTTCATTATCATAAATATGTAGGCTGGCTAGAGGTGGGAATTTGGGCCGGGCCGGTCCGTGACCCGTAATTTAGGCCCGGTCCGCGGTCCGGCCCGGCCCGTATTTTACGGGCCCGGTAAAAGCCCGGCCCTATAATAAGAGGCGGGCTGGGCTCCCTTTCTAGGCCCGATGGGCCGGGCCGGCCCGGCCCAAAAATTTAGGCCCGATGGGCCGGCCCGATATTTAAAATTATATATATTATTTTTATTAAAATTTTCATTATTTTTAAAATTTTTATTAAAAAAATTATATATATTAAATATTAATATTATAATATTATATTATATATATTAAAAAAAAAAACAAAAAAAGAAACTTGGGCCAACGGCTATATTAGCCGTTGGCCCACCAACGGCTATATTAGCCGTTGGACACTTGGACTGTCTCAAAGACAGTATTAGTAAGTAGTAACTGTTAAAGTCAGTGAGTGACCAACGGCTATTAAAGCCGTTGGTCCAAAATTTTTTTTTTTAATAATAATAAATTTTTTATTAAAAACTTTAAAATTTTTATTTTTATTTTTTTTAAATTTCATTCTCCCATTCTATAAATACCCTTCAATTTTTTTATTTTTCACACATCTTCTCCTATCTCTCCTTTCAATCTCTCATTCTCTAATTTCTTTCTCTATTTTCTCTTATTTCCAATTTCTCAATTCTCATTATTCAATAATTTTTTTTGTCTAATCTCCTAAATTTACAATAGCTCATATAATCTCATATTCTTATTATATTTATAATCCTCATTCTTGTTATTTCTCTACTTTTTAATAACTCATATTGTCATACTCATTATTTCTAAATTTTAAATTTCTAATACTTACTTTCCTACAAAAAAAAAAAAAAAAAATCAAAATCAAAATGGATCCAAATCCAAATGTTCAACAACCAATTGTTGATCTTGATAATGATTTCTACGGGATGGATGACCGCAACATCAAAGAAGTGGAGATTTCCCGTATGGAGGCTGGCGACAATGTCCCTAATATCAGATGTAGGAGTTTCAATACTCTAATACCATCAAGTCCAATGTTGGCACCATCAAGAAGTAGTTCGGGAAGCACCAGTTGTCCACCCAAAAAGCCAAAAGGTACTGCTACTAAAACCACTTCACGTGCTTGGCAATTCTTCAATGTTATACAGAAAGAGGTCTTCGGCCCCGACGGTAAAAAAATATAAACAAGAATAGCCCAATGTAAGTATTGCCAAAAAACTTTGACTGCTAACAGCTCAAGTGGGACCCGCCACTTATTAGCCCATGGTGAAAGATGTGCTGAGAAACATTACAAGGGAAGGGAGCCAACACAAAGCACTCTAAAATTCAACTCCGATGGCTCAGTAGGTACTTTTTCTTATGATCCCATGGTAGCTAGAGAATCTCTAGCTCGTTTAATTGCCTCTACAGATTTACCTATTAGTTTTGGTGAAAATACTTTTTATGAAGAGCATATTCAAAGATCTTTTTGTCCACAATTTAAAGCCGTTACTAGAAAAACTATTAGGAGTGATATTATATCTTATTATAGTAAAAAACGTACTACATTAATATCTTATATGAATACAAACACATTTTGTATTGCATTGACATCTGATATTTGGGCTGCTAGGTCAAACCAAGATTATATTAGTGTAGTTTCACATTATTTAGATCCTCAATGGCAATTACAAAAAAGAATTATTGGCTTTAGACTTATTGATCAATCTCACAATGCTTTAAATATTAATGATAATATTATGAGTGTTTTAAATGAATTTGGCATTAGCAATTGCATTATTTCAATCACCCTAGATAATGCTTCGGTAAATACTGCTGCAATTCGTTTTCTTGAGAACAACTTGTCAGAATATATTGGTGGAATTTTATTACATCAACGTTGTGCATGTCATATCATCAACCTTATTGTAAAATCAGGTATGAAATTGGTAAGTAGTAACATTGAAAATATTCGTAATGCTCTCCTTTGGATACATAATTCAAATCCTCGCATTACTGACTTTAAGAGGTATTGCAAAGTAGAAGGTTTAAAACCTCGAAAATTTGGGACTGATATGCCGGTAAGGTGGAACTCAACTTATTTAATGTTGAAAAATGCAATAGAATATAAGAATGTTATTTCTATGTTTTATAATACAAAGAATAAAATGATTTTATTATCTGATGTTGATTGGTTTATTGCTGAAAGAATGATTTATTTTTTAGAAACTTTTTATGATGCTACTGTTTTATTGTCTGGTGTTTATTATCCCACTTCTCCACTAGTTTTCACCCAATTAATGTTTATTTCTTCATTGTTTTCTGAATATAGAAATGATGATTTATTTAAACTAATAGTAGAAAAAATGGAGAAAAAGTTTATGAAATATTGGGATCACAATAACATGCCTTTATTATATTGCCTTGTTATTGTTTTAAATCCTATAGTTAAATTAAATGGTCTTTATAATGGTCTTACTCATATTTCTGAACATATGAATGTAGATTTTACTTCAACGTATTCTTTAACATTTAATAACACTAAATGCAAGTTATTTGAGATTTTTGCAAGTTATCATAATAAATTCGGGCAGCAAGTTAACATTGAAATTGAAGAAACTCTTCCAACTGCTGGTGATCGGAAAAAGAAAAAAGTTTTGGGTTTTTTCTCTGCTCCAGCAAGATCGGGCTCTTCATCAAGTTCGAGTGTTAGTTGTCCACTTTCAGCAAGTTCAACTACCACGAGTACGATACACTCGGAGCTCACAAAATACTTAGATACAGATTTTTCACTACTAGACTCAACTACAAATACTGAAGATTTCAAAATTTTAGATTGGTGGAGGTTGCAGTCGACAAATTTTCCAGTGCTTTCTCGTTTAGCACGTGACATCTTAACTATTCCTGTTTCGACAGTTTCTTCTGAATCAGCATTCAGCACAGCTGGAAGGATAATTGAAGATCGGAGGACCTCATTAACACCTGAGATGGTCGAGGTGCTTACATGCCTGAAAGATTGGGAACATGCAGATAAAAGGTTGCAATATACAGTAGAAGATCAAGAGATACTCCAACACTTTAACGAAATGACCATAATCGATGACGATGATATTGACAATGCTCCTGCGGCTCCTTTTTCCGGTTGCTGATGCTGATTGATATATTTTTTTCATTGTAAAATTGTAAATATGAATTAAGATTGCACTCTTTTTTCTTTACTGAGGTTTTATCCCAATGGGTTTTACTTAGTAAAGTTTTTAATGAGGCAATCATGACATCAATAAAATTTTAAATTTCAATTTTATATTCTCTTTTTTGTATCCTTATTTTTTTAATAAAATTTATAATTTTTATTATGTGCTTAATTTATTTTTCAATTTAGTAATATTTAATCAAAAATAACTACTAAACAAACACTGATAAATAATTATAATCTTAAACAACTAAAATTAAAAGTTTAATTATAATGTTAAGTTAACTAACTAACTAATATTATAATTATTAAGTATTAACTAAGCAATTATAATATAAATATAAATATAAAAATAAATAGAAATAGTGTAATAAATTTTTTTCAACAAAGTATAAAATTTTTATTTTTTATCTAAGATAAAATATTGAGATACATTATTAAATTATCAAAAATATACAAATTTATTCAAAAATTACAAAGAAAAAATAAAATTAAATAAAGATTTTAAAATTTAGGCCCGGCCCGGCCCGTTCCTGGCCCGGCCCGCTATCGGCCCGTTCTAAGCCCGCGGGCCGGGCCGGGCATATATTTCAAAAAATCGGCCCGGCCCGGCCCGGCCCTATTTTTCACCGGGCCGGGCCGGGCCGGCCCGAATTTTTGTAATGGCCCGATGGGCTTGGGCCGGGCCGGGCCGGGCGGCCCGAATTCCCACCTCTAAGGCTGGCAAGTAGGCTCAAACAAGACAGTACTTCACACCAAAAAACTCTGTTTACTCTCGGTCATTAAAAAAAAAAAAAAAGTTATATTAAGTAACAAGCGTAACTCCTGTTTCAAATAAGCAAACAATGATGCAAATCAAATACAATTCATAAAACGTGAATTACGATGACTTGATTCCACAAACAGATACTTAGGTAACTTAGTCATAAAAACTACGCGCAGTCACAAATTCCAAATTAAATTTCAAAAGATGTCCTTTAATTCATGTAAGGTCATACACTAGTGAATTATTTAAATTCAAAATTTAAACAAAAAAAAAGTAAAATTACTCAAATTTCAAAATTAGGTCATTTACTTTAAAAATCAAAAATCAAAACCAAAATTCTAAATCAATTTCCAAAAATCCTTTCAATTCCTGGTAAGGTTATACACTAAGGAATTATCTCAAAGAAAAAACAAAAATTAAAGCTAAAGAACTACGGAGACTTTATTACACAAACTGAGTCATAAAAACCAAGTTCAATCACAAATTCGCAAATTTCAAATTCCAAATTCTAAATCAAATCCGAAAACATCCTTTCAATTCCTCATAAGGTCATACATCGAGCAATTATCCAAATACAAAACTCAAATCTTCTGAAAGACAAGTGGCTTGATCCTTCAACGGGATATGTAGGCAACTCAGCAAAATCACCGAGCTCAACTACAATTCCAAACCAATCCCCATTTCCTATTAAAGCAACACAAGAATTCTCATATTATCATAATCGGAATCAAAAGGTTTTCCCTTGTACTAAAGGATTGTAATTAAGAGGTTATTTTTATAATCTTGAATGGGTTGAACTAAAAAAAAAATAAACTCCCATATTACCAAATCCTAACATAAGTGAAATTATGTTGTGTGTAGAATATTTTTCACCTCTCCAAGATGTTTAGAAAAATATGTATAGTGTCATGACAAGTTAGTAATCTTTCAAGCTCAATATCATACTATATAATAGTTTAGCATAATTATAGGTTATGAATTACGTTTAAGATAGTATATGTATGTTTTACTTAATGACTAGAATGTTAATTTGATTTGGTGAGTATGATAGAATTTTTGTTTATATGTATAATTCCGCTTTCTACAAGTAAATTAATTAAGTTTAATTTCAAGAAAAGTAAGTTTTCAGATGGTTCGACATAGTTGGGTAGTCACATCTAGGGTTTCTTATCTCTTTCTCTTTAGGTAAAAGATATACATAGCCGTAAAAAGTTTGAAGAAAGCCCACATATCGGTTATGTTAAGGATAGGAGACTAGCATAGAATATTAATAGTAGAGAAACCTTGGTGCATTTACCACGTTATGAGTATTTGTTTGTTCCATGGAAGACCGAAAAACTGTAGATTTTTGATTTTATCAATAGGGATTAAAGTTTCTAATGAATTATTGTATGCAACACATTTGTGAAGACATGTTTTAGATCTTCTATCTATGTTTTAGATCTTCTATCTATGTTAATTACCTCCCTAAAAACTCTCTTCATTAGCTTCAAAGCATGCCTTTTTATAGGCTGTTAGGTACAATTCTCTTTTCTTAATTTATCCTCTAATAAATTCAGTTTTGACAAAAAGGAAAACAAATTAGGATACTGATCTACTCTTTCTAATTAGGCCTACAACTAGAAAAGGAAAGATTAAATATTTAAGTTGACTTTATTATCAACCATTATACCAAAAGAATTACGCCTAAATAAGGAAAGTTAAATAAATTGGCATGCAAGCCTTACAACTGTACCTTTGCTAGATTCTTCTAGAACTTGAATAGGATATGCATTCCATGCTCTTATGCTAGCCATGACCTCATCATAAAGGGTGCAAATTTCAACTACCCACTCCTATTTATAGGTGGAAAATTCATAATTTTTCACAATTATTTTTTTTCTTAAATTCTCCTTGAATTTCATATTGGTCCTTAAAGATAAAATATTTACCTTCCAAGTCCCTCAAAATGGCCTGTCATGTGGAGGCTTCAACTATAAAAAAATCTTTTCATACTTATCTACAATTACTTGGCCTCCAAGTAGGGTCATGTTTGACATTCCTCGAAATACGCAGTCTATTTTCTTAATAATTTAAATAGTACCAATATTGTTTAACTATCAACAGTATAGTATTGTTGGACAGCAGTTCAGAATTTATATGTACTTAACTAGACTGTATATAGGTTTTTCTTAGGACTTGAAACTACTTAATCTTCCTTGCTCCAAATATTATTCCTGATTATTCTAGAGTGATCCCAATCTTTATTCTGAATTCTACATCCGTAATGACGGTTGGCCATAGTATAATTTCAATATTACTTATTATACGGCAGTACCGTCTTAATCATATCATAAATTATCCTGAACATTAATTGGCCATAACAAAATTAAGAATCATGATTATGCCTTTTTCATCATAAGGCTTTATCCTCGACTAAATAAAATATCATTGAGTCTCATAATACTTATAAGAACTCAAACATACTCTGATAATCAAATCAGATCATGAGTTTCATATTGTCATACATAGTACAGACTTAGATTTCTGTTATTTCTAAGGAAATCACAAGTTCGTAAAAATTTCGGTTATTATAGCTTAGAGCTTGAAAATGAAGGGAGGAGGGTGCTAGAAGGGTGTTGGAGATGGAGAATAGTGTTGATGGTTCTTTTTTCTATTTTGAGCTTGGTGGTGGCTAGAGAAGTTAGGGTTTTTGAGCTTAACTTGTGTGAGAATAAAATGAGGTGTTATGGGCTTATTTTCAGCCAACATTTACCTTAAAGGAGCTATATTTTGAGGGGTAAAATTGAAAAATTTTTGGCTGATTCTTCCCTTCATTGCTGCCACTTAAAGAGAGGGAGTTGAGTTGAAAATTTTGTTCAACAAAGTGAAGACAAGGGGTCACTTTCACTTGTTTCTTATTTGGGTCAACTTGCCAAAATAAACAATATCATCTCTTACATGAGGTTACATGCATGCACCACTTTCTTTTCTTTTTTTTTCTTTTTTTTCTTTTTTTTCTCATTTGTTCAAATATCTTCTTGCTTTTTGATACAAAAATCCCGATCCCCTTGGTTATTTTCTTATCTTCATTTTGTTTTTCTTTCTTCCAATTTTTCCACCATCGATCAAAAGTTGTCATCCTTATTCTCATCCATTCGATCTTCCATTATACCAATCTTTACTTTAAACTCTCATTGGTCACTTATCATCCAAAACTTGGCTATTGATTTGCCTATGATTCTTTAATATAAAATATACACTATTGATTTCAAACTTAAGCACAATTCTTGATCAATCTTCTACCTTTGGATTCTCTAAGAGTAAATACTAATCACTCATCTTCTATCTATATGACACATTAATTTCTCAATCATACTCTCAAAACTTAACTATTGATATGATCAAAATAAATACTAAGATCATTAAATTGACCTACTAATAAAAATTGATCAAAAATTAACATTTATCCCTTTAATACGACATAATAAATTTTTCATATAAATTTATATGTCGTTCAAGTCATCTTTTATGCATTTATAAGTTTTCATTTAAATAGAGAAACTCAATATTGTTAAATCATTGACATCATCATATTGATTATACATATACAAGCATTCACGATCTTGAAATTTAATATTCATCAAAATAATCCATTAGAAGTATATTAATGAAGGAAATCCATGATAATAGTTCATGAATCAAGTTTATAAATTTCTAATACGTCACATCCGGCATGCTAGCTGGCATTGTACACATTGTGCTAAATATACTTAAAATAAATGAAAATAAATGTTCCTAAAAAATGAGATATATGTTTCTTTAAGAAAAATAAAACTTAAGAAAAAAAAAATATTTCGGTATTTTTACGAAAATTAAAAAGTTTAAGTATGTTTAAGCATTAAGTAGCGGCCACGTAAGGTGGGTCACCAGATCCTCGACACCGACAACTTTCCCGCCGACGCTGGCAACCGACCAGATTCCCCCCCCCCCCCCCGACATCGACAAGCCTAGGTGCTCCCCTGACACCGGTGCCCCCCCCCCCCACCCCCGACTCCGTCCTATGCCTCGCCCCTCCCACCCTACCCCCAATGCTAGGCTTGGGCCCCCCACCCATGACGTGACCCAGGCCCCGGCCCCCCATCCCACCATCGACGCGACCCAAGCCCGGCCAAATTTGGCCCCCCTTGCTGAGCTTTCGCTATTCGGAGACAGCAAAATCACCTCCCACCGGTGACCTTCCACCCACCGGTGAGAGAGGAGGGAGAGAGGGTTTTTTTTTTTTTTTTTTTTTTTTTTTTTTTTTTTTTTTAATTTAAGGAAAGAGAAATAGGAAATATGGTGCATTCATCTTAAAATATATAATTTTTAACCTCATTTTTTCTAAGCTTCCGTCTAATAAATTAGTTGAGGATGAAAATTTTAAATTGAAGTTGATTGATTTTTTAAATATTAATTATAATTTTTATTGATTTTTTAAAAAAATATAAAAATTGAGACGAAAATTTTGAGTGAAAGAGGTTTTTGAGAGGAAGAAGAAGAAGTAGAAGAAGAAGAAAAAAAAAACTCCGTTCCGTTTTTGAGGATTCAATTGTTTAAAAGAAATTGACCCTCGGAAGATGTCTCCGGTTGACCTCGGAAGCTGCACAGAAGAGCTGCTGAAGTTGACCCTCCAATGTCGTACCAGCGAAACCCTAGAATTCGACCTTGGTCTCTCCAAGGACTTCTGTTCTCTCCTCCTCAAACCCGACCCTTCCCACGATCCCTTCCCTGCCTCCCACTCTACTGGTAATTTCGCTCTTCTTCCGTTTGTTTCCCGAGAAAATACCAAAATTAACATATATTATGTTTTAACTATATTTGATTAGTCATTTGCTGATTAATATTTATTCATGGTTGTTCTATTTTGATCACATGGACATCGAAGAGAGTAAAAGTGCTCTGAATTTTTTTTTTTTTGGCCCCTTCAATCAATGCCTCTGCTAATGATCTTTTTCATTGGAATGTTCGATAGTATGTCCAAGCACGTATTGGAAAGAAAAAAATAAGAACGGAAAAAAAAGAGAAAAAAAGAGAGAGAGAGTGAGAGAATTCTGCCACTTATGTTGATGATTAAGTATTCTTATTCATGATTTTTTTTTTCCTCATTTGAAAGTATTGATATGATAATTTCTATGGTTTTTGTTCTCCTTTCCGGTGGGGGTTTTTTTTTTTTTTTTTTTCTTTTTTCATAAAGATTTAAATTTACAAGAGAAATTTGATTGTTACCATCATTTTTTTTTTAATAATTGTTACCATCATTTGATCTAATACGAACTATAAACTTTCTTGATTTAAATGGTAAATTGCTCATTTAGTCTCTAAATTTTTAACTTTATACAATTTTGATCTAAATTCTTTTTTTCATAGCTTGAATGACCCTAAACTATTAAATGTTGCTACAATAGTGCTTTTCGTTAAATTTTGGACAAAATCTGTTAGTAATTTGGTCAAAAAGTGATGCTAACTAATGGATTGCATCCAAAAATAAACAGAAACAATTACTGTAGTAATGTTTTTAATAGTTTTGTGTCAATACAGCTATAAAAAAAAAGGGACAAGGACCAATATTGTTCAAAGTTAAAAGTTTACGGACCAATCTTGCAATTTACCAAAAAAAAAGAAAGGGGGTAGAACCTAGGATGTTAGTATTTCTTCAATCATTAACATCCAATAAAAAAGTTTTACATTGTTTATTTATTGGACGGGTTTATTTGTTGATAGTTGATTCTGATCTTTTTTTTTTTTTTTTTTTTTTCACTCTCCTGTTTTCTCTATGTTGCAGATCATTTTGAAGGAGTACCTCCATACCCTTTATGCAAGCGTTTGGCATATGGTTTGCAGCAATCCATGACATATGGAACCTTTTATAGTACATATAATGAAATGCCCTTGATTGGCGTAAATAATTCCTTGAAGCAGAAGGAGCAAGGTTGGCAGAAGCTGATTACAGAAAAGGGATTTGAACTGGGTAATGTTAGTTATAGATAGCCGTTCTCTCTTTACCTGTGCAATTCTCTTCGTTTTTCTGTCTTTTACTATTTTCATATATGTTTCTTTGAGTGATCTCGTCATGCGCTCTCACATTTTATGTTTCTGCAGATGTTGAAGACTGTTGACCACGAACTACATGTACAGGAGCCTTTCTTTTCTCAGCTGAAAGGTATAAAATGTCGCGTATTGTATTGCTTCTTTGCATATCTAGTACATAACCGATATCTACTTGAAGCTTATTAGTAATTTGAGATTGTTCATAGATGGACTCAAAACAATTGAAGGCAGGTGTGCTGCTGATAAATACAGTAGGTATGTGAAGAAAATCGAGAGAAGGAATATTTTCTTCTTATTTTCTGATAATAATACACTGCCTTTAAATACAGAAAACAGGGAAATAACTAGACCCACTAAAACCGGAAACTAACAGAGTATTACCCCTAAATGAGATCGGGAAACAATGCCCAAATCTCCTACAGATCAGCTATAATAAACAGAAAATAAATTACATAACTAGTTTCCTAAAATAACTCAAACTCAATATCTTCGACACTCCCCCTCAAGCTGGGCTGAATATGTTGTTCATGCCTAGCTTGGAACTTAGATATTGAAAATACTTCCTCGGTAGAGCCTTGGTTAGAATGTCTGCAACTTGGAGACTAGTTGGAGTATATATGACTTGAACTTCTCCTCCTTCAATTTTTTCTTTTATAAAATGTCGGTCAATCTCTACATGTTTTGTCCTGTCATGGTGAACCGGGTTCTTAGCTATGCTGATGGCCGATTGATTGTCACAAAACATCTTCATAGGGTCTTTTAGAGACACATTTAGCTCCCCTAGTAGTCTTCTTAGCCATATTCCTTCACAAATACCGTGTGCCATAGCTCTCAATTCTGCTTCTGCACTACTCCTGGAGACAACTGACTGTTTCTTGCTTCGCCAAGTAACCAAATTCCCCCACACATATGTGCAATAGCCAGAAGTGGATCTCCTGTCACTGATTGAACCTGCCCAATCTGCATCACTAAAGATTTCTACTCCTCTGTTTGGAGTTTTCTTGAAGAATAGACCCTTACCAGGAGTTAACTTGAGATATCTCAAGATTCTATAAATGGCCTCCATGTGAACTTCCCTTGGATTGTTCATATATTGGCTTACAACACTCACTGGAAAACCAATGTCCGGTCGAGTGTGAGCCAGATAGATGAGCTTTCCTACAAGTCTTTGATATCTGCCTTTATTTATAGGTGCACTTTCTTCTGTGTTGCCAAGCTTATTCGTAGAATCCATAGGAGTATCTGCCGGCTTACACCCAATCATCCCAGTGTCCTTTAGAAGATCAAGGACGTATTTGCGCTGTGAAACTGAGATGCCTGTCCTGGATCGAGCCACCTCCATGCCTAGGAAGTATCTAAGAGCTCCCAAGTCCTTGATTTCAAATTCCTTGGCCAAAATCTGTTTAAGTTGGGCTATCTCCTCATCGTGATCGCCTGTAACAACAATATCATCCACGTAGACAATGAGAATCGCAAGTTTACCTTCAGAAGAAGCTTTGACGAAAAGTGTATAGTCGGCTTGGCACTGAGTGTATCCATTCCTCCTTACTACTCTAGTAAATCTGTCAAACCATGCTCTGGGAGACTGCTCGAGTCCATACAATGACTTCTTCAGTTTGCAGACTCGGTTGGTTGTAGTTGGAGTCTCAAACCCGGGTGGAATAGTCATGAAAACTTCTTCTTCAAGATCTCCATTGAGGAATGCATTCTTCACATCTAGTTGGTGTAGAGGCCAATCTAGATTTGCAGCCAAGGATAGTGTAGGAATATTATGTAATATCTCATAGATCTTCTAAATATAGAAAGAAAGTATTAGGAAAGTTTCCCATTAATTGGGTTTTGTATTCTTGGCATATACACGGCTATAAAGCCATTGTAATTATTCTTGTAATAAAAAGAGAAGTAAAATTATTATTCAGAACAGCAAAGGCTTATAGGGTTTTCTCCTTCTAATCTCTTTTATGGTATCAGAGATTTAAAAAGAGATTTCGGAAGTTGAGAGAACCATGTCGGGAACAAGCGGAGATGATTTCGAGGCTCACTCTAGGGCTCCGAAATCTATTTCCACAATTGTTCCGGCTGTTACTGTGGACAATACTTCTCATAATTTGCAGATCACCACTCAAAAATTGAACGGGAAGAATTTCTTACAATGGTCTCGTTCGGCTGCATTGGTGATTCGGGGCAAAGGCAAAATTGCTTTTATCAATGGTTCCTCTCCTCGTCCAGATTTTGATGATCCTTTGTATGCCTCAAGGGATGCTACCAATTCCCTAGTCATGGCATGGCTGATTCATTCAATGGATGATGAGATTGGCGACACCTACCTTTTTTATTCTACGGCAAAGGAAATCTGGGATGCCGTCGCTCTTGCCTACTCCGATTTGGAGAATTCTTCACAATTGTTTGAGTTGCGCAATCGAGCACGTAATCTTCGACAGGGAGAGATGGATGTCACTCAATATTATAGCAGCTTGCGGAAGTTGTGGCAAGAGGTTGATATGTTCCATTCCGTTTCGTGGAAAGATCCGGCTGATGCTCTTTTGTTCAAGAAGCTAGTTCAAAAGGATCGTATATATGATTTTTTGGCTGGGTTGAATAAAGAGTTAGATGATGTGCGCGGCCGTCTTCTCGGGGTTCGACCTTTACCGTCTATGGACGAAATTTTTGCAGAGGTTCGTCGTGAAGATCATCGTCGACGAGTGATGCTTGGTGATATCGGGTCTGCTCAAATGGACGCTTCCGCACTTGCTGTGAATCGTAATAATCCCAACAGATCGTCAAATTCCTCTAAAACCCATGCCTGGTGTGATCACTGTAACAAGGCGTATCATACGAGGGAGACTTGTTGGCTGATTCACGGCAAGCCCGAGAATTTTGTACCTAATCGCCTAAAACGGAAAGGAGTCCAACCACAGCCTCCGAAACCTGGAAGCGTGAACCTCACAAACGCACAGGTTGAACACTTGTGTAGTCTGCTGTCCAATACTCCTGTCAACAGTCCGGTAGCCGGTGCGAGTCCTTCGGCCACTACTCCTGCGCCTACAAGCGTCTCTCTTATGGCCAGACAAGGTATTTCGGATCCATCTGTTGCCAATATGCTGAATTTAGGTGAGCAATGGATTGTTGATTCTGGCGCTACCGATCATATGACCGGTACTTCTCAATTTTTTCTCTCTTATTTGCCTAGTTCTGGACAACAAAAGGTTCAGATGGCAGATGGAACCTTGTCCACTGTGGCTGGTAAAGGAACTATTCGGCTATCCCCTGCGCTTCTTTTGCAGGATGTCCTCCATGTTCCAAACTTGACTTATAATTTAATTTCAGTTTGTAAACTGACTTCCGACCTGCCTTGTGGTGTTAATTTCTTGAAAAATGCTTGTGTTTTCCAGGATTTGAGGACGGGGAAGAGGATTGGCAGTGCTAGGAGCTTAAATGGCCTTTACTATTTTTCGGTTTCATCTCCAACAAAGAATAATGTTAGCTCTCCTATGTGTCTGTCTACTGTTTCTGTTGAAAAACAAGTAATGTTATTACATTTTCGATTGGGTCATCCAAGTTTTACTTATATGAAACATTTGTTCCCTCATTTATTTTTAATAAAAGTTTAGTTTTCCAATGTGATTTTTGTCAATTGGCCAAACACACCCGCACATACTTACCTCCTCAAACTTACCATCCATCTACACCATTTGCGCTCATTCACAGTGATATTTGGGGTCCTTCACGTGCTCCTACTCTTTTCTCTAAACGATGGTTTATTACATTTATTGATGACCATACCCGACTATCTTGGGTTTATGTTCTTAAAGATAAATCTGATGCCTCCTCGGTTTTTAAGAACTTTTACCAAATGGTTCAAACACAATTTGATACAAAAATCCGGCTTATTCGTACTGATAATGGTACTGAATACTTCAATTCCATTCTTGGTGATTTTTTTAAAAACCATGGTATTCTACACCAAAGCTCTTGTATCGATACACCCAAACAAAATGGTGTGGCTGAAAGAAAAAACCGTCATCTTTTAGAGGTTGCCCGTGCACTTATGTTTTCCACCAATGTTCCGAAACATTTCTGGGGCGATGCGGTTTTAACTGCTTGCTACTTGATCAATCGCCTTCCATCAAAGATTCTAAACTATCAAACACCTCTTTCCTATTTCTCGAGTCTCTTCCCTACTTACCGTGTTTTTTCTCACCTAGACTCTCGGGTTTTTGGGTGTGTGGTTTTTGTTCATGTTCCGAGTCAAGGGAGGTCGAAACTGGATCCTCGCTCACTAAAGTGTGTTTTCCTAGGATACTCCGCTACCCAAAAAGGTTATAGGTGTTATTGTCCCCAAACCAGGAAATATTATATCTCCACTGATGTTACCTTTTTGAAAATCAGGCTTTTACACCCGAAATTTGCCTCAGGGGGAGAGTGTGAGTGATCCAAATTTCTGGGATAGTTTTAAATTTAGTATTGATTCGGATTCCAACACCCCAAATCCTCAAACAGAATCTTCCCTCTTAAAAAAACCCGACACCATAGCACTGTCCCACCTTCAGAAAAAATTCTACAGCCTGTCCCTGTTGTACATCCCAAAGTCAAGGATATGCTAACTTATTCAAGGAGAAAGAATCGAAAGAAAAATAAAGGATTTGAGTCCCTACAATCTCAATCCTCAAATCCGGATACAAATCTTGGAGATCATGAAGTTCCTGTGGATAAAGTAAACAAGTCCTGTACTCATCATCCGATCTCAAACTTTGTTGAGTATAATAAGCTCTCTGGTTGCTACAAGACATTTGTTACCAACTTGACAGAGGTAGAGATTCCAAAAACAGTTGATGAAGCCTTAAAGAAACCGGTATGGAAGGCTGCTATTTTGGAAGAAATACGGGCGTTGGAAAAGAACCGGATGTGGGATTTAGTTGAACGGCCTAAAGACAAAACTGTTATTGGATGTAAGTGGGTCTTCACGGTGAAATACAAGGCTGATGGTTCTATTGAGAGGTTCAAAGCTAGACTAGTTGCAAAAGGTTATACGCAAACCTATGGGGTTGATTATCAAGAGACATTTGCTCCTGTTGCCAAAATTAATACGGTGCGTGTACTTCTATCTCTTGCTGCTAACTTAGATTGGCCCCTACAACAGCTAGATGTGAAGAATGCTTTTTTAAATGGAACTCTCGAGGAAGATGTCTTTATGGACCTACCGCCTGGATTTACTAATGGAAGCCACGGCAAGGTTGTTAAACTGCGGAAGAGTTTGTATGGACTCAAGCAGTCTCCACGTGCTTGGTTTGACAGGTTCATGAGAGCTATGAAGA
>CM046368.1:20943290-21007538 GCA_025413025.1 Ficus hispida | reverse complement strand
TCTCTCTTTTTTTCTTTGGCCTCTTGCTCTTTTACACTCGTTTTCTTTTGTTCACTCTCGTTCTTTGATCGCTCTCTTTCTGTAATCTCACTTGATCCTCATATACTTGTTGCGGTGTCAATGGTACAAGAGTGATTGGTTGTTGATTAAGTACAAAGGAGAATTTGTTTGTAAAGTCGTCATGCTTCACATGCCTATCAAACTGCCATGGTCGCCCTAGCAACAAGTATCCTGCTTGCATCGGTACTACATCACACAACACTTCATCTTCGTATTTACCGATTCGAAACGCAACTAACACCTGCTTGTTCACCCTTATCTCACCACTATCATTTAACCATTGCAGGTTGTAAGGCCGTGGGTGCTTCAATGTTGGCAGGCCCAATTTTTCCACCATTGTTATGCTTGCAACATTAGTACAACTGCCACCATCAATAATCACACTATATACCTTATCTTTGACATAGCACCTAGTGTAAAAGATGTTTTCCCACTGCACGTCTTTGACTTCTTTTGCTTGCAAGCTCAATGCTCTCCTTGCCGCCAATGTTAATGCCTCAGGGGCTGAATACTCATCCTCGGGAACGTCCTCCAATGGTGGCATGTCATCGGTGTCAGAATCTTCATTGTTGGCCATAATTTCACCATTGTCTCGCAACACCATGACTCTCTTATTCGGATATTGACTCGATATGTGACCCCTGCCTTGACATTTGAAACACTTAATGTCACGATTGTGAGTGGAAGTAGAGTCATTTTTACCTTGTGAATTGAAAGTTGAGAAAGGAGGCTTAGTCTCGGCCTTAGGGTTGTCCTTGGCTTTCTCTTCCTTCTTTGAATAAGTCGGCTTCTAAGGAGTTTGTTCCGTATAATAGCCTGGCCGTGTACCCCTCCTCTTAAGTTTCTTCTCAACTTTAATGGCTATGTATACCATCTCCTCCAACTCCACATAATGTTACAACTCCACCTGATTGGCGATTTCTTGATTCCAACCTGCCAAAAACCTGACCATGGTCGCTTCTTGATCCTCCTCTACATTTGCTCGGATCATTGTTACCTCCATCTCTTGGTAATAATCTTCGACACTCCGATTGCCTTTTGTGAGCCTTTGCAGCTTCTTGTACAAATCCCGGTAATAGTGACTTGGAACAAAATGCCTCCTCATCACCGTTTTCATGTCCTCTCAAGTTTCCACCAGTCTTTCTCTATTTCGTCTCCTGTTTAATACCAATTGATCCCACCAAACAATAGCATAGTCAGAAAACTCAACGGCTGTGAGTTTTACCTTCTTCATCTCGGAGTAGTTGTGGTAATCAAAAACTAGCTCCATCTTCTTTTCCCATTCTAGATAAGCCTCGGGATCATTATTGCCGTGAAACGAAGGCACCTTCATCTTAATGCTGCCCAAATTATTATCCTCCCTATTCCTATCTCTTCTAACTCGTCCAAACCTCATTATAATTTTAATAAATATTTGTGTTACAAGTCTTTGCGATCATGACACCTCAGTGATATGAAAAATCTTAACGATTATTCAAACAGGTCATACTGGCCTGAGCAGTCAGGTAGGTCTAATATTTATTTATATCGAATGTTTGTCAGTCTTTCAGGTCATGACACCAAAATTTTTTTGTATTTTTTATTATAGTTTTCTCAGTCATCCAAATCAGGTAATTTTTTTTCCCGGACCAATTGTCGATTTTACCGGTCATGACACCCAAGTGATATAATGATTATTCAAATAGGCCATACTGGTTTGAGTGGTCAAGTGGGTCCAGTATTTATTTATATCGAATGTTTGTCGGTCTTTCATAGTTTTCCCAGTCACTCAGACCAGGTAATTTTTTTTGTCCGGACCAGTTGTCAGTTTTGCTAATCATGACACCCAAGTGATATAACAATTATTCAAACAGACCTTACCGACTGAGTGGTCAGGTGGGTTCGGTATTTATTTATATGGAATGTTTCTTGATCTTTCAAGTCATAACACTAAAGTTTTTTTACATTCTCTATCAAAGTTTTCCCATTCACCCAAACTAAGTAATTTTTTTTCTTGGACTTGTTGTCGATTTTGCCAGTCATGATACCCAAGTGATATAACAATTATTCAAATAGGCCATACCGGCTGAGCGGTCAGGTGGGTCCGATATTTATTTATATCGAATGTTTGTTAGTCTTTCAGGTCATGACATTAATTTTTTTTTTTTTTTTGCATTTTTTATCATATTTTTCCTAGTCACCCAGACTATGTAAAATTTTTTTTTTTCTGGATCAATTGTCATTTTTGCCGGTCATGACACTTAAGTGATATAACGATTATTCAAACAAGCCATACCGGCCTGAGCGGTCAGATAGGTCCGGTATTTATTTATATGGAATGTTTGTCGGTCTTTCAAGTCATGACACTAGAGTGATATGATGCTTTTATAACTGATTTTTCGAACCTGCCAGACCGGCTTGAGTGGTCAGGTGGGTCTGGTATTTATTTACATTAAATAGTTATTGGTCTTTTCGGTCATGACACTAAAGTAGTTTTGCATCCTTTAAATATAAATATAAGAAAGTAAAATTCATTTAAATAAAAAATCGATAACATGTTGACTTATTTTAATCAAACACCAACACTAAGGACCCTGTAAAAAACAATTAAAATGATTTTAGCCACTATAATATCCAAAATACAGTTCATCACTACAAACATAATTCAATTACTAATACAAGATATATAGTCCAAAATCTTTAGTAAAAGTTAAAAATAAAAACACGATCATATTTTATGAAAATCTACTTCGATCAAATATATTCAAAGGGGGGTTGTTCATTCTGAGCTCTCATGAGAAATTACTTGATATGATCGCTTGTTTTTGCCTTTCCGATGTTCTCCAATAGAAGGAAATCTGGTTTGTTGAAGCCTCCTACATTTTTTTGTGAAATCAGAAGGTAAGACCTTCTCACTCCTTATGTCATTTGGGATAACCCACTATGATGAGCTTGGGACGGGATATATGGTTTGGACATAATCCAATGCCCATACCTCCTTGAGATAGTATTTTGAGTATAAATCATGCATTTTATGCTTATCCCCTAGAAATGCTGTAAGGGCATGGACATAAGGAATTTTATCGATATCAAATACTTTACATGTGCAGGTTCCCCTTCCTAGGTCAACCAAGAAACTGTCATTCGATCTTGTGACATAATACTCAAGTGTAGTACTGTTTAGTTCTTTCGCAGTCAAGATTGTTGACTCTTTGTATCTTGTATGCAATGTTTTCTCCACCATTGGAGTTAAGCATTGTGAGGAAGATCAAGACTCGACTCCTTATGGTGATTGTTGAACCATTTAGAGATTTTCTCTACAATTAAATCAATGAAGGGCAACAAATGATATGTTCTTGCATTCTTTAGTATCTTTAATCTTAACCTTGCCTGTACCCTCTCCGGCTCTAACACGAGATCCTCGGTGAACACATGATTTGATATTTTGAGAGAGGTGCCATGCACAAAATCCCTCGATGGATGTGGCCAATGCAATGAAAATGTACTTGAACCATTCGTCTTTGTCTACTACCAAGTGTGTGACCGTACCGGGGTTCATTAACTTTATCATGTGTAAATAGCTAGGAAGAATCTTGAAACTAACCTCTGGTGCACCCCTAACATCACTTGTTACTTTTTGTTTGTCCCTCTAAGCTTTGAAGTAGGATATTGACACGTCACGATTTTTCATCATGTCTATCACTCTCTTCGGGATAGGTGTCTCAAGCTGGCCTGGAAACTCCTTTTTTAACATATCTGAAACTAAATTTGCAGTTGCTTGTCTGTTTCATTTATCCACCGAACTAGCAGAGCAGGTATGAGTGTTGTAATATGTTCGGAGAGAGAAACGATCCGAGTTCGTGATCCTCACAGCTCATAATACTCACTTGCAATCTATGACTGTACATTTCACCACAAACAACTTTGTGGTTAACTTGACTATTTTATAATCAAAATAAGCTTTCAACGAAGCATCGATTATCAAATTCTTCACCTCATTTTTGCTTTCAAATTCCTGATCAACTGCAATACCCGTACCATCATCAAAACTAAAAGACACATAACTATCATCTATTGCTAATGGTTCATAATGATCCATGATCGGGTCTACTTCTATGCATAAACGTTGTCATTTCGAAGTTGGGACAGATGCCGTTGTCTCCTGATTAAGGCGTTCCTCCAAGGTAGGCACGTCTAAAACATCACCTTCGTGGCCTAGTGCATAAGCAGCATCATAGACCCTTAGTGCCTCTATGTTAACGTCGAAGTACTCATCTCGAATATTTCCATCATTTTTCATATTACATCCTCCATCTTCTTCAACTTCAAGTGATACTTTATCATTGTTATCATTACTTTCAACCTTTTTCATGAGCTCAATGTGTAGCATACTTCTACGTTATGTCGTTTTATAAAAGTCTAAAAGATTACACTTAGCATCAAAATCATCTAAAATGATTTTAGGACTTGACGATATTGTACACAAAAGAATGTAATTTATTTTTAATTCCGTACTTTTTTTGTCCACATGAAGCCTTTTAAATAGATAATCAATAACTTCAGAATATTTCACTTTATCCGGATCATCTAATAGTACTATGTTCTTGATTTCCTTATTCCTTCTGCAACATTCATATAACCCGTCATCTTTCTCCTTCTATTCTCCATCATATTGAAAATAAATAACAATCTCACTCATTTTCATTTAAAATAAAAATAAGAAAAAAAAAAAGATTGTTACGAAAGAATTTAAAAAATAACGAAAAATTGAAGACTAGTTCAAACTACCAAACCGTCCCCAAAACCACCAAATCGGTCAGGTCAGTGTAGCCGATCAAGTCACTGTATTGTTCTTATGATGGGATTTGTAAATTTACAGATTTTACAAGCCGAAAATTAGTGCAAAATAGGTTGAATCATTGTTGTTTTTTCTATATTAAGCTCCCAAACCATGAATGTCCAACCTTTGAATAACTTCGAAAATGATTTAAACAAAAAAATTTGAGGGTTTGAGATGAACTTACCAAAATTTTAGAGATTTTACAAACTTTTAGTATTTCATCTCCTCTCCTTGTGACTGGAAATCGATGTCCGGAATGTGAAGACGGTGCAAGCTGTTAACCCGAATACAAGGATGGTCGCTTTAAGGGGGATAATGGAGATGAAAATGATGGTCGTTTTGAGGGGTGAAGGAGATGAAACTGATGAAAAAAGTGGGTTTTTTCAGTTTTTTTTTTTTTTTAAGAGAAGATAGTCCTTTTATTGGATCCTCTTTTATTTTATTTTCCTTTATTTTTATTTTTCACTTGTAAAGGGTTATTTGGAGGAAAGAAAATATTAATGAATGAATGAGGCTAGCCTTGCAATGTTTTCTCTTTGGGCTCTAGTGTTGCAACATGATACCTATTTTAATCCCATATTTACAAAGCCCCCCACGAAAGGTGCAATACTCCATTTTGGCAAAAAAATAAAAAATAAAAAATAAAAAAGGGAGAAGGAGAGAACAGTCTCATGGATTGAATAAAAACATGGGAAAATATGCACTTGAATGGATCTGCTAAATATAAAAAGACAAATGATAATATACGTTATATAGATATATGTATATGTATGAATGTATATTGCATATTACTTGAAAATGTAATATGAAAATATATAGCGACTAGTATATATATATATATACATACATACTTACGTATTCACATGGAAAGGGGGAAGCAGATTACATCTCAATATGCCTTCAGGGGAAATTTAACTACGGGCTAAAAAAAAAACAGAAAAAAAAGGGAAAAAAAGTGATAATATGTGCAAGTCTTGGCCTGAAAATTAATGTGCATTCCCTTCATTTACTTCCACAGACAATCTAACGGGCCAACAACATTCAGAAGACCCAAAACATGAACTGGGCCAGAGACTCCCAAAAAAGGCCCAATATTGTCTAAATAGAACAGTAGCATGTCAGATTACGGAAGGGAAATTGACTGTCACCAAAGCCCAAAAGATGGGAGAAAAAGGAAAATAACATTTCAATACATGTGTCGAAATTATAGCATATTTTAGTTTCTAACTTCCCAAAATACCCCTACCCAACCTTCTTTCTCCCAAATCAATTTTCATCTTGTCGTCGGCGATGGCACTGCCATCGTGCCCTCCGACATTGTCGTCGTTGACATGGATCGCGACTTCATCAGAGCGAATTCTCATTGCCACTGGAAGGAGCTCTCGATGGTTGGTCTCGCACGACTGGTTCGCACGACTCTTGAATTGGAAAATCGTGACACATTTTTCACAAGCGATGCGGATTTTCATATTAGCATTAGTGGGATGGAGAGGCGGTGGTGTATTTTGTATTTCTAATAAAATTTGGGGTTTTTTTAATAAAAACAATATGAAATTATGTCTATTAATCAATTAAATAGGTAAAACGAGTCTAACACCCGTGCTACGTACGGTGATGTAGAAATCATAGTTTTTGCTTCTTTTTTTTTGAAAGTAAAAGTAAATAGGACAACTTGTGTACATTTTGAGGTTGACAACCTATAATTATTGACATAAGGAATGCAAATTTTACAATGTTGTTTATAGACCATCTTCTCTCTTTCTTTCTTATTCACCTAGATAAATATATGCATTCGAACAACATTAACGATGTCCAAATCATACATTAATAAAAAATATGTTGTAAGTCTTAGATAACTATTATTTGTTTTTGAGCCAAAAAAAAAAGATAACCATAAATTTTATATATTTTTATTAATTGCTGTATTGCCCAAACAATTTTTCTATGTTTTAATTTGTTGTTCATTTTAAATTTAAAAATAAAAAATAAAAAGAGAGGATGAGGCATTTATGAAAAACACTTCAACAACTTGACATTAATGTGTAGGTCATAAAAATGAAGATAATTATAATCGCAACATAAATAAAAAAAAATATTTCTTAAATGACCATAAAGTCTTATATTCACTTTTTTAATCATTATTAATCTCACGCCACAGGAAGATAAGTATTTAACCACATTAATAATAATATTTGTGTCAATTCCTCAAAAGAACATTCCTAATTTTCCCATAGACATTAAAAAAATGCAGACAAATAAGTTAAGTCTACATTAGTTAATAAAGAATTAAAACAACGAAACTACTTAAAAAAAAGAATACTAACAAATAAATAAATAAGAAAAATAAGGGAATCGGAGAATTTGTCTGCCGTAAAAAAGAAAAGAAAAGAAAAAAAAAGTGTTTCATTCACTCGAAGTAAGGCAGGGATAATAAAGTAATTAGAGTAGAATAATTATGCCTGGCAATCTTTGTCTCTTATAAGCACCTATTCGGTTCCTTTAGCAGAGAGAAATCACAACACACACGAAAGAAGAGCAAGAGAGGAGAGAGGAGAGAGAAAGAGTTCTCAGTTTTTTACAAACTGGGCATTCGAGTGTGCTGAAAAGGCAGGAAGAACAAACTTAAACGGTAAAATAGTAAATTTACTGTACATGAGTAACTTGCATCCTTTAGTCTGTTATATAATATAATGTTGACGAATTCAATAGAGTTAAGATGGTGTGTTCGTCGTCGATTAATAAGATCATTTAATACACCTTCATCAAATATTTTTTATCAGCTTCTAAAAAGTCCATTCAATGACACATAAAGAAAATATACTATGATAATTCACACTCATTATAAAAACCTAAAAATAAAAATCAAATTATTTCTGTATCATTTTCACCTGTTGATGTTGAAAAGGTTTTAAACACCATAAATGACATGTTAGGAAAAAAAAAAAAAACTCGACAATTATACATTTATTTAACAAAAAGTAAAGATTATGATGTCAAGATCTTGAGATATATCGGAGAAACTGAATAAAATATAATTACTAATTCAAAAAAGAAAATTATATATAAGCTTCATAATTGAAAAGAAAAGAACTTTAAGTGTATTCAAGTTTAGTTTAAATTTGTTTATCTTATATAGAATTGCTTTCTTTTTTTTTTTATTTTTATTTTTATAGATCTTCTACAATTTATTTTCTTTTTTAATTTTTTTTAATTTTTTAATTTTTAAAGAAAAATGTACTAAGGTCAGTAGTCTAATTCTCCAACTTTTTTCTCAGAAAAAGAAAATGAAAAAAAAGAAACGGTGCTTGTTATCCTGTACGGAATGTACCACACTTCTAAGGTAGGCTCCAAAATTTGTTCAAGTGCAGCATGTGGGGCCACTGGTCAACGTTGGCAAACATATGTGATATATATGTTCATCTCTCATCAATCAAGATGAATTGGCCACATATGTACGTTATGGTTTATAGTTTATTCTAGAGAGAGAGAGAAAGGAGCAGAAAAAAAAAATGTTAAGAGAGAGAGAGACGAAGAAGATGATTCAAAAGAGAAAGAAAAGACCAAAGAAAAGAGAGAGAGAGAGAGAGAGAGACGTGCACAGAAAAGAGAGAGAGAGGGAAAAAAAAGGTAGAAAGAGAAAGAGAAAAAGACAAAGAAAACCGGCGACCATGCTTAGAGGGGCAAAAACGTGATTTTACTATTCATGAACAGTAAAATCATATATTCCTTTAGTATATACTAATACTGCGTAATGCACGGGAAATGAAGAAATAAATAAATAAATAAATTGAGTATTATATGATAAAAATAGTTAGTTAAGATAAATATTATAATAATTATAATTATAATTCTTCTCAAAATCTCTTCCAACAGTGAAGATGTAAAATCAAAATGACAATAGTACTAACAATAATAAAAAAGAAAACAAAAGCAAAAAAGGAAAAAAAATTATGTAGTTATACTCATTTAAAGAAAAAAAATAAAACAAAAATAAAGCAGAAAACAAAAAAAAAAAAGAACAAAAATCTTTAAACTCAAAAGAACCGGAAAAAACTAACTCTAACAAAAATATTATAACAAAATAAAATATATATATCTCATCTTCTCCTTTTTTAACTGTTTAAAAAAAATAAAAAAAAAATTTTATCAGGTTATATACATGCAAAAACTTAAAAAAATGATTTTTAAAATATAAAACAAAAACAAACAAAAAAAAAACTTGCATGCATAATCCTTAAAAAAAAGGTCTTTAAAAAATAGAACAAAAGAAACAAAAAAGACACAAAAAAATTTCGAAATAAAGATAAAAAATCATTTAAAAATAATAATAAAAAAAAGGCGAAGTGAGAAAAAACATAATACAACAATAGATCATAATCTGATGTCTAAAATTTAGCGTAAAAAAATTTAAAAATAATATTAAGAAAAAAAAAAAGCAAACTCTAAATAAGGGTAAAACCGGCAACACACTATAGGAAAAAGAAAACGAACTACAAAAGAGGCGTGAAACAGTAATTATACTATGTGGGTAGCCGTCAATTTCTGCATAATAGTGGTAAAAATGTCAACTCATTGTAGATGAAGGAAAACCAACTAAATCAGAGGGGTAAAAAAGTCTATGCATTGTAGACAAAATAGTAAAATATGTGAGGACAAAATCGTCCTTCCACTATAGATAAGCCAAAAGCAGCACATAGGATAAGGGCAAAATCGACAGTTTAATGTAGAAAAAGTAACTACTGTACATTACTATAGGGAAAAAAATGTACAGCAAAAGCAACAAAAATTAAAAAAAAACAAAAATAACTGTTTATTAAATAGTAAAATATTGCATCCTTTTACTGTAGCAAAGCAGTAAAAGTAAAAAAAAAAAACTACTCAATGAACAGTACAACAAAGCAGCTAAAGTAAAAAAAAAACTGTAGCAAAGTAGCAAAGGAAAAAAAACACTATTCACTATACAGTAAAAGGTAACACTCCTTTAGTATATTAAGTAATTAGTAAAATGCTTTAATAAGTAATTAGTAAAATGCTTTAATGTGTATTGTAAATATGTTATTTTCAATAATCTTTAGTCTACAAATTTCTTGGTGTGTAAATGTATTATTTTCAAAAAAAGAGAATACAATATTTTGTTGTAAGTATAATATTTTTAATAAGAAAATCCAATATTATCTTGTAAAGACATTATTTTCAACCAGAAAAATAATCAAAAAAATACAATATTTTCTTGTAAATAAAATATTTTCAATAAAGAAAATCTAATATTTTCTTGTAAATACATTATTTTTAATAAGAAAATAATCCGAAATACAATATTCTCTTGTAAATATAAAATTTTCAGCAAGAAAATATTTTCTTGTAAATACAATATTTTCAATAAAAAAAATAATCCAAAAATCCAATATTTTCTTGTAAATGTAATATTTTCGACAAGAAAATCCAATGTTTTCTTGTAAGTACATTACTTTCAATAGAAAATAATCTGAAAATATGTTTATAAACAACTAAATAGGTAAAATTTAGTCTAAAAATACTTTAGTGTGTAATGTGAACATTAAATTTAGTCTAAAATGCTTTAATGTGTGAAAATCCAATATTTTCTTGTATATACGTTACTTTCAATTAGAAAATAATCCGAAAATAGGATTATTACACAATGCTTTGATGTGTAAATATATATTATTTTCAATAAATTTTAGTCTAAAAATGCTTTGATGTGTAAATATATTATTTTGTAATACGAAAATACAATATTTCTCATAAATATATTATTTGGGAGAGACTGTGGTAGAGCCTCTCCCAGAGACCCTATCGATAGAGCTATTTTTTTAATCGTTCGATTTTAATCGAACGGTTGATATTTCATTGTTATCATAGACCTTACCTCATATAAATTTTCTCACCTCAAATTTTCTCGCCGCAGGCGACCCACTTCCGGTATTTTTTCCAACCGCAGGTGACCCAATTTCTCTCTCTCTTCCCCTCCCTCACGCCGGCCCCCACCCTCGGCCTCCCCCCACCCCCGGCCGCCACCTCCCCCTGCACCCCTCCCCCCGACGACCCCCCTCTCTTCCCCTTTCTTTCTATTCTCTTATCTCTTTCTCTTCCCCTCCCTCCCGCCGGCCCCCACCCCGGCCCCCAGCCAGCCCGCCGGCCCCGCCCCCTCCCCCGGCCTCCCCCACCCCCGACGACCCCCTCCCCCGGCCGCCACCCTTCCCGGCCCCCCTTCTCTCTCTTTCTCGCGATTTCGTGAAATCGCGAAATCACGAGAAAGAGAGAGAAGGGGGGGCCGGGGAGGGTGGCGGCCGGCGGGAAGGAGGGAAAGAGAGAGAAAGGGAAAGAGAGAGAGAAGAGAAGAGAGAGAAAGGGAAAGAGAGAGAAATTGGGTCGCCGGCGGCGGAAAAAAATATCGGAAGTGGGTCGCCTGCGGAAATTTAGATCACCTATCTAAAATTAGATAGGTGATCTAAATTCAATTTAAACATGTGATTTTCATTAAAGAATGTTATATTATGATTGATTAGATATAATTTAAGACACAAATTGGATAGGCAATATAAAGTTTATTTGAGAGGGTTAAATGATATATAAATAGTTTCTTTTCCTTTTTCTTTTGGAAGGCATTCAAAGATATATTTATTATTTTCCTATACCCGTTTCTCCAAGAGCTACATGCCTCATGCTATAAAATAATAATATAAAACTTTTAGCTCGACCGTAAAGTTTATTAGAAAGAAAGTAGGTCTATAAATCTATTCATTCGTGCTTGATTTTATAAATTAAATTCATTGTTTAGCACAATTTTAGCGAAAAGAGAGAACTGTCACTTTGGAGAGTGCAAGGAATTAAGCTATCAAACAGATTAGATCGGCAATGCTTGTGGTACTGGCCTATGATATTCATTATTCACATTATTCATGAGACTCATTGTAGAGGCCCAAAGCTTTCACGACTCTTCACTTTTTTGTCCCCAGCACTCTTCTGACGTGTGCTCCTCCTATAAGAAGAAAGTGATCGCCAACTATAAAAGACTGCTTCAAAATTTGCCACACCGATAATCCCAAATGGTATAAAAGTGCAAATAATAATGATAAATACGACATTGCAAAGGGCAACATTAAGAACAAATCAATTGCTAAGGGGACCTAACAAGTCGATTTTGCCTCAAATAAATTTGCAATTCAATTGGAAAAAGTTTGTTATTCGACCGCAAACTAATTAGTAAGAACAAATCATTTATTTTTGGAGAAGTAAATATAAAACATTAAGTTTGAGACTTATATCTCCCATTCTTTTTTTTTTTTTCAGTGTTCTAAAAATTGTCTAACCAATAATATTACGTCCTATCAACTTAAAATTTTGACATGCATTATAATTTTTTTTTACATCTAATTTCATTAAAAAACATGATATAATATAATTAGTTAGACATAATTTAAGATATCAAAATTGGATAAATAATCTAAATTCTTAAGTTTGAAAGTGTTACAAAAATCTCAATATTTTCTCTCATTTGTTTTGTCAGTAAAACATTTAATTTTTCCCCATGAACTTTTTTGTTTTTTTTTTTCCCTTCCAAGAGCTACACGCCTCTTCACTATTTGTTTTCTGCTAGAAGATTCTTTATTATTTCAAATGATCAGTTAATATTCTATGTTGAAGAATACTATAGATTTTGATAATCAAACAAAATGTGAAGATTTTAGGTCGACCAAAAGATTATTCTAAATAAAGTAGGTCTAGAGCCAATTGATTAAATTAATATATTGAACAAACTATAAATCTAATTATTCATGTGATACGAATCACGCCAAGAACTGACGCGACCCTAACTAAATTAGTCTCCAAGATCGAATTCTAAATGGATTTGAATGGAACTGTGACCTGATGCCTAACAAGAAGCACGAACCTTGGTATGTGAGGACGCTACAATCAGCTATGGTTGGACTGATTGATAAGTCTAAGAACGCCCCGGATTTCTCCGATAAGTTTAAAAAGTTCGTTTAAGAAACCAAAGAGAATTAAACCTCCAATTTTTCTATCAAAACTGATCCACTCTTCCTAATTCATGCCTACAACTAGAAAAGGAAAGATTAAATATTTAAATTGACTTTATTATCAGCCATTACAATAAAAGAATTACGCATAAATAAGGAAAGTTAAATAAATTGGCATGCAAACTATGCCTTTACTAGATTCTTCTAGAACTTGAATAGGATCCGCATTCCATGCTCTTATGCTCGCCATGTCCTCATCATTCACCTTCTCTTGAAAAGGATTTGTCCTCAAATCAAGTTCATCACTTGTGAGAAAGCGCATTTGCAACGATATTTTCTTCTTCTATCATTTTTTTTATACTGATTCAATACTAGGAATCAAGACTCAAGATTAATAGAACATAAATGTAAAATAAAGGATATGATAAGCAAAACCTGATTAGAACCCTAGGCTCTTCTACCAAATGATATGAACCACGCTAAGAACTGACGAGACCCTAACCAAATTAGTCTCTAAGATCGAATTCTAAACGGATTTGAATGGAACCGCGACCCGATGCCTAACAAGAAGCAAGAACCTTAGTATATTTGACTTCAACCCATTGTTTAATGCGAAACAAGAACCTCGATATAAGGAAGATGCCATAAACGGTGATGGAAATCCGTTTGATAAGTCGATAGTGAATGCCACGGAAAATTCTGATAAGTTCAAATGGTTCGTCAAAGAACCATAGAGAAAATTCTCTCACATTCTGAATAATTACCTCCCTAAAAACTCTCTTCATTAGCTTCAAAGCATGCCTTTTTATAGGCTGTTAGGTATAATTCTCTTTTCCTAATTTATCTTCTAATAAATTCAGTTTTGACAAAAAGGAAAACAAATTAGGATACTGATCTACTATTCCTGATTTAGGCCTACAACTAGAAAAGGATAGATTAAATATTTAAATTGGCTTTATTATCAGCCATTATACCAAAAGAATTACGCCTAAATAAGGAAAGTTAAATAAATTGACATGCAAGCCTTACAACTATACCTTTGCTAGATTCTTCTAGAACTTGAATAGGATCCGCATTCCATGCTCTTATGCTAGCCATGTCCTCATCATAAAGGGTGCAAATTTCAACTACCCACTCCTATTTATAAGTGAAAAATTCATAATTTTTCACAATTATTTTTTTTCTTAAATTCTCCTTGAATTTCATATTGGTCCTTAAAGACAAAATATTTACCTTCCAAGTCCCTCAAAATGGCCGGTCATGTGAAGGCTTCAACTATAAAAAATCTTTTCATACTTATCTACAATTACTTGACCTCCAAGTAGGGTCATGTTTAACATTCCTCCAAATACGCAGTCTATTTTCTTAATAATTTAGATAGTACCAATATTGTTTAACTATGAACAATATAGTATTGTTGGATAGCAGTTCATAATTTATATGCACTTAACTGGACTGTATATAGGTTTTTCTTAGGACTTGAAACTACTTAATCTTCATTACTCCAAATATTATTCCTGATTATTCTAGAGTGATCCCAATCTTTATTCTGAATTCTACATCTGTAATGACAGTTGGCCATAGTATAATTTCAATATTGCTTATTATACGGCAGTACCGTATTAATCATATCATAAATTATCCTGGTCATTACTTGGCCATAATAAAATTAAGAATCATGATTATGCCTTTTTCATCATAAGGCTTTATCCTCGACTAAATAAACTATCATTGAGTCTCATAATACTTATAAGAACTCAAACATACTCTGATAATCAAATCAGATCATGAGTTTCATATTGTCATACATAGTACAGACTTAGATTTCTGTTATTTCTAAGGAAATCGCAAGTCCGTAAAAATTTCGGTTATTATAGCTTAGAGCTTGAAAATGGAGGGAGGAGGGTGCTAGAAGGGTGTTAGAGATGGAGAATAGTGTTGGCGGTTCTTTTTTCTATTTTGATCTTGGTGGTTGCTAGAGAAGTTAAGGTTTTTGAGCTTAACTTGTGTGAGAATAAAATGAGGTGTTAGGGCTTATTTTCAGCCAACATTTACCTTAAAGGAGCTATATTTTGAAGGGTAAAATTGAAAAGTTTTTGGCTGATTCTTCCTTTCATTGCTGCCACTTAAAGAGAGGGAGTTGGGTAGAAAATTTTGTTCAACAAAGTGAATACAAGGGGTCACTTTCACTTGTTTCTTATTTGGGTCAACTTGCCAAAATAAACAATATTATCTCTTACATGAGGTTGCATGCATGCACCACTTTCTTTTTTTTTTTTTTTTTTCCTCATTTGTTCAAATATCTTTTTGCTTTTTGATACAAAAATCCTGATCCCCTTGGTTATTTTCTTATCTTCATTTTGTCTTTCTTTCTTCCAATTTTTCCACCATCGATCAAAAGTCGTCATCCTTATTCTCATCCATTCGATCTTCCATTATATCAATCCTTACCTTAAGCTCTCATTGGTCACTTATTATCCAAAACTTGGCTATTGATTTGCCTATGATTCTTTAATATAAAATATACACTATTGATTTCAAACTTAAGCATAATTCTTGATCAATCTTCCACCTTGGATTCTCTAAGAGTAAATACTAATCACTCATCTTCTATCTATATGACACATTAATTTCCCAATCATACTCTCAAAACTTAACTAGTGATATGATCAAAATAAATACTAAGATCATTAAATTGACCAACTAATAAAAATTGATCAAAAATTAACATTTATCCCTCTAATACGACATAATAAATTTAAATATAAATTTATATATCGTTCAAGTCATCTTTTATGCATTTATAAGTTCTCATTTAAATAAAGAAACTCAATATTGTTAAATCATTGACATCATCATACTGATGATACATATACAAGCATTCACGATCTTGAAATTTGATATTCATCAAAATAATCAATTAGAAGTATATTAATGAAGGAAATCCATGACAATAGTTCATGAATCAAGTTTACAAATTTCTAATGCGTCACATCCGGCATGCTAACTGAGATTGTACACATTGTGCTAAATATACTTAAAATAAATGAAAATAAATGTTCCTAAAAAATGAGATATATGTTTCTGTAAGAAAAAGAAAACTTAAGAAAAAAAATATTTCGGTATTTTTACGAAAATTAAAAGTTTAAGTATGTTTAAGCATTAAGTAGCTGTCACGTAAGGTGGGTCACCACATCCTCGACACCGGCAACTTCCCCGCCGACGCTGGCAACTGACTAGATTCCCCCCCCCCCCCCTCCGACATTGACAAGCCTAGGTGCTCCCCTGACACCGGTGCCCCCCCCACCCCCGATTCCGTCCTATGCCTCGCCCCTCCCACCCCACCCCCGATGCTAGGCTTGGGCCCCCACCCTTGACGTGACCTAGGCCCTGGCCCCCATCCCACCATCGACGCGACCCAGGCCCCGCCAAATTTGGCCCCCACTTGCCGAGATTCCGCTGTTCGGAGACAGCAAAATCACCTCCCACCGGTGACCTTCCACCCATCGGCGAGAGAGGAGAGAGATAGAGTTTTTTTTTTTTTTTTTTTTTTTTTTTTTTTTTTTTAAGGAAAGAGAAATAGGAAATATGGTGCATTCAATCTCAAAATATATAATTTTTAACCTCATTTTTTCTAAGAATTAGTTGAATATAAAATTTTTAAATTAAAATTGGTTGATTTTTTAAATATTAATTATAATTTTTATTAATTTTTTAGAAAAATATAAAAATTGAACGAAAATTTTGGGTGGAAGAGGTTTTGAAATGAAGAAGAAGAAGCAGAAGAAGAAGAAAAAAAACCTCCGTTCCGTTTTTGAGGATTCAATTGTTTAAAAGAAATTGACCCTCGGAAGATGTCTCCGGTTGACCTCGGAAGCTGCACAGAAGAGCTGCTGAAGTTGACCCTCCAATGTCGTACCAGCGAAACCCTAGAATTCGACCTTGGTCTCTCCAAGGACTTCTGTTCTCTCCTCCTCAAACCCGACCCTTCCCACGATCCCTTCCCTGCCTCCCACTCTACTGGTAATTTCGCTCTTCTTCCGTTTGTTTCCCGAGAAAATACCAAAATTAACATATATTATGTTTTAACTATATTTGATTTGTCATTTGCTGATTAATATTTATTCATGGTTGTTCTATTTTGATCACATGGACATCGAAGAGAGTAAAAGTGCTCTGAATTTTTTTATTTTTGGCCCCTTCAATCAATGCCTCTGCTAATGATCTTTTTCATTGGAATGTTCGATAGTATGTCCAAGCACGTATTGGAAAGAAAAAAATAAGAACGGAAACAAAAGAGAGAAAAAAAGAGAGAGAGTGAGAGAATTCTGCCACTTATGTTGATGATTAAGTATTCTTATTCATGATTTTTTTTTCCCTCATTTGAAAGTATTGATATGATAATTTCTATGGTTTTTGTTCTCCTTTCCTGTGGGGGGTTTTTTTTTTTTTTTTTTCATTAACATTTAAATTTACAAGAGAAATTTGATTGTTACCATCATTTTTTTTTAATAATTGTTACCATCATTTGATCTAATACGAACTATAAACTTTCTTGATTTAAATTGTAAATTGCTCATTTAGTCTCTAAATTTTTAACTTTATACAATTTTGATCCAAATTCTTTTTTTCATAGCTTGAATGACCCTAAACTATTAAATGTTGCTACAATAGTGCTTTTCGTTAAATTTTGGATAAAATCTGTTAGTAATTTGGTCAAAAATTGATGCTAACTAATAGATTGCATCCAAAAATAAACAGAAACAATTACTGTAGTAATGTTTTTAATAGTTTTGTGTCAATACAGCTATAAAAAAAAAGGGACAAGGACCAATATTGTTCAAAGTTAAAAGTTTACGGACCAATCTTGCAATTTACCAAAAAAAAAGAAAGGGGGTAGAACCTAGGATGTTAGTATTTCTTCAATCATTAACATCCAATAAAAAAGTTTTACATTGTTTATTTATTGGACGGGTTTATTTGTTGATAGTTGATTCTGATCTTTTTTTTTTTGTTTTGTTTTGTTTTTTTTTTTTTTTTCACTCTCCTGTTTTCTCTATGTTGCAGATCATTTTGAAGGAGTACCTCCATACCCTTTATACAAGCGTTTGGCATATGGTTTGCAGCAATCCATGACATATGGAACCTTTTATAGTACATATAATGAAATGCCCTTGATTGGCGTAAATAATTCCTTGAAGCAGAAGGAGCAAGGTTGGCAGAAGCTGATTACAGAAAAGGGATTTGAACTGGGTAATGTTAGTTATAGATAGCCGTTCTCTCTTTACCTGTGCAATGCTCTTCGTTTTTCTGTCTTTTACTATTTTCATATATGTTTCTTTGAGTGATCTCGTCATGCGCTCTCACATTTTATGTTTCTGCAGATGTTGAAGACTGTTGACCACGAACTACATGTACAGGAGTCTTTCTTTTCTCAGCTGAAAGGTATAAAATGCCGCGTATTGTATTGCTTCATTGCATATCTAGTACATAACCGATATCTACTTGAAGCTTATTAGTAATTTGAGATTGTTCATAGATGGACTCAAAACAATTGAAGGCAGGTGTGCTGCTGATAAATACAGTAGGTATGTATGACCATGCTATATTTTTCATCTTATCATTGGACATGTTATTTGAAATGATTTTCTGTTGGGCTTTTGCTAAAATACATTATTTGAATTTCTTTATTTTTATTCTGATATTGCCCTAAATATCTCTCCTCTGCGACAAGTAGACTCATAAGGCATGACATGGATGGTATGAGTCTTGTCAAATTTACTAAATGCATTTCTACCCTGTGCATGTGTATTTGCTGTCATGTTTTAATTTGTTGTCACACTAAAACGATTGAAACAGAGTACTTGACTGAACCATGCTATCTCACCTTAGGATGTTATTTCACCTTGAGCTGGTCTAGATCAAAGACCATTTGCCTAAAAAATTTGTATTAGTTCACTGGCCTACCCAGCGGGGATAAAGACTATCATGTCGACATTCCTTAGGACTCTACCTTACTAGCATGCCCGCCTGAATTAGGAAGATATAGTTAGTCCATGAAGCATGGTTAACTCAAATGAAGTCTGACGGCTGTTAATGGGTGGTTGTAAATTTCTAGTTCTTTTCAAATAAGAATGATGAAAAATTGATACTTTTGAAGCGAGTGTTGATACTCCTTATAATGTCATTCGTGATTTTTTTTCCCCTTGTTACATTCATCACCTTTTCTTTCGTGGTACAGGATCAAATCAGGGAGTTTAATTCTCTTTAATGAGTGTCTGGTAATTGAAGTTCAGGTGTCTCTCTGTTTTTGTTTTTGGTATGTGCTTCTCTGTATTATTTAGACTCTGATTTAGGTGACTAAAGTGATTATGAATTTGCAGGACGTACATTAGTATACTTCATTTTCTGACATGTTGGAGGGAGAAGGTCTTGCAAAAGTCCTTCCAGGAGTTAAAACCATTAATGAAGGTGAACCTTTTTTGTTGACTCATTGTGACTGTATGCCAATGAGTTCACTTGCGAAGGAAAGTACGTTGGTAACTGTCCAAAACGAAAGATGGTTGGGTCCTGTAATAGAATCTTCAGATTTC
This sequence comes from Ficus hispida, assembly GCA_025413025.1. NCBI lineage: Eukaryota > Viridiplantae > Streptophyta > Magnoliopsida > Rosales > Moraceae > Ficus > Ficus hispida. The sequence goes on along the minus strand of CM046368.1, from coordinate 20,988,066 downwards.
ATCTCATAAAACCGAAGAGTAAGGGGAGACAATGTTCAGAGGAAAAAAGAAAACTGAAACAACAAATAATCTTTTCTGCATAGCTCATCTTTAAACGATAATTGGTTTATTATTTATCATGAAACTTTTTGGCTTGCAGCCTTGCAGTAGGAGCTTACATTTTCATTGGCTCGAATTGGTACATTGGCTCAGCCTTAAAAACAACCATGTTTTCTGCCCTTGGAAGTCCTCAAAAATCTTTTTTGCTTCTCATGTTTTTTTTTCTCCTACACAATCCTTTCCTTAAATTGGTGTGCATTTGCATTTTGCATCCTCATCGAATTGCATTTGCAGATATGTAAAATTACTCTCTGCATTTTGAACATGAAGTTCAGGTGTACAAATATATAGAAAGTTCTACACAGAAGAGTAGGAAAAGTCAAGTGTTGTTCTTGCAATTTGCATTTCAAAAGTAGCTTCTCAGCCTTATGCTTATTTGGCTGCTATACTCTTTGTGAGTATCCTTATGACTGCAATCCTATATTTAGTTACAAATTTGGTTATCTAGACTGCCACTTTCCTTTTTTTTTTTCTTCTTGGGTTCTGTTCGTGCTAGTGTACTCTCATCTATTCAAATGCTTAACAACCAATCATGTGTTTCTGCTGCTCTAATTCTCGTACGTGGAGGACATGCTCTCACGATTAGAAGGTTGCCTTGATTTTTTGTTTTCCGAACTCGGACTTAGTCTAGAATAGTTTTTTGATAGGCCAATTGATAGGTTCCGGAAGGAGTACCAAATTAATCTTTTTCATGTTAAAGTATTGTAATTGAGTATAGTGACTAGAAATTAAATAAAGATTTAATAATAACGACAAAGATTGGTCATGGAATCATTTTCCACCACAAGGCATGTAACTATAATTAAAATAAGAATTATATCCAACTTTCTAGTGAAAGAACATAAAGAATCTCAATTGAAAAATTGGAAAATAAAACCTAAATCATTCAATTATAAATTATATATCTCGGGTTTTGGAATCCCCCTTATTCCAAAACAAACCTAACTAAATATGATTGAAAAGAACAATAAAATAAAAACTAAGGATATGGAAGAGAAGAGAATAAAGGAAGAAGAACGATTTTGGTCTTGAAAATTTCTATGCAGACAATCTTCTTGAGCCACCAATGGATCTCCTCTTTTTCTTCTTTTTCTTCTTCTCCTCCATGAATGGCTGCTAAAGAATGGTCAAAAGACACCCAAACGAAACCCAAAAGGACCAATTTATAATGGCACCCACCTAAAATCAAAAGGTCTTCGATACGAGTTGTAATGGGGCCAAGGGGTAGTGGCGTGGCTAAAGAATAAAAGGGATAGGATGTTACAAAGGATTCAAAGACTTCATGGAGTGACAGACATCAGAGAATTCATCAAGGATTATTTGTCAAAACCCCAGGTAGTAACTAAAAACATAGACCGAATATCATTCTGTTGGGCCTTCACTTCATTAGACCAACGCACATCCGAAAGTTTAATTCCAAGCTCATGAGATGGTTTTTATAATTTTTTTTTCTTCTTTTATTTTTTCTTTATTTTTTCTTTTCGATTCCTTTGGAATTCTTTTTATTATTATTATTGTTATTGTTATTACTACCTATTGCTATTGCTATTGCTATTTTTTGAAGTGAGAAAGTCAGTTTACAATGCCGAGGTGCTACCGATCTGATGGCGGACATCCAACAACCAGCGCTGCGGTGCTCATCTATTTTTTCTACTAGCACCACAACAGCCATAGGTTAACGACGGGCGCTTGCCCCTCGGCCCTCAGCCACTTGGTCCAATTCATCCGTTTTAGCATGTTTCATCACCTTTTCATTCCGTTGCATCCAAAACACCTACAAAACATAAAAACACTAATAAACACTAAAAAATCTCAAGAAACAAACAAATAAACATAGGATAATTGATATAAAATAATGAAGAATTAAGCACTTATCACCTGCCATACGCTTCACTGATGCTAGGCATGCCAAGCCGTGTGAATTGAGTGAATAGGTGTGTGTGGGGGGTTAGTTTGGTCAATTGAGTATATGGGGAAGCGGGAAATTCTGTTAGTAGCTAGAATAAGATTGGGGAGTGAGAGTTCAATAGGTAGATCTTGAGTGGAGTTTGTGGGAGAGTACAGGGCCTCTCGAATGCTTAGAAATTGCATTTCCTTTATTTTCAGAATTCAATTGAATTTCTACTAGTATTTTCTGTTATTCTGCTTCTCCGTGTGCTTTGGTATATCATTTTCCTATGTTGTCATTTTTTTCCCTTCATTTCTATGAATAAATTAGTTCATTTCTTGTCCAAATAAATGATTAAATAATAAATAAAAGTAGAGGCAGCTTTATCTTTATCATTGCCATCTCACTTTATGGGCATGTTTGGCAGAGCTTTATGGAAATTCTTTTGACTTCCTGACTCAAAAAGTTGCTTCTAGTATGAGAGAAAAGTGGAAGGAAAGGGACGGAGGGAATGGTGGATGGATTTTGGCATTTATGGTTGTCTGGTAGGAGAGTAGAGAGGAAGGAAAGAATTTAGGGAGGGTCTCTCAATCCTTCAAAAAACCTTAATTTTCATCTCTCCTAAATTGGAGAGACTTTTAAAGGATTCAAGCTATCTCATTAGTATAGATAAAACAGTCAATTTACATGTACAATTTATACTTTCCTTTCCTTTGTATCTCTAAACCAAACGAGAGAGATGATTTTTTTCTTTCCTTGTCATACTAAACATCACGAAGGAAAAGACCTCTCCCTCATTCCCCATCTCCCTCACCTAGGTGATCTGCCACTCCCTCCTTCCACTTTTCTCTTCCTCCTACCAAGCATAGCCTTAGTGAAAAGTTGCAGCTTTTGCTTCTCTTCTTCTACTGAAAAAACAGGAGCAAAAACTTTGTCAAACAGGTCCTATATATGATTCCATGGCATTACCTGCTATACTAACACCCTTTTTTTTAATCAGGGAGTGAGTTATGAAGGTGTGCAAGGCCTTCTAGGTCTTACAAGTATAAATGGGACTATTGAGCATGCACTTCCCCCACCAAGATCTGCTCTACTATCATCATTTATGCAGCCATATAAAATCGATGTAAGATAATGAATGAATCAAGCATGAAGAAACTTTTCTGAAATGTTAGATTTGTCTTTGTTCCCTATAGAATATTTAGGAGCTGGTGGAAGGAAAATTTTCAATATTCAGAAAAATTGAAATAAATGGGAAACCACCTTATATATGGCACATTTTCTTTGGCGATACAAAATTAATATAAGATAACCTCTATGAAGGCTGTATTTCAGTATCCTTTTTGCGGACAACAAATAATACCTTGGCTAGCCACCTTAATTCTATATTTCTGATTATGAATTATATCATTTCTAGTTGAGGTGGAGGGTAGCACATTGACCATGGAGCTCGGGCTTGGCAAACGTGCGATAGGAGTAGCAATAATATTGGGTACTTTGGATGGAAATGGTGAGTTCCTCTGTAAGATAACCTCTATGAAGGCTGTATTTCAGTATCCTTTTTACGGACAACAAATAATACCTTGGCTAGCCACCTTAATTCTATATTTCTGATTATGAATTATATCATTTCTAGGTTGAGGTGGTGGAGGGTAGCACATTGACCCATGGAGCTCGGGCCTTGGCCAAACATGCGCATAGGAGTAGCAATAAATATTGGGATACTTTGGATGGAAATGGTGAGTTCCGTGTTCTAATTGGCTTTTTTTTTTTTTTTGGATCTTATATTTCTCTCTGTTCGTTTCTTGTTTTCCTGGTAAGTAGTTTTGCCCAGCTTTTGAGATGTTGATGGACGTCTTGTACTCCTTGGTAATGACATTTCTTTTTTACTTTTTCCCAAATACATTTCTTTCTCCGGTTTTGTACTTTTAAATGTTTTTTGATCTACTTGTTTTTATTTGTCTTACATTATCTGAATCGGCATGTTCCTATTTCCCTGGTAGGGAAATCAGTCAGATCATCATTTATCTTTCTCTTTTGCTTTTGAACACAACACCTTGTTTTCATATGACTAGTAAAATTGAACTCTTGAAGGTCCTTTTTTTTTTTTTTTAATGATAAAAAATCATGAAGATAGTTTGTAATGGTCTTACAAGATCTATAGAAACTGAAAATACTATGGTTAAAACATGACTCCAGATAATGGATGTTGGAGTATGTGTGACATCATTCTGCTCGTAGCATTTTCCCAAGTGAAATGGAGAAAATTTTTTGAAAATTTGATAGTTAGGGAAGTATCATGTAGAAAGAGTTGTATACAAGTGTGTTAACAGATTCGTCTAGCTTGATTTTACTTTTTCAGTTGTCAGAATTCACAAGACACTTTTGGCATAGATTACCAGCGGTAAAAATTTTGACATAAGCCTTGTGTGGCAGTCAATCTCTACAGATACAAACGTTAACAAATGCCAAAATGAACAAAACTTCACCTAATTCTGCAATTTCCGATGTTGATTTGTTGTTAATTCGTTTTTATTCTTTTGGATCAACCCCTTTTTTTTTTTTTTTTAGTTAAGACTATTGTTAATTAAGTTCAAAATTTTTTCACATTTCGAATTTTCTTGATATTACCTTCACTTGTGTGTTTCTTTGTGCACTTTCCAGATTCTGAGAAAAACAGGCTTGCGTTTGACGTCATCACACACTTAATAACACAATGTTCCTGGTTAAATCTGCATATTCTTCCACCATGGTGACGTCTTTGAAATAAGGGTTGCTAATGGATATGGTGCTAGGTGGTCTAAAGATGGCAATAAGGTATGGAAATGATTAGAGCTAAATTCTTGGTTAAGGTGTTTGTGAAAAATGGATTACTACGTGATTCCTATGTTTGCACTATGCTAATTACCAAGGGTTTTAAGAATTTTCTTTGATCATTTTCAAGAAATCTGCCACAAAAATGGATATAAAAGATAAATAAAATGTAAATTAACAAACTTCCAGCCACTCACAAATCTTAAACGCCATATACTGCAGTTTATTAAGTTTTCAGTCTCCTAAAAAGTTTAAATGTCAACTATAGGCTAGTTGAAGGTTTTGATGTTTCAGAATTTTCACCACCAAGTAATATTACCTTGGAAAAAGTATAGTTCATAGTACAGCTAATGTTTCTTTAATTGTCCTTTCAGTTTATTGGATTCCTAGAGCCCTATACAGAAGATGGTCATTCAACGGGATGGAAGCATTGAATTGCCCACGGACTGTCATCTCCGATTTCGTAAATTCGGATAATAGGTAGGCCTTCGTAAGGCACCGTTCTACTCTTTGTTTTCCTTGATAAGACTAATACTTTTAAACCAACAGGACACAACTTTTCTACGGCACATGTGCTTAATTCTTTCATAAGACAAGGGGCTATAGGACGAGCTTCATGATCGGAGTTGTTTGTCATATTCAAGATGTACTTGAAAAAACAGTAACAATCCTTGACATGGATGAATTGGCGCAGTTTTCTCTTGTATAGAACAGTCATCTTGTCAGTGTATCATCTATATGAATCTTGTTCACGCAATTCGCTTGGATGTCACAAACTGCTATATAACAGTCATCTTGTCAATGTATCATCTATATTGGCAGAGTTTTATTTTATTTTATTTTTTTATTTTTAATGTCACAAACTGCTTGGATGCAATCTTCATGGCACATCAGTCAATGTTAATTCGTTCGTTATCTTTACACTTTTTTTCCCCCCCTTTTCGCGTGAGGGTCATATTGTCTTCCATTCTATGTCACTTCTATGTGATTTGTTGAGGCGACTTGGCTGCTGCAACCAAAATTTCACTTCCATTGTCAAAAGCAGAAATGAAATTGGTAGGAACAAGGTTTCTCTCTCCCTCGTCTTTACATATGCGTTACGTGTTTAACTGTATGTGTCACTTTGAAAAGCATGTGTGTTTGTTTAGAAAATCAAACATCTTTTGAAAACCAGTGGACTTCTTGCTGCTTTCTTGCTTTTATTTTCTCACGGTTAACATAACATTCTATTGTAAAGTGGTGGAGCCAAAAAAAAATTTCACACTGGGAGTGAGTTCAACTTAAAAATTGTTGGATGTTATATTCTTATTTTCTTCTTATGTAAATTTACCAACTTTAAAAAGTCCAAAATACGAATTTAAAAATAGTGTATTTTTTGTCTTTTTGAGATTTTAAGTGTAAAATAATATGTATTTATAAATCGAATGTTGGAGCGTACATGAAATTTTTAAAAAATCTTAATAAATTTTGTAATTTCAAAGTTTCAGTAAAAGGACAGGATTATATAGAGGAATTCTTGTTTATCTCTAATAGGTTTTCTCCGGTTTATTAATTGATTTGCCTTTTCGACTTCTAGATGTCTATTATCCATAACTGTATCGCATAAAACACAATTTTTTAATCTATACAATATTTTCGCAATAAGTCTATTTCAAAATAATATTATAAACAAAAAGATAAAAATACAAATTGCATGCCTTACTGTGGAGACAAAATATGAAGAAAAGTTTCAGGAAAAAAATATGGATTAATATGGCCAGCTTTTAGCGTCAAGCAGATGCAAAAATTTTGGGAAAAAAATAAATATGGAATGGACGTATTTAGTCGTTGAGAAGAGAGAGACTTTAGTGAGTTATGATTTCTGAATATAGAGGGAGAGAGAGGAAATAATTGGTTAAATAGGGATGGAGACTCAACAGAAGTAAAAATAAAAATTGAAATTTGGAAATTAATTGGAGTTTGATAACGGGATTATATCTCGTTATTGCTCGTCCATTGATCAGGTGAAGCAACCCCCTGCTCCTAACATTGTTGCTCATTGGATCCCCCACCGGCCACCGGTGGGGATGTTGTCAAATTCAACGCTGATGCAGCTGTTAAGGAGTCTCTTGCCTTTGTAGAAGTTGGGGTGGCTGCTAGGGATGCCAATGGTGTTCTCTTGTGCGCGGCAGCTCTCCGAATTCCTGGGAAGTTTTCTCCTCACGTAGTGGAGTGTCTAGCCCTTAGGGAGGGTGGTAGGATGATATCTCGCAGTGGATAACAGCATTGGCTTCTTAAGTCAGATGCGGTTAATGTGGTGCGAGCGGTTCTTTGTCCAACTCCTAGAGCCCCAGAAGCCTCTATCCTTGCTGATGTTTGGGAGGTTTTATCTTAGAGGTTTATACCTAAATAGCCTTTTCTTATTAAGTTTTTTAATAAATGGTCCAAGTTTTTAAAAATTAATTAAAAAACCAAAGTTTTTAAAAATTAGTTAATATGTCTTTTTTTCTTAGAATGGTTAATCAATTTTGTAAATAGTCAATCAGTTATTGATCATATTTTATAGTTAATCATTGATTGACTGTTGGTTAATCACTAATTGACTATTGATAAATCACTTATTGACCACAGTCAGTCATTGATTGATAATCGGTTAATCATTGATTGACTATCGGTCTATAAATATAACTCATAAATTTTTGTAAATCACTAATTCATAACAAACAAATCACTGATTGATCATTAGTTAATCACTGATTAACCAATGGTCAATCAATGATTGACTCTAGCATAATTAGTGACTAAACAAATATAAAGGGATATGTCAACTTTGGAGGAGTCCGAGATGAGAGTTAGTCACTGATTAACCAATGGTCAATAATTAATTAACTCTCATCTCAGAATGGTCAATCAATGATTAACTCTCATCTCAGACTCCTCCAAAATTGACATATCTTTTTACACTCGTTTAGTCACTAATTGATTGACCCTCAGTCAATCAATGATTGACCATAAACATGTCAAAACACGAGAAACACATAACAATTGAAAAAAATGGATCGAAACACTTTTTTTTTTTTCCAAATTGATGAACAAAAACGTAGAAAATCACATAAACCAAAGTGAAGAGAAAATAAAAACGAGCAAAAGCAAAAGGATAAGCCAATAATCTTGGATAAAACCTAAGTTAAATCGAAATTCACCAAAAAAAAAATGCAAACGAAAAACAAAAGCAAATATTCAGATTTCAATTGCAATTCAAAGAATGAACTGAAATCGAACAAACACAAAGAAAAACACGACGATGGCCAAAAGAGAAACGGGCAGAGGATGAAAAAGAAAGTTGGGAGACAGAGGGGGGGGGGGGTAGGGGAGGTGTTTAGGAAAAATGAAAATTGATTAAACAAAACATAAACATTATGCCATTTAATTAATTAAAATAAATTTAGAGCTATCTATTAAATTATATAATAAATATAGGCTACCCACTATAATTTTTCTTTTTTATCTTATGCTTCCAGTGGAACTTTTTTCTATGTTTCTCGCTCAGGGAATTCATTAGCCCACCACTTGTTAGACCAGTATCCTTGTTCTCAACTATCACATTGAAATTGGCTTCATGTATTGCCAGTTTTTGTTGGCCCTATTGTTGCTATAGATTTGTCTGCGTAATAAATAAAAGCCATGTTTAATTCAAAAAAAAGAAAAAAAAGAGCACACTACAGGGATTTTGATAATTTTTTAAAAACTTCAAACTTGTAGTAGTATTTGTGTGACGAAACCAATATTACTGCAATACACTCGAATTAAATATTCGTCTTGACAAGTGTAAGAGGGTGTCTAAAAGAAAGAGAACAAAATTGGTGTGATTCCTGCAGCCACTATTCGCTGAGGCCGGCCTTCAGGGCTCGGTGTTCCATCAAGAGCCTTTCGGAGTGTGGGGGCGGTTCTTCTCAAGTCTTGAGGAAGGAAGGAAGTTGAGCGACCAGTTTCAGATTTGCAGGAAAAAAAATCCTTCTACTCGATTGATATCACCGATGTATGTATGTCCCTTGGCGACATGTGGAAGCAAATCGAAAGCTGAAGCTGCTTTCAAGTTAAGCAGATTGATTTTACCGCAGACTCTTCTACTCTATATTATGAATCTTAATCAGTTCTCTCCTTGAAAGACTGCTATTATGCACATCAAGCAACCTTTCGAGCGATACCAGGGTCCAACCTTCTTCTGTCTGGGCATATATTCTTTGATTCAGAGAGTCCACTATAATGCTAACATTTCCAAACCCATATATCTGGTGCCCATTGTGCATCCTCCCGAGTTTAGGCTTAAAAAGCACGCCATGCTGCTCTGCGTATGCCTCCACAACTGCTTTGATGCTCAACTCTCGCCCACCATCCATATTGCTTGCCGTAGCTTGCTGTTGATATGCTTTTTGCTGAGCCTCAAACTGTCTTTGCTAAAGAGCTCTCAGATAGCTAAGATTCTCTTTTAGACCAGGTTGGACTACCTCCATGCCTTCGACTGTTCTATTCATCATGTCAAAACCACAATTAAGCTGCTTTCGGATGCTTTCATTTGCTAGAAGCTCCGTCGGAAGAAGCTCCTTCCAACCCAAAAACCACTTTGTGACCTCTTCGTAGTTTGGGTTTGCACATAACCAATGATACAGAACTTGCAGCCACATGGGGAAGAAATAATGCTCCATCATATCCACCATCAGATGGATTGGTATAACACTGGCCCAATTTTTCACCCAATAAAACTGATCGAGCTTCTGATTTGCTGGGTTCACCTAAAATTCTTGCAGGACAACGTGCAACTTCGGAACTATGAATCTTCGCATGAGTTGTTCCCAACTGGCTGAGTCAAACACGGTCTTCCAAGGAGAGAGTATGGTAAAGGCAGACCCATCATTAGGATGCCAAGCACCAAGAATATTACTCAACTTGCTGCGTATTTGTGATATACATCATCCAACTTGTGTCCCAACAGTGGCAGCCATGGGTGCACCCAAACATGGTATCAAGAATTGAAGAGGGCAGCAACTTTTCCCAGCAGTCCAAAAATCTGAGCATGGGCTCAGGATCCCTTGCCTGCCAAGTATTAACCCCAGAGATTCTTACAGCAGGAACCACGACTTCAAAAACCAATTGGGAATAAATAGAAGTGGAATCCCAGATATCTGAGGATTCCTCTCCTTGAAGCAAAGCCCACCAAGAAGACATCGCCTCTAACCCGTGAGATGGGTTTCGAAGAGGATCCCAACCTTGAAACACCCTGATAAACAAGGGCAAAGCAAACGAGCAGGCAATACACGATAAGTTGCACAACTTATAGTCTTCAGGAAACCTCCTTTGCAAGTCGGTGAAGCACTTTAACAGCCTTTCCAATGTCATGGTTCCTGCTGAATTCTCTTCTCGAACTCGGTCCAATATGCCCTTAATTCTGTCCAAGTTGTCCAGCTGCCTTTTCTGTCTTGCCGCCTCGATCTCCAATCTGTCTTTTTCCTCTTTCAAGTGAATTGCAGCCTCTTTCTCGTTTCTCAAATTGCTATCAATCTTCTGAATATCAACCTCGGCTAAATCTACAATCAACCTCAGATTATATTGAAGCTCAGGCATGGGAACGTCCTCTTCCTTGGCATTCTCCTCGGTGTTCAAATTCTCCAAGTTAGTCAAAACCCGAACTTGGGGACCCCGCATGTCAAACACCTTCTGAACGAAAGCCTCACTACCACCTTGTTCCTGCTTCTTAGCCAACAACTCCTCGGCAGTCATGAAATCTTGCCTATTTTTTCTGCCTAGGCTAGCTTTGACCAAAGCTTCTCCTTTGGTCTTCCCCCTAATCCAGGCAAAGCCTTGGGTGTTCATAGTTTTCATTGTTGTTGTGTTGCTTGGAGTGGTTGTCAATCTCTTGGGTGGGCATGTCAGTGCCGGTGGAGATGAAATTGACAGGCTTGGTGAGGTCGGGCTTGCGAGAGAGATCGTGGTCTTTGTGGCGCTTTCTGGAGAAAGATGAAGAGTCGTCAAAGTCGGAGTTGTCATGCTCGGCTTTGGCAAAGACACCATAAAGGACGTCGTCCTTGGTCTGAAGGGGCTTGTCCTTGCGCTTTCTGTAGTAGAACTCACCACCAATCCATTGGGCATCCTCGAAATCATTCTCCATTCCAAACCTTTCCATCTCTTGATCATCATCCATTTTATTCTGTTTGTCCTATCAAAAATTACAACTAACATGGGAAAATCATCCCCTTTTTTTTTTTTTTTTAATCTATATAGATAAATATAAAACAAAACAAACAATCTGAAAAGCATTAATAGAAAATCAATGGAAAAAAGAGAAAAAACTTATCATGCACCTTAAACCCCCTCCAAACTATAGAAAATCAATCAGATTAATTAGGTTTTATTAAACTTTAAATCATATTAATTAGGCATCAGTTTGATTCTACAATTTTTGCTGAACTCCCTTTTTTTTTTTAAGATAAAAATCATAAAAACATGAACCGGTACTATCACTCCCCAAAATCCAACCCAAAGACTGCAAATGCAAAACCAAAATCTAATACAAAGATATTCCTATGAGTTTTCAGAACTAACAATAAAATCAAGAGAGAGAGAGACAAAAAAAAAAAAAAAAAATCGGACCAGTTTTTGTAGTGAGAATTGAAATCTAAGAAGGAAATACGAACTTAATAGGGAAATTTCAGATTAAGGCCATTCAAAGAGAGAAAACCCTAACCTCAAAATCCCACGTTTTGCTCAAAAAAGTTTCGGCTGCAGGATATTGGCCTTCTCTTGATGCGAATAAGGTTGCACATCCAAGCATACATGACAGGGAAGTAACAAGTGGGATTGGGGGGACTCAGGGGCAGCGCCCACATGATCCATTAGGCTTGCCAAGTGGACCAATTACGAGACTTAGAGCCAAGCGATTTAAAGAAGCATTGAATAGGCTGATTCAAGAAGTGTGCACTCAACTAAATTCGTGGAAGCCCATTGAGCTTGGACTATGTTATCATCAGAAGAGCATCACCATGATTGGAGTTCTAGAAGAGTCTGGTCAAAATCAAGCTTAATTTTCAACATGGGTACTTTCCGTTTCTAGTGTGTAGGTCTGAGTTTCTTTGGATACAAATTTATTTATTTCTTTACTCTTTTGGTGTAATGGCTGATAATAAAGCCAAATTAGACACATAATGTTTCCTTTCTAGTTTTAGGCATTAAATAGGAAGAGTAGATCAATTTTCCTAATTTGTTTTTATTTCTTTTGGAATAAATCCGAATTTATTAGAACAAAATTTAGGAAAAAGAAAACATAATTGTATTCAGCAGCCTATAAAAAGGTCTGCTTTAGAAGCTAAGGCAGTTTTGGAGAATTCAGAAAAAAAGTGAGAATTTGTGTGTCCTTACATTCTTGAAAAAGACTTTTGAACTTATCAAGTTAATCTTGTGGCGTCCAACAGCCAAACTTATTATCTAGGTTCTTGAGACGTTCTTGAGAGTCTTGGTGTGGCGTTTGTCAATATCCGAAGTCTTGGTTCTTATCTCGTTAGGTAACGGGTCAAGGCTCAAACAAGCTTGCGTCTTGAAGGTCTTGGGGTTTGAATCCACGTTTGGTGTCCGGTTTCGTCGTTTTATCGGCGAGGTTCATATCATCTTTTCTACTCTGTGGAACGCTCACCACTACTCCCTCTTCTTGCCTGTGTGGATCACTTGATATTAGAAGCGAGGCTCGTTTTTGCCTTCCCTTGGGAGAGCCTTGCTCTCTAGTCGTCGGACTTATCCACCAAGGGATTCGTGGAATTTCTGTGGATTGCGTTGGAGGAAATCTACCAAAGCTAGGTCTTGTTCTCTGCCGCGAACTGGGATCGGTCGCCAGCTAGGTCAGATTGGAGCAACCTTTTTTGAGAACATATTACCCAAATTTGGGGACAAAGGGCGGAACGACCTCTCCCGGCAGAATATGTGCTTCCCTTCAGGAGAGATAAAATAAGAGAACCAAAAAGGTCCGTGTATATGGGTAGATTTACAAATTTAAGAAGTTTTGAGGGACAAAAAAAAAAAAAAAACAAAGCCACATTATTTGGAACACAACGATGCTAAAAACCACATAATTATGAACGAACAATTTTGGAATTAAATTTGGGAAGTGAAAATTCTCAGTCCGTTTGTTTGGGTAGAAAATTCAACTGATTTTACAATTAAAAAAACTGGTTTTTATCGGTACTAGGCTAATAGATGGAGTCATTTTTACTCTTTCTATTAACCAGTTCGTCATCGATTCATGATCTTCTTGACCATTTATGCTCTAGAGATATATGATAGAAACTAATGGATGGGGTTTGAAACCAACGTATATATATTTAGCGATCCATTGCTGATGCTTTGAATAACCAATATGATTCATCAAAATTGAGAAGGAAAAATATTTTCCTTATCTTTGGATGACATATCCACTTTTTGAAATTAAAAAATTTTTGCAAAAGAGTATTTGTTATAACTTTTTCCATCATTCTTTCATTTTCATTTTGAAAACAAATATATATATATATATATATACACATATATACACAAACACATATATATCTTATTTTTAAACTTACTTTATACGGTACTGTTTTGGCAAGAGAAAATGAATCTTTCTGAAATAAAACAACTGTTTATTTTCAAAAATAAAATTTTTTACACATCCAAATCCCATCTTATTCTTAAAATAAAAAGACTTTTCCATTTAAAACAAGAAAATTTTGCTTTTCAAAAATGGTCACGTGATTCATTTTCAAAAAGTAGGGAATTAAAAAAACAAAAAAGAAAAAACTTGAATGCTACAATATACTCTACCTTTCCTCTTTAGTTGCAACTTGCAAGTAATGAAAGAAAGCTCAAAATAATAATAATAACAGGGATGGATGAATTTTGGCAGTTGGACATGTTCACTAACCCAACTAACAACCTCATCCAATAGATCTTTAGGGACAAATAATTACACCAAAATCCTAAAAACCATGCATTTGCAACCTTGTATGCGATGTCAGAACAAGAGAACTCGGACACCAAAATCACACCCAAATCAACTTGTTATTTATTTTATCTTCTTAGTTCTCATCATAACATTTTCCCAAATTTTTTTTTTTTTTCCTTTTTTACATCCAACAAAGCAAACAAACGACAATCATCATGCAAGCGTTTGGTGAATCTCCTAATTGTTCTCTTAGCAACTAGAATGAAATGGTTTCACGGGACTCAACCACTTGTCTTGATCGTGGGCTCTATTTAACTATGTAACTTCCTATGTGATCTCTATTTTTTCAGAGAGAAAGACTGAACTAATTCCTAATCTCTCCAATCAAATTCTCCAATAAATCCACAAACAATATATATATATATATATATATATATATATATATTAAAATCCTTCAACTCTCTCAAATTTTTTTTTTTTTTTTTTTTTTTTTTTTTGATAAAAGAGTCTGTTTTTATTGAAAATCAAATAGCAAGATCGGCTTTAACAATCGGACCAAGCCATCTTGGAACAAAATCAACCCCAAAACAGTAAACAGACCTGGACATAGCATATTTTGCCAATAGGTGGGCTACTCTATTCCCATCACGAGAGATGTAAGAAACCGTACCACTTCTAGTAGCCAAAAGAGTCAACTCTCTCAAATTTGTAAAATCTTTCTGGTGAAATAATTATAAAAAAAAAAAATGGTAATACCTGAACTGTAATTACGGCGAGGAGGCTCCTTCAGAGGGAGTGGCGACGGAGGCAGAGGAGAAATTAAAGGAAGAATTATAGCTAAAGAAAAAGAAGGGAAAAAAAGAGATTAGAGAGTAAAGGGTCGTTTCATCAATCGGTTGGTGTTTTGTGGGAAAAGAGCAACAGGGAGGGAGAGTAGAAAAAAAAAAAAAAAAAGCAACACTCGGCCCTTAATTTTGTCCAAATATTAGACACAGGGTGTTTGAAATTGGAGATTTTGAGTCGATTCGATGCCGCCTGAGGAGACGGCAATGCTTCCTCGCAGCTTATAGTCACGGACACCAGTTGTTGGTCTTCGGGTCACAGAAAGAATAATTAAGAAACAAAGGGCAATTCTTCAAGCCCAAAAAAAATTTTTTTTTCTTTTTTTTTTTTTTGTGAAGAAAAAAATATTTGAAAAAAAATAAAACTAAATTTATCAAAATTCGAAAGACAAACGAACAAATTACCCTACCATGTACCATGCATGAAAATGGCAAATACCATATAAATTTCTAAAAGCAGATGATTTCCGTTCCAAAACTAAACTTATGGTTTTGGAATTGAAAAAACAAAAACACATGTAAAAAATACTAAAAACTGGATGAAAAAGTTTTATTTTTTTAAAATAAATAAATAAATAAATAGAACTAAATTAAAAGGTCAAGACAATAACCAATAGAAATTAAACCTAGCTATACTTAATGGAAAATTTACAATTAAATATTTTAAAACGTAAATTTGATATCTAACTATCAAAGTTTAAGCATCCGTTTGGTAAGTTAGTTGGAGATGAATTTTTTGAGTTGGAGTTGGTTGACTTTTTAAAAAAAGACAAAAACTAAGATAAAAAATTTTAGTTTGAAACGAAATACTAAACATAGCATAAAAGTATCATATGGTAGACATGGAAATCTACAGTAATTTGTGTATGAGGTCAATGACCAATGAGCCATCGCTTGAAGGGAGCTTATTGTTATGTGACAGTAAAAGAGTAAAAAGTGATGGCATGTTTACTTACATATAATCGGAGTGAGTATGAATCGGAGTGGGTAGGATTCGGAGTCCGAATATGTTGTTTACTTGGGTTTCAGGAATTGGAATCAGAATAACTATCAATCACATTCATGCGTTAATTTAGAACAAGAATCGGAGTTAGTTGTTGTAAATTTACTTGTATACCATTTTATTTATTGTTTTTTCAAAAATTAAAAAAATGATTAATTTTTATTTATTTATTTATTATCATATTATTAATTAAAAGTAAAATAATCATTATGATATTAAGGCAATAAAATTAAATTGTATAATTTTTTGTTTTAAAAAAAATGAAAATAATAAAAAAATGAATTAAAATAAGTAAAATATAAAAAATATAAAAATAGAAACATAATAATAGATTATGATAAAAAAAAGTTCTTTTATTTACTCTAATAATGTTAATAGTAATTAAGATAATTATATAATATTAAGTTAATAAAATGTATTATATTTAGTTAGTGAAATAATTAATATAGGTTGTTATTATTTTTTAACATAATTTTTTACAAATAAATTAAGGATAAAATGGTAATTTAATGCTAATAGTAGGAATGAGAGTCATAATCTGGATAAGGACATGGGATTGCCAATCACATTTTCAATCTGAAATTGATGTGAGACCCACCATTCTTATTATCATTCTAGAAAAAAAAAAAAAATAATAAGTAAACAAGAGATTAACTCATATTCTCCCCTCTTATTTCCTATTTCTATTAAGTAAACATGTCATAAATAAAGAGACATCTACTTACCTCCCCCCTTTAGATGCAGCTTGCAAGTTGTAACGAAAGAAAGCTCAAAACCAAAACAGAAACAAAACACCGAGAGAGGGATGAATTTTTGCAGTTGGACATGTTTACTCACCCGTCGAAATACCTCATCCAAATATTATCGTTAGGGGAAATAAATAAATAAAAACGAGAGAGACAGAAGTGTAGGACCCAACTCCAAGGGTTCATAATTGTGCAAACTCTCTCCCACTCCAGCTCATCACCCAACAACATCCTCATCCGCAAGTGAAATTCCCAAGCCAATTACCATTATTCCCTCTCTCTCTCTCTCTCTCCTTCCTTTTGTTTCTTTCTTTTCTCTCACTTTCACTTTTCAAACTCACAGAGAGAGAGAGAATTCCCCTATTCCGGAATCTAATCTAATCTAATTCCCCTTCTTTTTTTTTTGTTTTGTTTTTTTCTTTTCTGTTCTTTTTCTTTTTCTTTTTTTTTTTTTTTCACGAGAAACACCCAAAAATTCATTACAAGTCGAGTCTATTCCAGACCAGTCTCCCAGTTCTTACTAGGTACATTTTAGGTTTTTTGGTGTGGCCCGAAAAGTGAAAAAAAAAAAAAAAATCTCCATTATTAAAAGAGCTTTCTTTATTTAGTCTGTGCTTAACTCTTTTAACTCTTAATTCTATGGTTTTAGATTTCCTTTTCTTTTTGTTGGAGAATTTTTTTTTTTTTGGTTGTTGAAGCTCAGCAGAAGTCTCACACATTTGACCAAATGGGACCTCCTTTTTCGTGGAAAGCTTTGCTTGCATTGCATGTGAAGCAACCACCTCTAGTTGTTTACAATGTGATCCTAATTAACCCCATCTCTCTCTATCTCTCTCTCTCTCTCTCTTTGGTTTTTTTTGGAAGGGGGGGTGGGGGCTCGTCTTTTTGCTTCTGAAAACCAAACCCATCCCGTGAAGTGTGAAACCAATTGAACCTAAGTCCTGTGAATGTGAATAAGATTAGATTTAGGGCTTCCTTTTTGAAATTGTGAATTTGTATGGGCCTGCCTGCAGTGCATTGTTTTTGTTTGGAACCAAAATGGAGTTTGTTGTTTTGAAACCTGAAGGACTGACAGATCAGTGGGTTGGGGAATTTGAACTTGGAACTTTTGAACTTTTGAACTTACAAAAAGAAGAAGAAGAAGAAGAAGAAGAATGAAGGACATTGGTGGTGGTGGGCTGGGGCTCTTGAACTTCAACTTCAACTTCAACTTGAAGCAGCAAGCTTGGAAATGCCTTCACCTTCACAATCACAACCAGCCCTTGGATTTTTTGGGGTTTGGAATAGTTGGATGATGATAAAATTCTAGAAGATCGGGGCATTCGCCGACCGACATTGGCCCGCCGTCTGCCGGGGATTCGGCTGGCTCTGGAGCTCCCTCTGGAAGTTGCCGCTCTACTGGAAACGGTGCGTTTTGAGGGGATTCCATTCCTTCATGGGATTGGGATCCGCCGCTCTTCTCCTCATCATGTGGAGTGCCTTCCTCTCTTTGACTTCCCTCTCTTGCTTGCTTTGTCTCCTTCTTAGCATGGTATATACTGCCATTTTTACTTCCTTATTCCGAATTTTTCCTTCTCTTTCTTTCTTACTTTACTTGTCAAGAATACTCTTTATATCTCACCCAAAATTATTCAACAAATGATATTTACAAACCTATTGCCTATTGCTAGAAAAGTACTCAAATACTGTACTAATACCCCCCATGTTTCTTTAGCCATAGTTGAGACTTTGAGATAAATAAACTGGTCGTTATTATTATTTTCTAATTCTCTTATTTTGTTAAGAATGAAATGCGAGTCACCATTAGTTTTGTGCCTCGTGCTTTGGTGATAGCATTTAGAATCTGTAGTAGGTGTTGATTAATTTGGCTAAGTTAAGAGAATGGATTTGGTTCTTTTACATTTTATTATTATAGCTATAGCTATCATTGTAGAATGCATAAGAGTTCAAATTCAGCTATTCTGTTGGGGTGGAGCAAAAAAAAAAAAAAGGTGTATGGATGACTTCGTACTATGTGTCTTGAGAGTGACGAAACATCGTGCGGCTATTGGGGTTAGTTTATTAACTACTGTACCGAGTCCTCAATTCTTCAACCTCCTTCATTCTCTGCTCTCTCTCTCTCTCTTGCATTGTTTTTCTCAATGGATGCAATCTTAACTTTACGACTTAAGACTTTAGGATTTCAGTGTAGAGATAGTGAGATATTTTTGTTTACCAGTTTGCAAAACAAATTTTGAACCTTTAAATTCTTAAGTACGTGGTGTCATCTTTTCTACTTGATTGTTGTAAATAAAAACAATAACAATAACAATAGCCATAACCATAACCACAAGAATAACATACATTAATATCACGATTCCGAATAATGGTAGATTCGGATTTACCTTGATTCCTATGGCTGGCCTCCTCTTGTTTCTGGTCGGTCTTTGGCTTGGTGTTGGGTTGCTTCTCATCCTTCTTCCATTAATGGTTCACCTTCCAAGCAGATGTACTCGGGTTTTGCCTTGGACGCATGTTACTGCCCCTCCTCTTGAGTTGATTCTCAATTTTGACAGTCATGTGTGCCATGTCCTCCAACTCCACATAATGTTATAACTCAACGGCATTGTGAATTTCTCAGTTCAAGCCCATCAAAAACCTTACCATTGTAGCTTCCTGATCCTCCTCTATATTTGCACGGATCATCATGACCTCCATCTCCTTATAGTACTCCTCCACACTCCGGGTGTCTTGCTTAAGATTTTGTAGCTTGTTGTACAACTCTCGGTAGTAGTATGCTGGCACAAATTGCTTCCTAATCACGGCTTTCATCTCTTCCCATGTCTCGATAGGTCGCTCTCTATTTCGTCTCCTGTTTATAACAAGTTGTTCCACCAAGTAATAGCGTAATCAGAAAATTCAATTACGGCTAGTTTTACCTTCTTCGCTTCGGAATAGGTGTGGCAGTCAAAGATGAACTCCATCTTCTTATCCCATTCTAGTTATGCTTTGGGATCTGATTTGCCTTGGAATGATGGTATCTTCATTTTGATGCCACTCAAATTATCATTTCCCCAATTCTAACTCCTATATCCCGTCCAAATCTCCTGTGACTACCCGCTGAATCTTCTCATTCATCAAACTCATCCCCATCAATTCCGTAGTAATCATGGGCCTCTCCTGATGTGAACCTCGCCGATGAGACAACGACACCCAACATCAAATGTGGATTCAAACCCCAAGACCTTCAAGATGCAAGCTTGTTTTGAAACCGTGACATGTTGCTTTGAAAGCAAGAACCTGGTATGATGAAGGTGCCACAAACGGTTATTGAAAGTCCGTTTGATAAGTCTTGAATTCCACAAGGAATCTTTGATAAGTTTGAATAAGTTTCTTCAAGAACTCAAGAAGAAGAACTCACAATATAAATAAACATCAAAATCTTATTTCATAATCTGAAAAATCAACCTTATATAGCCGAAATTACACTCGTAAAATTCCTAATCTATCCTTAAGGATAAACATGCCTAAAAACCTAGGAATTGGATTTATCTAAACAAAAAAATACTAAAATTCGGAATTAAATTCAAATTTTAAATTAAAACTTCAAACTACAAATAAGATTACAAAGAAATCAAATCTTGATCAGATCTTGTTTTGAATTTTGAACTTTCTCAACTCTTGGAAACGTAATCTTGACTTGATTCTTTTTTTGGAACATAACGTCCACTTCAGCGTTGGAAAATTAAAACGTCCACATCAGCCTTGGCTCTCTTCTGGATCAACTTTGATGAGTAAAATTAGTCTTTGTTCACATCAGTAGTAAACACACTCTTTTTTTTATTGTAGAACTCTCCGAACTAAGTTATTTAACTCTTTTTTGAATCTTTTAGCATGAGCTCTCGTCATTGGACTAACTGGAACTTGAATAGGTTCGTGAGAATTCCTTTGGGCCTTGATGTTCTCATCAAATTCTCCTACTGGTTGTTTTCTTCCTCTTTAAACTGTGTGAAGTGAACCCCGTCAATAAAAACGAGATCCGACAATGAAAAGGAACCCAAGAACGTTCTATGATTAGGTATGGACAAGAGATCTTTACCCGTTGCTTTTACAAAAACAAGAACCTTTGTATATTTGACCTCAACCCATTGTTTAATGCGAAACAAAAACCTCAGTATGAGGAAAATGCCACTAACGGTGGTAGAAATCCATTTTATAAGTCGATAGTCTATGCCAAGGAAAATTCCAATAAGTTCGAATAGTACGTCAAATAATCAAAGAGGAAATTCTCTCACATTTCTGAATAATTACTTGTCTTCTTTCTTTTCCATACGTTCCTATTTATAGGCTGAATTATTACAAAGAAAGTTCCTAAAATAACTTAATTACATGCCATCTTAATTGTGGCTAAAATCTAGTAATAATAGCTCGTACTTGCCTAAAATAGGAAAAGGGAAACAATCTGAAAATTAAATGGTTGTACATAACAAAAAATAGAAAAGGAAAGTTGACTAATGAGCTAACAAAATAAAGGATGAATGATGGCTGAATATTCAACAATAATTAATAAAAGGAAACTGAATATTTTTGAGTTCCTTTTTCTTGATTCACACGCCAATTGCATGGATTTGTATGGCTGATCTTCTTGATCCGAATTTACCCTAATGATGTGGACCAATCTTTGCCATCCCTCATTAACGAGCACGACCAAATCCTCATGCTGAAACTTCCAGATTAAATTGTTGAGTATAAATTGCATCACTGTGTGCTAATAGCTCGTCTTGCCACTATTGACTCTCCTTCCACTGCAAACTGCCCTTCATAAGCATCCTCTAGAGGTGGCATTTCATCCTCTTGTTCATCTTCCGTCTCAATCTCTCCTCGAGCATTTATCACCATCAACCTTTTATTTGGCTACTGGCTAGCTATATGACCCCTACCTTGACACTTGAAACACTTAATGTCACAGTTTCTAAAAGTACTGGGGTCGGTTTTACCTTTAGAAATCTGGTTGGTGTTTCCAGACTTCGGCTCGAATTTGTACTTGGGAGTTGAAGATGTTTGTGGCTTGTCTTCCTTTTTTTCGGTACTCGGTCTCCACGGGTTAGAACAAGAGTTATGACGTGCACGTGTACCACCCCCTCTCTTAAGTTGTTGCTCCACTTTGATGGCCATATGTATCATGTCTTCTAACTTCACGTAATGATGTATCTGAACCCGATCATGGATCTCTCATTTTAGTCCTATTAGAAACCTAGCCATTCGACCTTCCTCTACATTAGCTCGGATCATGACAACCTCCATCTCCTTATAATAATCCTATACACTCCGACTTCCTTGCCTAAGACCTTGCAACTTCTTATACAACTCCTTGTAGTAATGACTTGGAACAAACCGCTTTCCCATCACCGTTTTCATCTCCTTCCACGTCTCTATTGGTCGTTCTCTATTCCGTCTCTTGTTTAAAACAAGGTGATCCCACCATGTAACACCATAATCAAAAAATTCCATCACAGCTAATTTTACCTTCTTGGTTTTGGAGTAGTAGTGATATGAACCTCGCCAATGAAACGACGAAACCCAACCCCAAACGTGGATTGAAATCCCAAGACCTTCAAGACACAAGCTTGTTTAAGTCTTGACCCATTACCTAGTAAGATAAGAACCAAGACTTAAGATATTGATAAACGCTACACCAAAACTCTCAAGAACGTCTCAAGAACCTAGATGATAAGTTTGGTTGTTGAACACCACAAGAATAACTTGATAAGTTCAAAAGATTTTTCAGGAATGCAAGAAAACAAACTCTCACTTTTTTCCTGAATTCCAAAACGGATCATTTAGAACACGCCTTTTATGGGCTGCTAGGTACAAATCTGTTTTTCGTAAATTATCCTCTAATAAATTTGGATTTGATAAAAAGAAAACAAAATTAGGAAATGAACCTACTCTTCTTACCTAATTCATGTCTATAACTAAAAAAAAGGAAAATTAAATATTTAAATTGACTTTTATTATCAACTATTACACCTAAAGAATCACGTCTAAATAAGGAAAGTTAAATAAATTGGCATGCAAACCTTACAATTAGGACCTATAACACCGAAAGGAAAAGTAATCATGCCAATTTACTTGTTGAAATTAAGCTTGTTTTGACCGAAGTCTTCTAGAACTTCAATTATGGAGATGCTTTTCTGATGATAACATGGACCATGCTCAATGGGACTCTACGAATTTACTTGAGTCTAAACTTTTTGAATCAGCTAATCCAATACTTCTTTAAATCGTTTAGCTCTAAGTCTGGTAATTGGCCCAACTGGCAAGCTTAATGAATCATGTGGGTGCTGCCCTTGAGTCCTAAGTTGTTGTTGGTGAACGCCGTGGAAAATCCCGATAAGTTCTAATAGTTCTTCAAAGAAACAAGAGAAAATAATTCTCACAATTTTCTGAATACAAAGATCTATCTTATTCCATGAAACAGGTACAATTTATAGGACCAAGGCCATGAATTTTCAAGCCTAATGCCTAAGCAAACTTGCCAAAAAAAGTTAAAAGGAAAGTTGAAATAACCACCTAATTTCAGCCTCAATTAAAGGGAAACAATTCTAACTTTAATCCCTTAATTTTCAACTTATTACATGCCAATAAGGAAAAGAAAACAGTCAAAGAACTAAATTAGGAAAGAAGAACTAAAATAGGAAAGTAGAAAGTAGCCAATGCGCCCAAATTTGATTTCCTTCCCAGCAAATGCGCCCAAATTCAATTAAGGAAAGTGAATAATAATTCAGCCTTGATTGACAAATATCTTGCCTTTTGTTGTAGTTTGAAACCAGAAGAGATGCCAGAACAGGAAAGTAAGTACAGATTCTTCTATTGACTTTCTTGAACTTATATCATGCTTGTTAGGGGCTGATCCACACATTCATCTTCCTCAATAGACCTCCACATGCATGCTTGAGCCCAAATCCCTCGAATTAGTCCATTTAATGCATTTTGGAATTTCTTGGTGCCATGACCCGACCTACATAGGGCCGTGACTACGTACTTACTTAACTTAAATACCAAGTTTGCAACGACCTGATTTCGTGGAGCCGCTACTTTACCATATTTACTTAAACATACTTTTTCTTAAAACTTATTTTTGCTTTACGTAAAAATATGGTAATGATTTTTTTTTCTTTTTAAACTCAAATTAAAACTCAAAACTTGTACTTATATTTGTTCTCACTCGAGTACCAACCTTTCAAACCACATTTTTACAAATCATACTAGTTATCATATACTAGTACCATCAACTTATCATAACATATTACAAACACATATTTTCCAAAACCTGTGGCGGCGTCTAACCCAAAATTTCACAGTCTGTAGTACTATCTCTCCACAGTCTTACATCAAGTATTACCAGTAGGTTGCTTACCTACAGCATGAATGTAAGTTATGAGCTTATACTCAGTAAGTACAACTTTCTATCCCGCAAAACATTTTAGTAAAAATAATGAATGAACCGATTATGCTCTCTTATGAATCACTTATGCTTTCTTATGTTAATTTGGTTTTGGACCCCCTACATATCATGTTCATGTGTGCAGTACCGTGGCGCATAGCCATGGAGTGGTTGTGATAGCCAGGCCAATCCAACTCAAACCATGAAACAAATCGTTTAACATGGAGTAGTTGGGGCAGTCAATCCAATCCAACTCAAACCATTTAAACCCACCCTTGTGGCAAGTCGGTATGACACAAGAAAACCTGCTTGTCTTATCTTATTATATGAAAACTTGTTCTTAGTTAATCATACTTGAAAACTTAAATCATAATTGTTTTTTACTTGAAAACTTAACTTTGTTCTTATCATGTGATTTATTATTAGTGAACATACTTTCATGATGTCATAATAATTAAACATAAAACATAAACCATAAACCATAAGACATATGTATATCATGTAAATCAATGCATGAATTTTTGAAAAACATAAAATGTAATAAAAACATTTGCTCATGCTGTAGGCGGAGTTGTACTTACAAGTCGTTCTATGCCCTTGGTATATCATCCAATCACAACACGATAATAGGTTATACTCATGTTTTCAAACAGCGCATAAGATAAGAATCGTTCTATCTTAATACAAACCATGACATACTAGATTGGTATCCAATTCGACTACCCTTGATAATCTTAGCATAGTAAACTGATATTCTATCCGGTTACCATTGCTGATCATGGATACACACCATAACATAATAAACCGGTATTCAATCTGGTTACCATTAGTAATTATAGGCCCATAAATTGGTATCCCATCCGATTACCACTGGTAATCACAGATACATACCCTAACATAATGAATCGGTATCCTCTCCGATTATCATCGGTCATAAACTTGTTACCATGTTCTTATATTTTATAAATAAATACTTGAAATTAACTTTCATAAACATAGTACGTTTTTACTAATCACTTGGGAAATTCTATTGGTTTTAAACCTTTTTGAAACTATTTTCATAAAATCTAAGTCTCTTTTTAAAGATATCATAAAACCTTAAAAACTACTTTAAAAAATAGCCTTGTAGTTTGACTGAATGTGCATGTGCAGGAATTTCCTGTATCATGCATAGTTTTAAAAATTTTGTACAGGAATTTCATGTACCCTGCACAGTTTTGAAAATCCAGTTTTATCTTTAAATTGGTTTAGAATTTGAAAGAGTTTTCTTCATGAAAGTTGTTGATCTCATTGAAACCTACAACTTTTAGTTTGTCAAAAACCTGAATATGCCTTTATCTTGCTTGTTTCTCCTTTTGAAAAATTCTGGCCGTGTACACTGTTTGTGCCAGTCTCAGATTTTTATAAAAACAGAGGCTTTTAGAGCCTTATTTTTAAAAATCATCTAAGTTGCCCCCTAGAATTTTCAATTTCCTACAACTTTACAGTTATGACTTTAATCCGAAACTAATTCGACCTCTAAAGGCATCAAAATTCCATTTCTAGATTGTTGCCAGTTTAATCCGAAACTAATAGTTTTCAACTTTGGTTAATTTTTACGTAAAATTACGCACACCCTACCTCAAATGATTGAAACTGTGAGCCTACGACAAATATGCAGTGCATTACGTATGGTTTCTATAATCATGCATTAGTTTCCCATCCTTACAACCCAAAATTGGTAACATTTACCAAATTAGGGTTTTGGGTTAATTTTTTAACCCTCAATTCATCATACATCATCATTTTCATTATCATTCATACAATACCCCTTCTTGAGTATGTGTGGATATATTACAAATACATAATAGGCATTCACACATACCACATAATTTCTAACACATAGTATCACAAACATGCATTAAATCATAAATCAAGACCACTAAACTCTAATCAAGCACATATCAAGCAATCTAGGCTATTGTATGAAAAATAAAAGGTAAGCTTATGCTCTTATATACCCAACATGAAATGCACTTAAATCTTATAAACCAACCTTAATGAAATTCTTAGTTAGAGGGTTGAGATTATACCTCTAAAGCTTTTGCAAGAATGGTTTTACCTCCACCACAACCGGCCATCTCTCACTCTCTCTGTCTCTGTCTCTGTCTCTATCTCTCTTCTAAGACTAGAGAGAAATAGTTGAGAATGAACTAAAGGTTAGGAAGTTCACTAATCACCCCTATTTATAGGTGGAAATTTCCAAATTTTTCATAATTATTTTTATTCCTAATGTTCTCCTTAAATTACATATTGGTCCTTAAAAGATAAAATACTTACCCTTTGGTCCTCTTAGTTGGTTGACCATGTGTAAGTATGAGCAACAGAAATCTATTTTTCCATAATTTCCAAAAATCCTAAAATTCACAAATATTATCCTTACTTACTTAGCCTCAAAGTAATGTCATGTTTGGCATTTCCTCCTAATATGCGGTCCATTTTCTTACTGATGCAGTATTATTAATACTGTTTTCAACTATTAACAGTACTGCAATACTGAATTGCAGTCCAGAATTCATCTGCACTTAACTGGATGGCGTATGGATTTTTCTTAGGACTTGAAGCTACTGAGTCCTTATCGCTCTAAATATTATACCTAATTTTTGTAGAGTGATCCCGTGCCTTATTCTTACTTCTTCATCTGTAATGACGGTTTATCGCAGTATAATTCCATACTAATTACTATACTGCAGTACCATATTAATCATATCTTAAATCATCATGGTCAAACATTGATCGGAATAAAATCATAAATCCTTATTCTGTCTTTTTCATCAAAATGCCTCATACTTGACTAAGTAAACTATCATTAAGTCTTATAATACTATAAGAACTCGAATATATTCTGATAATCAAATCAAATCATGAGCTTTATATTGACATACATGATTCAGACTTAGGTTTTCCTTGTATCAGTATCTAAGGAAATCACAAGTTCGTCAAAATTTTGGGTTGTTACACTTAGCTTATGCTCTTGTAATCGGTCCAATCGGAAGTTGAATTTGATCCACATTCCATGCTCTCTTGCTAGCCATATCCTCATCAAATATCACCAAGAATAACGAGACCCGACAACGAAAAGGAACCTAAGAAAGTTCTATGATCAGGTTTGGATGAGAGACCTCAACCCACTGCTTCAACAAAAACAAGAACCTCGGTATATTTAACCTCAACCCATTGTTTAATGTGAAACAAGAACCTCGGTATAAGGAAGACATCATAAATGGTGGTGGAAATCCATTTGATAATTCGATAGTGAACGCCACGGACAATTCCGATAAGTTTGAATAGTTCTTTAAAGAACCAAAAAGAAAATACTCTCACATTTCTGAATAATTACTTCTGTCCTTTTATTGTTACAAAGACGCCCATTAATAGGCTGAATATTACAAAAATGTTCCTACAATAGCTATCCTAATTGAGACTAAAATCTGGTAATAAAAAGTTATTACTTGCCTAAAAGAGAAATGTAAACAATTTGTCCTTGAATTGGCTGATCTCATAACTTCACTAGAAAAGGAAAGTTGGAAGTTTCTAAATGGCTATATTATCAGCCATAAACATCCATAAAAAGTTAAAAAGGCCTAAACAAAGAAAGGAAAGTAAATATTGACATGCAAGCCTTACAACCCAATTTAACTAGTGATAACTCTATGAAATAGAGTTATTTAACATTCTTTATGCTTATTAATTGTTATTATTTCAAGATAATATGCCTTAGTTTTTAGTATTTTATATAATATTAGATAGTTTACTTTAGTTAAAAAAAGGGTAAATAGTTGTAGATGATTTTGGCCTTAACATATTTTTAAGTTTAATTTTGTGTTTTACCTTACAGTTTGAGCCTACGGTGCCAAAAAGGTGGAGGTCCACTAGACTAGAGGAGATGATGGAATAGACAGCTGGAGTATATCTGCTTGCTATAGAAATGCTATAGCAATGCCATAGCAATGTTGTAGCAGTGAATAATTAACTTTAAAAGCACATGATGATCCAAGTTTTACTTTACAGCTAGTAGTGGTTCACTTGCCCATTTTGTCTAAACATTACAACTGTGAGGTGGCCACCATGTTTGGCTAATAAAAGGACACATACAACTAGGGCATCTTTTTGGTACCAATATAAAAGGGAAAGTTAACCATTGAAAGGGAGGCGGTTTTTGGGAGAGAGAGAAGAGGACAGAGGAAAAACACGCACCATTTTGGGAAAAGAAGAGGACGAAAGGGGGAGGAAGATCTGGAATTTTCTGAAGCAAGCAGTATAGCACGGCCTTTGGATTATTGGTTGGGCAAGGAACCGCACGAGAGCATACATGCTTAGTTTGGGATTTTTCTGATTTTCAGTTCACTTGAATTCTTTCGGTTTTTTTCTTTATTTTCTTCTCTGTAAATGATGATTCTATCGATTGAGATTGTTGATTTTAATTTCGCTGAACTAAGTACGAACTAATTTCCTTTGCTAGGATTATTGATGGAACCAAGAATTACTTGTTTTGTTAATTTCTTAGTAATTTTTCAATCCAGTTTATTCAAGAGTTTTGCATTGTTTAATCTCTGTTGGTGCTTAATTTTGGTTGGATCTAACTTGAATAATATAAGTGTATGTATAGAAATATATTAATACCTTGTACAACCCGTTAAAATTGGTGCTTAATCTTATATTTGGAAAACTGAAATGCATATGAATTTGTTGATTTTGGTTTTAGTTTAAAGAACTGAAGGCATAAATCTTTCAGAAGAGGATTGTGTAGAATTTCTAGTTGACTGGATAAACTTTGCTACAGCATTCCTACAGTATTTGCAGTCAGATTTGCAACTGAAGGGAAATCAATAATTCTAGCTATTACTCATCATTGATTCACAGCCTAAGCTTTAGATATTGCCACGTTTTACTTTTGTTTGCATTTTTAATTACGCTCATTCATCTATAGTTATTTTCTATAATTTTATTGCTTAATTCATTTTCAAATTTGTTTTAGAACAATTGGTTTCTATAATTAGTTTTTAGTAATTTAATCCCTGTGGAGACAATACTTTACTTACTACTGTATTACTTGTTCGATTATGTACACTTGTGTAGTTTTTTCGCGTACATATTTTTAGCAAATAACTAGCTAAAATAAACTTAGCCTTAGCTAGATTCTTCTAGAACTGAAACAGGATTAGCATTCCATGTTCTTATGCTTGCCATGTCCTCATTAGGGCTATTTTTCCAAGCTAAATTGCCCTACAATACTCATGGAAGGCCATCCGAGCCAGGATGGTAGGCTTGAGGATCTATCAAGGGAGACCTTAATGTCCCTTGATGGCATACACGGGGGAGGCCATAAGGTCCCCCGAATGTGGGGCTATTCTTGTAGGCCAAATAACCCTTTGTCGTGATGGTTGGCTTGCCGGCTTGATGCAAATGAGGTTGCACAACCACACATGCATGAGGGGGAACTCACATGTGGCCTTGGAGGGACTCAAGGGCAGCACCTACATGATCCATTAAGTGTTTCAATTGGGCCAATTACTAGACTTAGAGCCAAGCGATTTAAAGAAGCATTTAATGGCTGATTCAAGAAGTTTGGACTCAAGTAAATTCGTGAAAGCCCATTGAGCATGGTCCATATAGCATCACCATGATTAAAATTCTAGAAGAATCCGGTCAAAGCAAGCTTAATTTCAGCAAGTAAATTGCCATGGTTACTTTCCCTTTGATTGTTAGGCTTGCATGCCAATTTGTTTAACTTTCCTTATTTGTTGTAGTGGTAGGTGTATTGGCTAATAAAGCCATTTAAAAATGCTTAACTTTCCTTTTCTAATTGTAGGCATGATTAAGGTTTAATAGTAGAGTTAGTTTCCTGATTTGTTTCTTATATCTTATTCTCATAGTTTATTTATATGTACTCAATCGATTACAGAGTTGTAAAACCATTTTAATACATTTGATCAACAATACTAATTATCATTGTAAAAACTTTAAATACTGTCCTAGTGCTAAAGATTTTAAGTACCGGTACCATTATACATAAATATATTATCATATCATAGTATAAACATATTTTACAAAATACGTGGTGGTGTACGATCCAAATTTCATAGTCTGCAATGCCTTCTCTCCACAGTCTTGAATTAAGCTTGTCCAGTAGGTTGCTTACCTATAGTATGAATGTAAGTTATGAGCTTATGCTCAGTAAGTCCAACTTTTGTTCCGCAAAATAATTTCGGTAAAAAAATATATGATCCAATTATGCTTTCTTAAGAATCAATTATGCTTTCTTATGTGAACTGGTTTGGGCCCCTTACCTATCATGAATATGAGTGTACATACCGAGGGCGTAGCCATGGAGTGGCTACGGTGACCAACCTTGTCCAATGTTGGAAAAAACGGACCCGATATCAGAGTTGCGGCGCAGCGGAAGTTTTAAAATTTTTATACCATTTCGAAAAGAATCTCATGATGCATATAACAATAAATTAATTCATGATCAAGCGTACCTTATTTCTCGGATTCAGAATCACTAGACGTTCGACCAACGTGTCTTCTCTACTATTCTCGAGTTCCACGTCTCAGAGTGTGTGTGGCACACGTTCTATGAATCCAAGCGACCGTAATACTTTTCGAAGTCTAAATCCCTCCTTCTCAATTCCGATGTTCCTCGTTGAGAATATGATCAACTTCTTTCTTCAAAACTACAAAATAGGAACCGGTTAACCTCCTATGAAAATTATTACTCGGTTTAACCTTCCTCACAGTTTTGATTCAATGGAATTTTCTCTCTTTTTCTTTCTCATAAGATAGCTGAATTTTATGAAGCGAAGAAACCACAATTGGTTTTCTCTCTCTCTCCCAAAAATGTTTTTGCTCTTGAAAAATACTAAAAAATTGTTTCTCAAGAATTCTAGCCTTTATATAGAAGTCTAATCCTTTTCAAAATTTATTTCCTTCTTGAAAAATAATTAATAATTATTTTTCTGGATAAATTTTGAACCAAAAGATCATACAACTTTAGGGCTAGATTCATTGAACCTAGAAACGTTTTTTCAAGGAGAGAATCTGCTCATAAAATTCGGCCACTAAAGATAAAACTAGATTGTGGTTCAAATTTTAAATCAAGAATCTAGACTAGTGAAAAGATCTAGTCTTATCTAGATTTAAATTACTTTTAAACCTTTTTAATTTAAAAAAGATTCACTTGTTTGAATTAAATATTTTTCCTCAAACATCAACTATATTTCTTAATTTAAATAAATGGAATATTTGAATTTTTTTTCTCCTCTCAAAACCGTGCACAACAATTTAAAGGAAAAAAAATTCATCAAATAATCTCTACTATTTAAATCAATTAATAATTTAATGTTAGGAATATATTTGAACAATTTTAAACAAAATTTTCTTCTCTCCACTATTAAAAATCGTACACTATATTTAGATTAGGAGAAAAAAACTTTGTTTTCCAAAATTAAAACAATTCAAACACAATCTTATTTCTAAAATTCAAATTAACCAATTACATGTTGACAAATCATATTATTTGTCTATACCAATCCTACATGTCCAATCCTTTTTCGGATTGCATGTTAGAGAGTACCATGTCTTAATAGACATTACAAAATTCCATTTAAATTTACCGATCTCATTAAAACAAATCCCGAGACGTTATATAGAACTATATGAGCTAATAGAGGGACCCGATGGAAATATGTAAAGAAGCTCCTATCATTTGAAAAATTAATCCCAGATTAATATTCATCAATTATCAACTTCAAAACTATTCCACTAAAAGTTTGAAGCTGAACTCCTGTTTACATATTGTATTACGAAAGCTCTCTCACGTAGTACTTCGTCCATGATTTATTCATCGCTTGCTTAATCCCCATATGTTATCCATGATTGAATTAAGGACTTTTTCCGTCTTACCTTTTCAATCATTTTAATTAAAGTTCCATTATTCTCCATTGAAAGAACCACCAATTGTAAAACATACAATTGGTAAACCATCAGAGAACACAAATAAACCGATGCCAAGATCTTATTATACTATCTTTCAATCCCCGAATAATGCCTTTAAGTAGATAACATGTACTATCCTTAAGATAGATATGGATTCTATATCTATGAATCTTGATTTCTCCATCCATAATTTATACACCCAAAACACAAGTATATTACCATGAATTAACAGTGTCTCACCTGTAGTGTTTAAAGTACATAAGTCATGGATACAACTCAAGTAATCATTTTAGGATTAAGATTAATACAGGATGATAATCAAAGTGTCATTGATTCTTATAAACGGAATTATTAAACCGAATCAATTAACACTTTAGGTCCGGTCCGATGTCATACCTCAACACTGGTATACATTAAAGTTTCACTCGGAACTATCCGATGGTCAAGACAAACCATCCCTCCAAGGAAGTAGACAACCTTTACAATCTTATCATGAATAAGATCCCAAATCTTATTCCACCGATTGCGGACTATTTATTTTGACTGTTATCAAATTACTAAGTCTTCTATTATACCTCGTATACATATGGTAATCCGATATATTACCAACAGTCAAGGAGTATTATATGTTTGCTCAAAATAACCATACAATCAACAAATGAAAGTAAATAGACACAACTTATTAAACATGAATAAACTTCTCTTATTAATATCAAAATGTCATATTTACAGAAAATCCCTAATATTGATTTTCTACTCTTAGGGCACATATAGATCCCAACAATCTCCTTTCTAATGGACTCCTTTCTATTTTCTTTTCTTTTTTTTTTTTTTTGACTTTTTTTTAAAACTAATTCGGCCACACACAATCGGCCAGAACAAAAACTAAATTGAATGGGATAGACAAACTTGAGACTAGAACTGAAGCTCTGATACCAAATTATGTAAACCTGCCAACAATAACGAGACCTGACAACAAAGAAGGAACCTAAGACGTTCTACGATCAGGTTTGGATGAGAGACCTCACCCGTTGCTTCAACAAAAGCAAGAACCTTGGTATATGTGACCTACCCATTGTTTAATACGAAACAAGAATCTCGGTATAAGAAGATGCCACAGCAGTGGTGGAAATCCGTTTGATAAGTCAATGGTGAATGCCACGGTAAATTCTGATAAGTTCGAATAGTTCGTCAAAGAACCAAAGAGAAAATACTCTCAATTTTGAATAATTACTTATCTTCTTTCTTCTCCATAGTCCCTATTTATAGGCTGAATTATTACAAAGAAAGTTCCTAAAATAACTTTATTACATGTCATCTTAATTATGACAAAATCTAGTAACAATATCTCTTACATACCTAAAATAGAAAAGGGAAACAATCTGAAAATTAAACGGCTATACATGCCAAAATATAGAAAAGGAAAGTTGACTAATGAGCTAACAAAATAAATGATGAATGATGGCTGAATATTCAATAATTAAAAAAAGAAACTAAATATTTTTTAGTTTCTCTTTCTTGATTACACGCCTATTGCATGGATTTGCATGACTGATTTACTTGATACAAATGACCTTGATGATGTGGACCAATCTTTGTCGTCCCTTATTATGGGCACGCTCAAATCCTCTTGCTGAAACTTTCAGATAAAATTGTTGAGTTTGATTTGCATCACATTCGAAACTACTCTTGGCAGCATTTGTGATCCACCGTCGTGACCTCGCAACCCCCGCCGAAGACACTCTACGATCCGCTCGCAAGTTCCATCCTCTTTGCCGGCGAGCTTGCGCGTCGTTGCACTACATGCTTGCTAGTTGCCATCACCTCCACCGGCAAGCTTGCGATGTGGGTGACGAAAGAAGCCGGCGAGCTTGCAATGTGGATGTCGCACCAGTGGAGCCCTTTCACTTGTGAACCGTCGCCAGGGAGTCACCACCACCATTCTTGGTTATTGACAATAATGGTCATCAAAATTAGTTTCCCTTTTTTTTTTTTCAGTATAATCACATGTAAAGATCTCACAATAGGTTTGATGAAATTTTTTGACCTTAACTGTTAAAAATTGATCTGTTTGATACGAACCACGCCAACAATGTGACAAAACCCGATACCAAATCTGGAAACAACAACCCAAGATCTTTCAAGTTTGATGGAAACCACGACCCGTTGCTTAGCGAAGCAAGAACCTTGGTATGGTGAAGACGCCACAAACGTTATGGATGTCCGTTTGATAAATCGATTTGAGCGCCACAAGGAAACCTTGATAAGTTCAGATAAGTTTCTTCAAGACCTCAAGAAGAATAACTCACAATATGAATAAACATCAAAATCTTATTTCCATGTTCTGAAATCAGCCTAATATAGGTAAAGTTACAATTTGTCAAATTCCTAATCTACCCCTAAAGATAAACCTAGGAATCAGATTTAATTAAAAAATAATAATTAAATTCGGAATTATTTTCAAAAGTTAAATTAAAAGTTAAAACTAAAAATCAGATTACAAAGAAATTAAATCTCAATCAGATCTTGTTTTGAATTTTGAACTTTTTGAACTCTTGAAAACGTAATCTTGACTTAATTCTTTGTTGGAAAATAAAGTCCACTTCAATGTTGGAAAATAAAAATGTCCACATCTGTCTTGGCTCTCTTCGAGTCAAATTTGATGAGTAAAGTCAGTCTTTGTTCACCATCAGTAGTGAACACACTGTCTTCTTATCGTAGAACTCTTCGGACTAAGTTATTAAACTCTTCTTTGAATCTTATAGCTCGAGCTCTCATCACTGGATGAACATGAACTTGAATTGTTTCATTAGCATTCCTTGCAGCCTTCATGTCGTCATCACTGTTGCTCAAGAATTTTTACACGATCATCTTTTACCTCATTGTAGAATTAGCCTTCAAATATATATCTAAACAACAAGTACATACTTGAAATAAAAATTATCCTTTAAATGTATCTAGACAACAAGTACATACTTGAAATAAAGATATAGAACATTTAGTAAAGCAGCTCATGGATTGACTAAGCAAGGTCTAAGGATAAATGTGGAAATTTCATGGATGGAGGAGATACCTCCTTGTATTGTATCTGAAATTGTTACTGTTTTATCCTATTAATTCAATCAGCTACGTTACTTCTCAAGCTAGCATATATATATATATATATATATATATATAAAGTAAATGGAAATGTTAAAATATTTAAAGTAAATTAAATAGATGCGATAGGCAACTTATTTATTAGATTTTCTTTACTACTATTGTAAATAATTATTCACTAATTAACTCCCAATAAAATTGAGCCCCAAAAAAAAAACAAATTGAGCAAAAAATGAACTCCTAATTGACAATTTTTCATCCTTAGCAAATAAATTATTTAAAGCAAATATATTATTCACTTGGAAAAGTAAAAACTTATCATTTACTTCCAAAAGTTTTTAAAATGACCTATATGCTACAATTTCCGATACATATCTTGTTAGAAGTATCAGAAACATTATGACTTATCATAACAGACACATTATACCTGTCCTCAACTTTGGCCGGGCAGTTTTAAAAAAATTATAAAATAAAATAAAAAACTAGAACTAAAAAAGCACTGATTATTTCTCACATATAGTGGACTAAAACTGGAGAAAAATCTGCAAGTGAATTAATTTTAATTTTCTGGTACTGACTATCAGTATCAAGTATATACATAATATAGTTCTGTAAGTGTATCCTCATTTTGCTTTAGTGGCAGAAACAAGATAATGAATTTTGCTTAAATCTACATAACAGAGTATTTGGGGCCGCCGCCTCCTTCAGGGACTGTCCACTCTATGTTTTGCTTCCGGTCTTTGATATCACATGCCTGTAAAACATGATATAGATAGAATATATAAGCAATTTCCACTACACAAGACTTATTTGTGGTTCAGATTTCTGACATGTTTGACGAAGTCCATTTGCATGACAGTAATCATAAGAACCCATTAACAGAAATCTATAAGCGGGGTCCTATCATGCATTGTGGAAAAATTTCTCTGAAATGAATTAGCGAAATGGTGCTATTCAGTCCACTGCCTTAAGATGTCTAAGAAAACAGCACCATTGAGCTATTGCTCCACTCAAGATTTTCCGATACTTCATTTTCTCTAAAGATTTATTATTATTGTTGAAATATAAAACTATTGTTGGCCCACCTCCTAACAGCTTAAGCTTTTGGGAGACTTGGTAAACTAACATGGTATCAGAGCAGGAGGTCCTGAGTTCAAACCCCTGTAATTGCACTATTTAACCCCCATTTATTATCATTGCGTGTTGGGCCTTATATATGTTTCGGGCTTCTAATAATTTGTGTTGGACTTTCAAATTAACATTTGTTCACACGTTTGCCCATTGTCTAGCTTGCACGTGAGGGGGAGTGTTGAAATATAAAACTATTGTTGGCCCACCTCCAAACAGCTTAAGCTTTTGGGAGAATTGGTAAACTAACAATTATTATTTTTTAAACGGTGTTGATAAGCCATACAACAAGAGGAACAAAACATAAATTTAATGGAGGATGGAAATAGAGGCTTTGCCGAAGAATCCTTTTCCAATGGCTCTTTTTGGGGTAAATTCAGTATACACTCTCCTATTACAAATGATGTTTCTGTTCCTAGGGGCTGAGGAAAAGGGAGAGATGACCCAGATGGGAAAATAATGAAGCTAAGGAAGGATTCAAATTCTTAGATAACAACTTGTTTTGCATATAAGACGTCCTTTGTGTTTTAGGCATATATGGTTCAGATATATAGATTGCGTACAACTTTTTAACTCACCTTGCAGTGCAAGCAATTTTGAGCATTGATCTGCAACTTTGGCTGACCCTTATCATCCGGGTTGTACCTACATTCCCAATGAAGATGGAGAAGATGCAATACACAGAATGAGAGATAACTCAAAAGATGGAGCTATTCAAGTAGCACATTACTCGTATACGCGTGCAGGACAATATCGAGACTCAGGTCCAGCGTACTCTGGCAGATTTATGACTTCAGGAAGTTTGGGGTCCCTTAAGCGCAGGTGAGCTGGTTGGTCATGTTCATGATTTGTGTTGCTCCTAAAAAGACGATAAAAACACACATCAAATGCCATAGAAGCGGGGAAAGGGAGAACAGAATACAAGCAGCAATCTCAAGTAACTTTGGACTTCTTTAAGATACTTCTTTCACTTCCTCAAACAAAATATGTTCTCCACATAAAAGAATTCTGAGAGCAAACGAGTTCATTTATCCACGACTAGGAGCAACAGGAATCTTGAGAGGTCTCTGTACGAAATTACTCTGCTTGTATGCAATAAGAGCTGGTGAAATACACGTAATCTGAACAGTTAATTGCATCTGTGACTCTTGATACTTTCCATTGTGCCAAGGAGATCTTTAACACGAATTGATGAACAACATTCATGACCATTCAGCTGTTCCAGTGTATGCTACTTAACTAGGGACGAGGCGGGTGACTTACCCATTTCACTAGTTCTATTGCTTTCCTAATAAAGACGAACACGAATTAAGAATTCAAAAGTGTATACAAACCTGTGTAGAGAGGTTGGAACATCAAAAGATAAAACCTCATCTGGTTTTGGATATTGGATTGGACAGTGTAACTTTGCAACCTGCATGCATGTAAGAGCAAAATCAGTCTTTGCTTGCCAAACATGACAGTGTTCTATCCAGTAATGCTCCCCAATGAAGGCAATTTAATATTTTGTAAAGGCTGCCAAAGCAGCGAGTAACTTCATCATTCATAGATGTCCTCATGACAAATGATCATGAGCTAACTTTTAAATATTGACGAGACAGCAACCTAATAAGATGTTCAACTAATCAAATTATGCAGTTCAGAAACATAATCTGCAGACTAGGAATGTTTTTATGTTATGAACAAGATAAAAGAGAATAGACTGTTTACAAGAGCACTCGTACATTGTGCATGGTTCATGATCTTTATTCGTTCCGTTAAGCTAACAGAGGCCATATCCTTCAAGCATTATTCAATTACTTTCCAAAATTTTGATAACATTTTACTTATTAGCCTGCTATGAACACAAAATTACTTGGATATTCTTGATATGACACAATACAAATAACATCATACTTGAATTTTCCATAAACTATTCATAGCTATTAGCTCATTTTCACAAATTATATCCCATAGTTTGATGACTCCAGTGTCAAAGAAGTTATTTTACAATGCATGTTAGTGTAACTTGAATTAATGTTATTCCAAATGGCGACTTACATCCGTTGCCTCGTGATCAGGTTTTCCATGCTTCAGTGTCAATGGAAACTTCCCTTTCAGTACATAGCTGATAGGCACAAAACAGCTGTTAGCAAAGTCTACACAAAGAAATAAGAGTTGATAAAACAAATCTCATATAACATATGTTTAACAATGTCGTCATCTTACTGTTCAAGAGCACTAATCGCCAGACCAGGAACGAGACCATATTCAAATGCCTGGAAAATTAAAATGTACAACAAATGAGTGGTAATCTTCTAAATGAAAAGCACAAAACCCCAAACCTTATGAACTGGTGAATAGAGCCTTTAGTAGATAGAACACAAATAGATAAAAAGCAGAAACTTCTCTCAACAAATGTACATTGTGGTGACTACGACACTAAGGTGTGAAACAAACAATTTACAGGGACTAGGAAGGCACAAAGTTTTGGGATTATTTTTCTGTCAAAAGAAAATCTTCAAAGGAAACCAAGGTGGTGCTTTTCTTCGTTTTCCAGACGAAAGCTACATGTAATTCAGGACA
This sequence comes from Ficus hispida, assembly GCA_025413025.1. NCBI lineage: Eukaryota > Viridiplantae > Streptophyta > Magnoliopsida > Rosales > Moraceae > Ficus > Ficus hispida. Next base: position 20,949,535 of record CM046368.1, on the reverse strand, counting down.
GCAGGTAAATATTGGGATTCCAAGATTGTTTCCTATTGAAGACAAAAGTATGTGGAGAAAACAAGAATTCAGGATCATGAATAGCTCAAACAATTACCGATAAGTATTACCTACACCAACCAGAAAACAAGAATTCAGGATCATGAAAAGCTCAAACAATAACCAATCTGTGGCTCACGGGCACAATAACGAAAATCAACATTATATTTTTATGACCAGAAAATTGATTATTGCTTTATTAGTGATGCTTTTGGGATCAAAATGTTCGTCATGAGAATGTGCTGTTTGTGGCTATTAAAAATTGGCACCGCTTGTCTTCCTAAGAGGTGCGTGCCTTTCACTATATATACCTTCTTCATTCAAGAAAGCATGTTTTCGTGCCTGTATATCTTGTTAAAAAAGCAAATGACAAATTAGGCAGATTGAAAAATGCGAAATGGAAGAATGTGAAGGATTAGAATGTTCTACAAGAAAGTATACTTAAGGTGGCTGCTTAATCACACAGTTATCTATCGAACATACTCTAAAACTTGCCAAACAAACAATTGCAATGTGGCCTAAATTATAACGCCGTTTAAATTGGTGACAGAAAAAGGGATTAGTAGTAAAAAATTAAAAGTTCAGGACTTCAGGGGCAGTTTGACAAAGTACAAAAAGTTCAGAGGGTAACAAGCCAAATTGGAAAACCAAATAACAATTTTCTAATGTTTTAAAGAGAAAATAATATGTTAATTTACTCACTGGTCGATAGTTCCGAGCTCTGTATAGTTCTTCCCATATCCATGAATTCTTGAGATTATCCCAGTATGTTTCCATGCTCAAGTCTTCACGAAGAGCATGAAATGCAGCTTCTGCAGCTAGCATTCCTATAACAAATAGGTATTAATGTAAGTTATTTAAATGAGATCATAAAATCTCCAAGAAATTATTGCCGCATAGAGGACAGATGAAAACATTTTTGAAGTTTTTTTTTTTTGGTTAATCATTCGAAGGTGTTTGTCTGAAGCTTACTGTACTGCATATCTAGAATTCTTAATGGAGACATTAGCTAAAAGCCAGACGAAGGGTACCAACAACACTCATAATAATCTTCTCGATGCATAAAATTATCTTTATTTCTAAATGATGAATACCTCAACTGTACGGTTCGGTTCGATTATTTTCAAACTCAACATGTGAATTCTCGATGCATATAATTATCTTTATTTAGAAATGATGAATACCTCAACTGTACGGTTTGATTATTTTCAAACTCTACATGTGAATGGTATTCAGCATATCTAGTAGGAAATGAAACTCATGTCAAATTGTTAAACGACCTTTTGTTTTTAGTTTTTACTTCTAAGCTCATATTTACTCTGTCGAAATCAATGGCATACAAGTTTCAATTATGTGACTTATGACAGTATATTATTGTTGGAAAAGAGGAGATTTCGGTATTACTGAAATCAAGGACTCTTTATTAGCAGTAAATATATTGTAATTAGTCCATTATGTAAATTAGGAAACTTCCTAGGACAGCTAGCTAGTGATTGTAAATCAGTTTCCTTTTTCTTAGTTCTTTCCTTTTTAGTTATTCTTGTATTCTCTTACATAAGAGAGAAACCGTGTGTTTGTATAATCACTGAGGAATATACAGAAAACTTTTCACCATTCTCTGCCTTTACTGTTTTTCTTATATGGTATCAGAGCCTGCCCTAAAAAACCCTAACCATGTCCGAAATTTCTTCTGCAACGCCGACCTCTGCAACCCAATCAGTCCACCCTACACACCCTGCTAATCCGCCCAACCAGCCCGATTCTCACTCGGTTCAGATCACCAATATTCGCCTCAATGGTGATAATTTTTTACGGTGGTCTTAATCAGTCCGGATGTATATCAGGGGACGTGGTAAGATTGGATATTTGACAGGAGATAAACCGGCTCCAGCACCAGAGGACTCAGCGTACATGACGTGGGATGCTGAAAATTCAATGGTGATGACTTGGTTGGTGAACTCCATGGAGGAGGATATCAGCTCCAACTATTTGTGTTATTCCACAGCCAAAGAACTTTGGGACAACGTGAATCAGATGTACTCTGATTTTGGTAATCAGTCTCAGGTTTATGAATTGACCTTAAAACTTGGTGATATTCGGCAGGGAGAGGATTCGGTCACCAAGTATTTCAATTCCTTGAAGCGTATGTGGCAAGACTTGGACCTATTCAGCGATTATGAATGGAAATCCGTTGAAGATGCTAGGCTGTATAAACGGATTGTGGAAGATCATCGGATCTATAAATTTCTTGCAGGTCTTAATGTGGAGTTTGATGAAGTCCGGGGTAGGATAATTGGCAGGTCTCCACTCCCCTCAATTGCTGAAGTGTTCGCTGAAGTCCGACGGGAGGAAAGTCGCAGACATGTGATGTTGGGGAAGAAATCACAAGGGGGGGCTGTGGAGACTTCTGCCCTCTTTGTTTCAGAGGCTGCTGCTGCCAACAAAGCTTTCGGTTTTCAGCAAAAACCTGGGGAAAAGCCACGGGTTTGGTGTGATTACTGCAACAAACCACGACACACTCGGGAGAACTGCTGGAAACTCCACGGCAAACCAGCCCACTTGAAGAATGGTAAGCCTGGTGACAGAAGCAGCCAAGTTACAGCCACTGCCAATGAAGCTAAGACGAGTCCCTTTAGCAAGGAGCAGATGGATCATCTTCTAAAGCTGCTAAAATCCAATTCATCATCGGGTATTCCTAGTGTTTCTCTTGCACAAACAGGTAGTGCACTTCACACCCTCTCTTTTTGTCAAAATTCCGTTCCATGGATCATAGATTCTGGAGCATCTGATCATATGACCAACCTATCCAATTTTTTTAGCACCTATTCTCTGTGTTCTGGTTTTGAAAAAATTAGAATAGCAGATGGTAGTTTTTCAGCTATTGCAGGGAAAGGGATGGTAAAAATCTCGGAAAATATCGACCTTAAGTCAGTACTTCATGTTCCAAAATTAGCCTGTAACCTTTTGTCTGTGAGTAAATTAACCCGAGAATCTAATTGTTGTGTTGTTTTCTATGATTCCCATTGTGAATTTCAGGACCGGAACTCGAGGAAGAAGATTGGCAGTGCTAAGTTGATAGATGGTCTTTACTACTTTGATGATGTTTTCTCCAGTAATAAAAAGGCTCAGGGCCTTAGTAGTGTTAGTTCTAATTCTATTTATGAACAAATAATGCTTTGGCACTTAAGACTTGGCCATCCTAGTTTTCCATATCTTAAACATTTGTTTCCTCATTTATTTAAAGGTTTGGAGTGTTCATCACTTTATTGTGAAAGTTGTTTTTTGTCTAAGAGTCATCGTACTACTTATGTGCCAAAAGTTTATAAATCTTCAAAACCATTTTACTTAAGACACAGTGATGTTTGGGGGCCTTCACGAATCACTACTCTCTCTAAGAAAAAATGGTTTGTTACCTTTATTGATGATCACACTCGTCTATGTTGGGTTTATTTGATGAATGAAAAATCTGACGTTGCAAAATTTTTTAAGAACTTTTATACTATGGTAGAGACTCAGTTTCAAGAAAAAATTAGTATTTTACATACTGATAATGGAACCGAGTATTTTAATGAAGTTCTAGGTGATTTTTTAAGGGAAAAGGGTATTCATCATCAGTCTACTTGTGTGGATACCCCTCAACAAAACGGAATTGCCGAAAGAAAAAATAAACATTTACTTGAAGTGGCTCGTGCTATGATGTTTTCAATGAATGTTCCAAAATATCTTTGGGGGGATGCTATTTTAACAGCTTCCTATTTGATTAATAGAATGCCAACACGAGTTTTAAATTATAGCATGCCATTGGAATTTTTTAAAAATATTTTTCCTTTCTCTCGGCTTTTCTTGGATTTACCTTTAAAAATATTTGGTTGCATTGCTTTTGTTCATTTACCCAACAACACTCAGTCGAAACTTGATCCTCGAGCGATTAAATGTGTTTTCATAGGATATGCTCCTAATAAGAAGGGGTATAAGTGTTACCACCCCCAAACAAAGAAAGTTTATGTTAGTATGGATGTCAAATTCTTTGAACAAAACTCATACTTTCACAAAAATTCTCTTCAGGGGGAGAATGAGGTAGAAGAAAATTTTTGGGACTTAAATCCTACTCCTTTACCAAATACCATTTTGACTACTTTACCTCATTCTTCTTCTTCTCCTATTGTCACTGCAAACATTGATACTCATTTTGATAAAAACAATCCTAGTCATATAGAGCCAAACATTGGTGTATCTGAAACAGGGGGAGAAACACTGCAACAGGGTGAAGAACCACCTAATACTGAGCTTCTGGTTTATACTCGGAGAAAACTTCATCCTAAGAGTCAAAGTAAATCTATCTCTTTTGGCATTGATCAATCTCAACCCTCGGGAACTGGAACTACAGAAATCACAGGTAACTCTAAAACCAACTCTTTTCCTTCGGTTCCTTCAGTTTTACCAAACCTAGAGTCTTCAGATCTTGACATCCCTATAGCCGTTAGGAAAGGTATTCGAACCTGCACTAAATATCCCATAGCCAAATATGTGTCTTATGAAAATTTGTCTCACTCTTATAGGGCTTTCACCTCAAAAGTGTCAAACCTATTTGTTCCTAGAAATATTCAGGAAGCACTTGATGATCCGAATTGGAAGCTAGCAGTGATGGAAGAGATGAATGCTCTGAGAAAAAGTGGTACTTGGGAGTTAGTAGATTTACCTAAGGAGAAAAAAACAGTGGGTTGCAAGTGGGTCTTTACTGTCAAGTGTAAAGCGGATGGTAGTATAGAAAGATACAAGGCGAGACTTGTAGCAAAGGGGCTCACCCAAACCTTTGGGATTGATTATCAAGAAACGTTTGCACCTGTTGCTAAGATAAACTCAATCAGGGTTTTACTATCTCTAGCTGTGAATTTCAACTGGTCATTACACCAGTTAGATGTGAAAAATGCTTTCTTGAATGGTGATTTAGAGGAAGAGGTTTTTATGGATCTACCACCTGGGTTTGAAGGTAAATTGGGACGAGAGAAAGTCTGCAGACTAAAGAAATCTTTATATGGTCTTAAACAGTCTCCCAGAGCCTGGTTTGAGAGGTTTGGTAAAGCTGTGAAGAGCTATGGCTACTGTCAGAGTCAAGCTGATCATACCATGTTTCACAGACATAGTAGAGAAGGCAAGGTTGCTATCTTAATTGTCTATGTGGATGACATAATTTTGACAGGTGATGATAGTGAAGAGCTGAAGAGACTAAAGAAGAGACTTGCAGCTGACTTCGAGATCAAGGATTTGGGTGCTTTGAGATATTTTCTTGGAATGGAGTTTGCCAGATCTAAAGAAGGTATTTTGTAAACCAACGTAAATATGTTATTGATTTACTTGGTGAGACAGGCCTACTAGGATGCAAACCAGCCGAGACTCCTATTGAACCCAATCGGAAACTCCAACCAGCTAGAGCTGAAGAAATCCTGGATAAAGAGCGATATCAACGACTCGTTGGAAGGTTGATCTATTTGTCTCCTACACGGCCAAATATAGCTTTTGTGGTTAGCATGGTTAGTCAGTTTATGCATTCACCTGGTCAAGAACACTTTGATGCTGCCTATCGGATTCTCAGGTACTTAAAAGGAAATCCAGGTAGGGGCTTATTGTTAAAAAATCATGGGCATTTGCAAGTAAAAGCCTATACTGATGCAGATTGGGCTGGGAGTATCACAGATAGGCGGTCAACTTCAGGATACTGTACCTTTGTTGGAGGTAACCTGGTCACCTGGCGTAGCAAGAAACAGAATGTGGTAGCAAGAAGCAGTGCAGAAGCCGAATTTAGATCAGTTGCTCATGGAATTTGTGAGGTATTGTGGATTAAGAGACTTTTGGAGGAGTTAAAGATCTCTAATCAGTTTCCTATGAGAGTATACTGTGATAATAAAGCTGCTATTTCAATTGCTCACAATCCAGTACTTCATGATAGAACTAAGCATGTGGAGATAGACAAACACTTTATCAAGGAAAAGCTTGAAGAAGGTTTGATCTGTATGCCTTACATGCCTACCTATGAACAAGTTGCAGATATTCTTACTAAGGGACTTCCTACAAGACAGTACGACAAGCTAATTGGCAAGCTGGGTATGAAGGATATCTTCAAACCAGCTTGAGGGGGAGTGTTGGAAAAGAGGAGATTTCGGTATTACTGAAATCAAGGACTCTTTATTAGCTGTAAATATATTGTA
>CM046368.1:20900801-20943190 GCA_025413025.1 Ficus hispida | reverse complement strand
ATTTAACCTAGCAATGACACTTAGCCATCTTAGACTATTCGGTCAAGTAGTTTCTTATACGATCATCACCAATCTTTCACACCTAGCTCCATAACTAGCAGCCTCATTCTTTACCTTTTATCCAGCAATCATAACAAGATAAGTCATCATTTTCTTTTGCATAAAATCCCTTTTTAACTGCTTAAAATATCTTCCATACTTTAGAAATCTAGAAGACAGAGTAAATAAATACCCAAATGTTCCAATAAATATTTTCTACAAAGGGAATAAGGGCCAAAAGGAGGCCAAAATTGCTTACCCAGGTTTCTTGCAAGCATACACAGTGTAGCCCGCGGTAGCAGCCTATTGGGTGCAATTATATTACGCTTGGGCGATGGTGCTTGTGGGATGCCCATGCCTTTTGTGGCCCTTTGGGACAATCACCTCTAGGCCCATAAAGTAGGTTTAGAATTCCAAAGAACCTGTTTTAATCACGTTTTTCTTAATCATGAGTTTCTAATTTGATCGACTACACTAGAAGCTCAAAAATGTTGGATGTTAAACTATCAACCATTATTGAGTTAATCCTTATCTTATTATTCAGGTAGTAGCTCCAACTCCATGATTAGGAAAAAATAGAGAGCATGATTGTTTGTCAGGTGAAGTTGTTTTCCCAAAAGAAAAAAGTAATTAGAAAAAGAAAAAAAAATGTACATCACGTACTGCTCTCAGTTTTAACATGCATATATGCAGATTGTAATAGCAATGTATATACGTGTCTACCCGTATATATTTCTTGCATGCACGTAAATATATAGGGGTGTGTGTGTGTCTATATAATGAGACTTGAAAACATATATATAATTGAGTCTAGACAATGAGACCAAACAATGAAAGAATTAAGAAAAAAAACATGGAATCAATCTACTAGAACAGTCTAAAAATGATTCTCTTGTTCCTAATACAGATTTCTGGACAATAATGTGGAAGACCGTAGATCCATAAAGTGACGCATTAAAAAAAAAAGAAGAAGACTCACCTACTCAGATAATAAGAAATTTACTTTACCTGGAACTCCTCATAAGGGTTCAAAAAGGGGTTGTGATAATTTAAAGCAACCACAAGACCAATAGAAACCTGAGAGATGAAGGGAAGAGTTTAATAGAACTCAAAAATCAGTCAGGACCTATATCTAAAAAACAGATGAATTGCAGTCGTTGCAACTATGTACTTTTTTAGCAGAATATAATTCAACTTGCTTGAACCTGACAAAAGTAAAAATAAATTGAGGATAGACCACTCCCCCCCAAAAAAAAAAAACACACACACACACACACCTGTCTATCTTTCATGTGATAGAGAAATGATCCCCCGTATGTCTTTTGATCCAAAGGCCAACCCAAAGTGTGAAGCACAGCACCAGGTTTATGGTTTCCCTCATCAATTTCCCAGACCTGACAACAATAGGGCAACAGAATTCAGGCAAAACTGCATAAAACCTTTTGGTAACACAAAATAGGAACAAGGGTTATAGCTATTAGCATTAATAATGAGATTGTGTGATATAAAAAGATGTTTAAAGTTATATATATATATATATTTTTTTTTTTTTTTGATAAAATGTTTAAAGTTATATTTTAAAAAAGGTTGGTTGATGCTGGACAACTTCATGAAAATTTGAAAATTTGTGTTTTCCTAGGATTACCATTTTATTTGGCTGTCATCTATTTTAGGATTCTTCATTATTTATTGTAATTAGGATTAGGAGTTTGATCTATTTAGTATTTTATTTGAATTATGAATCCTAGGGAGTCTAGGATTGGTTAGTCTATTATAAATAAGGCTTTAGACAACTTCAGTTTTACTCTATCACAACGTATAAAGTTCAAATCTCCAACCCTCTAAGTTTTGCAATTGGAGGGTCCAGCCGAGCCCACAATGAACACGACAAGGAAATAAGCAGAGCATAATGGTAGTGTGCCATCGCTAGCGAAAGCATCTCGAGTTTATTTTTGGCATCATTGGTGAGTTTTGGCAATTTGACTGAGATGATTTCGAAGCTGGTTTTTGATATTCAATCTCTCACTACAAACAGAGTTATGCTCGAGACTATCCTAAATTCATAATTCCTTGCTTTGATGGCCTTAGAACTCTTGGAATGGATTGAAAGGTAGATGAGTCCTTTGAATTTTAAATTTTCTGCATCATTGGTGAGTTTCACCCAGCCCTGTGCAAAGATAAAAGCAAATCACCTCCTTAATTCCCAAAGCATAAGTCTGATGTTGAGCATGCCCCTTTTCTCTCAAGTTGAACTTCTTTATTAGTTTCTATTGTATTAAAAAAAAAAAAACCATAATGTCAGATATCAGATCAAGAGGTAACCAAGAAGGTTTGGAGTTTAGGACACTGAGCAATTTGTTGCAACAATTTTTCCCCCAATCAAACCTCTGATAATGACCCGCGACATCCCTCGGATAGAAGTGTTATCCGTCCTGCATTTGTTCCATACTTCTATTAGTATGTGGACGCTGAACTAGTCAAAGCAATTAAAAGCTTCTAAACAGTGAGAAAGTTCACTGTCAATCATCCATGTGTAATACCTGTCAGACACATGGTCTCATGACATGCGCACAATGCAAGCATAAATGCATATGCATCAATGTTATGACATCTACTCATTTCCACAGCTTTACGAGGAATTTAGCAGCCTCTTTTCTACCATGCATGTTCTCTCAAAAATGTAAACAAACGTTTCAAAGTACGCACAAAATTTCACACTGATGGAATAATCAAGTCAAAATTAAAGAAATTAGTAATGCCATGGGAGTAAATTGAAGCTTGGTATCAAGTAACTTGACAAGATTACAGAAGAGAAAAACAGCATGTCAAAAAAGCTAATGTGCTCAATGCTCGGTATGGGATCAGCTTTACGCCATGGACATATTACATGATCCCAACATGCTCAGAACCATGTTTTGTATGTCTCCTATATAACCAATGAGTATGCTTGTCTATTCTCAGATTTTGGGAAGAGAGAAATTGCCTTTAAGTGCTACGCCGCGCTGAAAGTTTTCCTTCTTTGAACCATCTTTTGCAATTCCCATATCATTAGTTCCAATGCCAACAACAACGCCATTTGCATCATACAATATCTGCTAATTGCATAACTCATAAACAAAACTATTCAACAGAACATTAAACAATAGGAGAGTGTTAGCAGTAGTACCTCACTAGCAGCAAAACCTGGGTATATTTCAACCCCTAGTTCTTCAGCCTTGTCCCCCATCCAACGTACTAACTGACTTAGACTACATCACGAGTTTCAACAATAAGTTTGTTCATTCAAATTAACGGTAAGTGTTACAGACCATAAACAAGAAGCAGCATTCGGATAAACAAAACCGATAATATCATTTTCCAACTCTAGTTAAGTATTTTGTCTCATTTTTGTATTTGGGATAGCGATTCTATTACAAACCCTCAACGCTTGTCCAAGCCAAACGAACATGACAGTTACCAGAGACGTAAAACTACCAGCATTTGACATGTGAGACACAGATAGAACATCTAATTTCAGACTTGTTGCTGCATGCACAAGAGCTAAGCTCCAACTACTCTAGTATAGGTTATTTGACGCTAGGAAAAGGTTGCCACGAGAAAATAGAATCGGGAAAAATGGACAATCTGCAACACTAATAGGCTTACAAAAGAAACACCTAGAAGCACTTCCAGGTAAAAATCAAAATTCAAAACCAAATAAGATACCAGAAGCTGAATGATCTTGAGAACTTTGAGAGCTATGAGAACAATTACGGGGTGAGCCATCCTTCTCAAAATTAAAACCTCAAAATTTGATGCATGCATATTTTATATATACAATGCGTATATACAAATGTGTGTGTGTGTATCATGTCACGATTACCTTATGACATAGTTTCCTTTATTATCAAAAGGACATGGCAAAGAGAACGCACGATCCTTTGTCAGAAAGCAAAATTTATCAGACGAAACAGGGACTGTGATTGGTGACTGCAAACAGAGTCAGAAAATAATACATGTTAAAATAAAAGGCAAACAGATCTAATTACAAAACATCTATATGTAGCAGAATTGGTGAGAGATCTCACCTTATTAGCAAACAAACCACGGAAACTTACCTTTTTTCATATCATTTTGCATCTACGAAAGCTCCATATTAGTAAATAAAGCATTGAACTCCCTCAAATTCTGGTTTGCAACAGAAGGGATTACACCATGAAATTTTCAGAACTATCAAGAATTCCTCCTAAAAGAGGTTTTTTAGCTTTGTAAGTCTAACTTTCTTCAAAGAAACAACCTCTCCTAAGGATCCCGTAATATTCAGCTAACCAAAATTATCTAAAATAAATAAATAAATAAATAACTGGGTCCTAATTGGTAACATCACATAAGAGGTTTGAAACTATTTAGGTGGGAAATACGGGCAACATCGGCAAGACAGTATATTTTGTTCCTTCCTAAAATTGAGTGATTTTCGCACATACAATTTAAGGTGATCATCACTCTGAAAGGTTCAAGTATTCTATCATTTTACACGCGTAATTTAAAAGCTCATGGAAAATAATAGGAAAACCATGAAGGGAACAAATACCTCTTCATGTTTCCACTGAGGGAGAAGTTCATTTAGTGCCCGAGGTTCAAAAACATTCCCAGAAAGGATGTGCGCACCTATTGGGAATCAAGATGAAAACAGTGAGTGAGCTAGAATTATTAAATGTAATGAGCTATTCTTTGCAATTATAGAACTTAGAAGATAGAACCACAATTCCCAGCAGCAACAAAGCGGGAAAAAAAACAAAAAAACAAAACAAAACAAAAAAACAACACAAAAAAATGGTACAGAACCATAGAAATTATTTTATCCCATGCAGAACATGTAGCGAAAGAAAGAGAAGAGGGGGAAGGGGGGGTGGGGCCACGGCGGCGGTGGTAAAAAAAGAGTACAGAGAACCATTGTAATATATATGTAGCTAATCCTTTACTCTTCTCTAAACTTTGCAGCACTCCCTAGATGAAATATATTACCAGAGACAGATTTGTTATCGGCAAAGGCAGAAAAGTACCAATCTAATATGTATCTCCGAGAATGTTTTCTCATGCTGCCCTCTATCGGTGATACTTACTAACAGCCTTTTTTCCAGATAAGAAACAGAGTCTATTGATGCTGAAATGAATAGAAAGGAAGAGAGGACAAGGAATCCTCTAGAGAAACAAGAAGCAAGAACTAAATGAGTGAAAATCGACAGCCTAAATATATTTCCACTTCAAAATAATCAAATGAAAGGAAAATCTTTGAAAGCTTTGTAAGCAGAAGCCCACAACGGAAATTACAGGCCAGCGCCTTATCTTCAAAAATCCTATCATTCCTATCCATAACTTCTCCACATGGAATTCTAAAACAATGCAAAAATAGAAATGAATCAACATGTTCAAAATCAGTGTCATTGACTCATCTTACCAGCCTTTGGCTTGGATCTCGTATTCCTAAGAAATATGAATTTATTAGATACAGATCAAATCACCCAATCCACAACCCAAGTAGTGGAATTGACATTTGGTTTCACCATGTAGCCTTATCTAAGAGGGTCTTTGGTACGAGAGAAAAGTAGAAGGAAAGAGAGGGAATAGTGAGAGGATTTTGACATTATGGTTGTTTGATTGGAGAGAAAAGAGCAAGGAATGCATTAGAGAAAGCAAAAGAAATCCTTCAGACCACTTCAATTTTGATCTCTCTTATATTCGAGAGATTATTAAAGGAATTTCATACCAAACATCGGACCTCTTCGTCCTTCACAATTTCCCTCACCTAGGTGATATACCACTCCCACGTCCCTAATTTCTCTCCTTCCTACCAAACACACCCTAAGGAAAAAGTGCATGTTATACCTACGTCTCTCATGACCATCTTCACAACTAATAAATAAAAAGGAACCAAAATTGAAATACTGAAAAAGAATTAAAAAATAATAATAACAACATATTGGCAGAATCAAGTGGTGGGAAAAACAAATCACATGGAAATAAAGAGAAAGTTTTAGTCAGAATCTCAAAGTTAAATAAGTGATCGAAAAAGGAAATATACCGACTTCTGCTCCTTTCTCGACAACACAAACTGATAAATCCACATCCTTTTCACGGCACAGCTGCTTCAATCTAATGGCGGCTGACAAACCAGCAGGTCCAGCTCCAACAATAACAACGTCATACTCAATGGATTCCCTCTTGTGCTCGCCACTGAAACTCCTCCTCGACTGAGACCAAAGAGTCCGTCCTCCGAAATCCCTCAACCCAGCAAAGTTCCGCCATTGCCCAGGCGAGAAAGCTCGTCCGAAACGAATCAGGGAGCCAAAAAAGCTCGAGTTACGACCCAAATGGTGGATTTGGGAATACCCATTTGGGAACTTTGCATGCTCCGAAATGGCGGAAGTTGTTGAATCGCAGAGACGGATTTCTGAAGAATTGTGGGAAAAGAGGGATGTGAAGGTGGGATTTCTGAAAGAGTTGGATTTGGAGGGCAATCTGCGCATGATTGAGAAAAGAGAAACGAGCTAGGAAAAGCAGAGAAATGAGTTTGTTTAGTTTAGGATCATTATTAAAGAAGAGTCGGAGACGTTAAGATTAAGGTGTCGTGGGGTAGGAGCATATCTGATAAGAGGCAAAATGCGATATGCTCGTTTGACAACCAACTGACGTGGGAGCGATGTCAATGACCATCGATGATTGGACTACCATTGGTAATAAAATATGTAATGGCATGTTTACTTCTACGTAATCAGAGTTAGTATGAATCAGAATTGATAAATTTTATAATGAATGGGTTGGACTTGGAGTCATAATATGTTACTTGTTTTGATTTTATGAATCAGAGTCGGAATTATTGTCAATCTCATTCATACGTTTACTTAAAACAGGAATCGAAATTAATTACTGTAAATTTATTTATATACCCGTTCAATTAATTTTATATTTTCAATTTAAACAAATAGATTATATACTAATTAATTTAACTACTAAAATGATTATTTTTTGTGTTTACAAAAAGAAACAAAATTGAGATAAGTAATTTATATACTAATAGTTATAATAATATGAAGATTATTTTTTAAATAAAAAAGTCAAAATTTGAGATAACTAGTTTGTTCTAGTAAATATTTAACTTTTTTTTGAAATATAAATTTGCTTTAAAAATACATAATGTTGAAGTAAATTTCTAAAATTAAAATTTTGTTTGTAGTTGATTTACTATCGATCACTTTTTTTAATTTTTCTAGAGCATTAAAAATTTTAAAAAGCAGCATTAAAAAATTTAAAAACAAATATGGGATATAACATAATAATCTTTTAAACAAAATAAGTCTCAAATCATAAATATATCAAATAAGTACCAAGTCATAAACATAACAAAAGAGTCCCAAGTCACAAGCATAATCTAAATCATAAACATAAGAAAGTGCCACATATATAATTCAAAATACTATTATAGTTTAATTAATACCGTAAATTTAATACCTAAGCACTACGACTAAGAACCTTAAGGATATATACCTTTTGAAGCTGATCGGGAATATTGTAGAAGACACACAACATATCATGGTTTGTAGCCAAAATGGTAGTGGCATCATATAATTGATCATCATCTAAGCCTTCAATTTTCATAATTTCTTCATACAACTTAGCTTGGAGTCCAGCTACATCTTTATTAGCAGTAGAGAGCACATCAATAAGACCATCTAATTTGGGTACCACTACTGCCACAGATTGAGTCATCGACCCAATGTTGGAGCACATGTTCTCAAATGCCTTGTCTTTATTTTTGCTTCTGATCTTTTCCTTGCGTGTGGAAACATTTGGAGAGCTTTCTACATGTTGGTTAGGTTGCACACTTGGTTGTTGAGTGTAGGACATTTCATTTTCTACGGAATTCTCTTCAAAGGCCATTTTTGAATCATCACCAAATTCACATTCATGGTGTCTTGTTGGCGTACCTCTTCCTCATCATCATCTGCATTTCCAGCATTGATGCCAGTGGCTCGATCACATCCATAAATTTCACCCAGTGTACAGTAATGAGGAAAATGTTTTCTTTATAAACCAGCAGCATCCTTTCGCTTCTGTTGAAGGTTTTAATAAGATTTGTTAGTAAATAAAATAAAAAATAACTAAGTAACAACCACTATGAGAAAAAGGTCAATACACATACCTTAACGTATTCATCATACACATTTTTTTTCACATTGTAATACTATTTTATCATTATCCCATCCAAACCCACTAAGAGCTAACATATCTGTCATTGCACAACATTTTTGCTTGAACCATTTCACACGAGATTCAATATGAGGAGATGCTTTGATTCCACAACCTAGTAATTTGGCCTCCATCATAGCCTCCAATTTAAGCAAATACCCATTCTTGAAACCACAATCAGCTCTCCAAATTGCATTTTGACCCAATTCCAACAATGCCTCTACCAATGCATCATCTTGCTACATTGTCCAATAATGTTTGTTTTGACCTCGTCCTCTTTGACTTGAAGTTGGAATGGTACTCATTCTAAAATAGGAATCAACAAGTCACATATCAAATGGTTAACAAAAATATGAGAACAAATTATCATAACATTAAACATAAATATTTTCATAAAGATTGTACATAAAGACTGTAACGCCCCGAACCGTCACGCGTAGGGGCGTCCTACTGCGCAGACGGTTCAGGGCGTTACAGAGATGGTATCAGAGCATAACCATAATCTCATAACATGGCATCATAGCATAAACGTAACCTCATAACATGGCATCATAACATAAATCTCATACCATAACATAAATCGTGCGTATCAACGTATGAAAAACATGTTTTAAAAACATTTTGCTCATGCTGTAGGTTAGCTACCTACCGGCAATCCTTGATGCAAGACTGTGAGGGCTGGCGTTACAAAGACAACATAATCAAATAAAATGTCAATACATGAAAATGACTTTAATTCTCAAACATGCTGATCCTAAACCATATCCTCTACTTGCTCGCCAAGTATTCCATATTTCTTAAGCTAAATTTTGTCTCCACAAAATCCAATCAGTTGATGAATCGATAGAATCTATATACTCCATTTCATTGAGTAGCTCTTGTGGTGGGTCATTATCATCCATAAAATCCATCAGGTCATAAGCCATTTTTATTCGAATGAAGTTGTGTAATATACTCATTCTAAAATAGAAATCAACAAGTCACATATGAAATAGTTAACAAAACCATAAGAACAAAGTATCATAACATTAAATATAAATATCTTCATAAAGACTGTACATAAAGACAACATAATCAAATAAAATGTCAATACATGAAAATGACTTTAATTCTCAAACATGCTAATCTTAAACCCTATCCTCTACTTGCTCGCCAAGTATTTCACATTTCTTGAGCTAAAGTTTGTCTCCACAAAGTCCAATCAGTTGATGAATCGATAGAATCTATATACTCCATTTCATTGAGTAGCTATTGTGGTGGGTCATTATCATCCATAATATCCATCAGGTCATAAGTCATTTCTCTTCGAATGAAGTTGTGTAACATACAACACATAGAAATGATGCATCACTATATTTTTATATCATAAAAGCAAGGACTTCTTAGTATAATCCATCACATTTTCAACAACCTAAAACACCGCTCAATGACATTCCTAGCACTCGAGTGCTTCATGTTGAAAAACTCTTCTGGAGAAGTTGGTTGGTTTCCATCTCTAAACTCACTTAGATGGTAACATTATCCTCTATATGGTGCAAGAAAATCAGGCTCATTTCTGTATCCACCATCAACCAAGTAATAATAACCTATAACCAAGTACAAAAATAAGAAAATAATTAATAAATAGTATAATGGCAATACAAAAATATAGTTTATGTCAGAAATAATTACCGTGGGGAACCTTTAAACTGTTTCTTCTAGTCATCGCATCCCTTAGCACACACATATCATATGTTGAACCTTTATAAATTGTATATCTTATAAGCAAACTCTTAAGACATTAATAGCAATCTCATTTTTTCTTATTCTATATCTTGATTTATCTACTTCGGGCACATGAACCTTTATATAATAAGTCCCATCTAATTCTCCTAAGCAATTCTTCAACATTAGAAAACAAAAAGAAGCATAAGTTTCAAATGAACAAAAAAATATAGTTTCAAATGAACTTACATCATCAAATTAAAAAAAAAAAAAAACACTACATACCTTAAATCACTTCCATTTAGGGTCAATTGAGTTCTCCAAAACTAGTTCAGGGCTTTACCAAAATTCTTTTTGTCACCTAGTCATTGCTTTTAAGCATTCATAGAAATATTTACTAATTGTTCGTCTGGATCTTTTGAAATTGAAACTAATCACCTAGTTCTTGACATGATGTGCTAATATATACAAAAACATTGCAAGCATCTTTTCAGTGAATATATTTTTTGTGCTTACAAAGCCCCCTATTTTACATAGAAGCTTGCATAACCTTCTAAACGTTTCTCTATCTATTCTTAATTGTACCACACACTATGTAACGCCCCGGCCATCTACATAGGACTGACTACGTAAACGTGGGCCGTTACTTTACTTAACTTACTTCTTAGTTTCTAATACTTGAACTTTCAGAAATTTTCAGAAATTTTTTTTTTCTTCGTAACTTAATTAACTTATCCATATAGGTAAACTTCACCATGTGTACTCATTACTTGTTAAGCCAATTAAAAGGTCACACATAACCTTTTAACCCGAACTTTTGAAACATCACATACGTAACATGATACATATTACTTAATCAATCATACATGTACAAGTTCATAGTTTAAAGAGTTTGCAGAAAATATACATAGTGATATCCCACACCGTCCTTCACTTACTGCGTCGTCCACATGGCCCACCAATTAAGCTGCAAGTTTTTTACCTATAGTATGAAATAAACTGATGAGCTTTCGCCTAACAAGTACAAACATAATCTCACAAAAACATAACAAATCTCGTACAACTTATGCTTGAATCAATTATGATCATTTATGAATATTTTATGCTTCATTATGAAATGAACTTATTATCTTGCTTAACATATGGGCTCCTTGTGTACGTATCAAATGTGCACAATCCACAGAAAGTTAGGATTTGCAAGGTCTTTAACAATTCTGGGAATCATATACATAACTTTCACGCATCAACGGAAGGTTGATTATACCCTCACACATCAATGGGAGGTTGATAATCATAAACATAACCCTTCACGCATCAACGGAAGGTCTAAGAATTTTCTTGAACACACATAATCCTCCACGATTTGACGGGAGATTAGTACGACACTTTACTTGTCTTGGTTTAGTCTTTGTCTTGTTATTTAACTTTTGATGAGGATGTTTAAAATCATGATTCTACATGAAGTCTTTAACAAATACTAGTTTTAAAACTAAGATTCTTAGCTCGTGATCTTATTAGTCACGATGTATGTGATACATGAATATGGCATGACATAAAGATCAATGACATAAAATAACTTGTGGCATGATTATAAAACATGGCATTATTTTAAAATATGACATTATCGTTAACTATGGCATAATGGTAACACATGACATAAATATAAAATGGCATATCATGTAAACATGTCATACTTGAAAATAATTTACTATTTTTTATACTGTAGGTGAGGTCTGTACTTATCTAATGTCCTACGCTCTTGACCTAATGTTCCAAAAAGGCACATCAATATGTTATATTCCTGTTTCAATTAAGGCGTAAGATAAGAGTCATCCTATCTTATCATAAATCATTATATTCAGTGCCGGTATCCTTAACCAGCATTTATCAGTAACCCTAATTACATTTCTCCTACATACTACAATAATCTCTCATTTGGTTACTAAATGTAACCCTAAGACACCTGGCCTAATCAAACAATATCTTGTTTGATTACTTAATGGAACCTTCAGTTCAAGGCCCAATCATACGTGAATAGTAATTAGCATCTTATTAGGTTACTATTTGATGAGAACATGGCTAGCATAAGAGCATGTAATGCGGATCCTATTCAAGTTCTAGAACAATCTAGCAAAGCAAATTTTAATTTTAGCAAAGTTAAATTTGGTTGTAAGACTTGCATGCCAAGATATTTACTTTCCTTTATTTGTTTAGACCTTTTTGACTTTTCAGGTGTGTTTATGGCTGATAATAAAGCCATTTAAAAACTTCCAACTTTCCTTTTCAAGTGAAGGTGTGAGATCAATCAATTAAAGGGCATATTGTTTCCTTTTTCTCTTTTAGGCAAGGAAGAACTTTAATTATCAGAGTTTAGTCTTAATTAGTATAGTTATTTTAGGAACCTTTTGGTCACATTCAGCCTATAAATAGGCATCTTTGTAACAGTGAAAGGGAAGTAATTATTCAGAATGTGAGAGTATTTTCTCTTTGGTTCTTTAATTAACTATTCGAACTTATCAGAATTTTCCATGGCATTAACTATCAACTTATCAAACTGATTTCCATCACCGTTTGTGGCGTCTTACTTATACCGAGGTTCTTGTTTCGCATTAAACAATGGGTTGAGGTCAAATATACCAATGTTCTAATTTTTGTTGAAGCAATGGGTCGAGGTTTCCCATCCAAACCTAACCGTAGAATATTCTTATGTTCCTTTTCGTTGTCGGTCTCGTTATTCTTGGCGGGTTCACATCACATTAGTAACCCTGGGTATAAGCCCAATCATATCTAGATCTTAGATCTATACCTTATTAGGTTACTAAGGCCCAATTACTTTTAAAGTAATACCCTTATTAGGTTACCATTGGTACCATGGGTTTTAGGCCCAACCCAATAGCTTGGGTATGCAATCTAGTTACCGTTGATCATCATTCTGTTACTATGTTTTCAAACTAGCTTTTGGCCCATTTATTTATTTATCTATTTTCTTAATAAAACCTAGTATTTGTTGTCCTTTTATAAAAACCCTTTGTAGAATTTTAATCTTTTTATAAAATTGTAATTTTTAATTTTTGAGTGAGGTAATAAAACAGTCAGGTTTTGATAACTATCCTTGAAAATAATTTCATAATTCCAGTTATCAGTGCATGTGCAGGAATTGCATCAGTCTCATAAACCAAATCATACAAGTGACCTAGTTGTTGATAAATCCTCATAAACAACTTTGGACTTTGTATTCTTCGTTCATAATAGGTGGAAATATAGGTACACATTGCAGCACACACGGCCATGATCATTTGCAACATCATAACTATCTCTTTAATCACTACAACTACTCTCTTCTTTCTTGCTAAGAGTCGAGACATGATTTCTCTACATTATCATCATACAAAATTTGATTTAGCTTACAATTTATAGAAAACGACAATCATAAAAATTGGATCAAGGATTAAAAAGTAATGAATACCAAAAAAAAAAAAAAAAAAAACTCATACAGCCAACCCAAGGGCTGCACTACAGATTCAAGTTAAAAAAAAAATTAAAATACACGGATTTGAACAGAGCAAGATATGAACAGAGCAAAAATTTTAAAAAATGTAATAATCAACAATTTGAATACACAGAAGATTACATAGAAGATCTGCAAAGCAATATCTTGGAGACAAAATGGTGCCCTTGCTTGCTGCTTGACGATGGAGTTCTAAGAACATAGTAGAAGGAAAAGTGAATGCATGAAAAAATTATGGTTCTTTCAATATTTTACTTTTCCTTTTCAATTCTCAAATAAGAAAGTAAAATTGGTGGTAAAATAGTAATTTAACTTTAATATCAGGATTGAGAGTGCTAATTCGGTGGGGGGCTTGGGATTGTTAATCCTTTATCAATCACAAATTAATATGGGTCCCACACAATTTCACTCCTATTCCAAGATAAAAATAGGTAAGTAAATATAGGGTTAATTCGCATTCCCTATTTCGATTATCTATTCCTGGAAAGTAAACAAGTTATAAGAGTAGTGCTATAAATCTAACTTTTTAAATATTTGACGTCTTTTTTATTAATAGAAACAATCACTGGATATATTAATATTTTAATCATTTACGAATAAAATAATAATAATTATATATATTATATACTGGTATTCAAAAATTAGGATTAAAATTAGTATTATTATAGATTTTTTAATATTTAATAGTAATAAATTAATAATGATTATAAGGGAATTTAAACCGCCTATTTTATATTGTACAAGCTAGAACCTTCGTAGCCCACATTTTAAGGGCCAATTTGGAACATTGATTGTTGTTAGAGTTTTGGAGTTATTTTTATTGGAAATAAGTTTATGTTTGTAAATGTGTATTTGGTGTAATAAAAATAAGAAAAAGTATGTTTAAATATCTATATTTGGTTGAATTGTAAATAGAAAATAAACTGAAATATAGGGTATTGCATTGATTTAAAATATATTTGGAAAATAATGTGCAATAAAATCTTGTTTAGTTTGTTTTATCATTTTGATTAATTTAAAATATATATATATATATATATATATATATCTCATTTTGAGTTTAAACATTAAAGCTGTGAACTTTTTAAATTTGAAATTTATGAAAATTGAAGAGAAAGAAAGAGAGGTGTGGATGGTCTGGGGGAAGAGAAATGGAATTTTGAATAGCAACACTCCATTGGATTCACTGTCCACCTCTAGAGTCTTAACTTTGGGAACCATTGGAGATCCCAAACAACTTGTGGAAATGAGACGGAAAAACTCCGTCCCTAAATGGACCTAAATATTTTATATACAATTGTTAATTTCTAACACTCATAAATAATACCATTATTAAAATCATTAAAAAGCAATTTCCACTAAATAGTGAAAAATATGTCTATTGTAAAACTTTTTTACGATTGTGTAATATTTCTTTCGGATTTATAGCTAAATAGATTTTTTTTTGTTTATAGAAGTTTTATAATAAATTGCTGAAGTTTTTAAAATTTAGCTAAAATGCTTTTTTTAAATGATAATCAGTAATTGATCACATAATATTGTTAATTTGATCAATCAGTGATTAACTACGATCAATCACTGATTGATGACCTAATGTAAATTAGTAATTTTCATAATCAATAATTGATTAACTATAATTATATTTACTAAATCTGAAAAAATAACAAACACTCACTTTACTAATAAAAAAGCCCGGTCAATTATTAAATTGGATGACTAAAAAAAGTCATATAACCTAATTTTCCTATTTCTTTTCTTTTTACCTGTGCCAAGATTTATATGCTGTATCTATCCAATTCAATTGTTAATTATAATTATGAAATTTTCATGTCAAATCAAACCTTTAAATTAAGCGGTTTGGTGCGTTTTGAACTCAAAGAGTTAAGTTTGGACTGCTTTAAATTAATACTTTAAGGGTAGTGCCCTTAAAATTAATTTTGTTAAATTCAGCTAATCATGGTTAATTGGTATGCTTGAAATTTGTTAAAATAAATAAAATCAACATTTAAAACTTAAAATTAATGATAGTATCCTGTCAACCGGATGAGTATAATGACTGTATTGTATCTGATCAACCCAAACGTAGATGACCGGTTTAACTGACAAAAACATAAAATGTTCAGATTTCAAATTTTAGTTTGCTCAGAGTTTTTGTTTTCAAATCTTAAGTATAATCCTATTATACTAAGTCAAGATGCATGCATGTATGTGAATTAGGATTGCGTGGGATTTTCAAAGTTAAAAATCACGAAATTAACATGTTGTATAATAGGCACAAATATAAACTTGAGATTTAGCTTAATTAGGATATCAATGATTTTTGTCGTGTTGGGTAACGACTCCAACATTGTCATGATGCATTATTAAGGATTCCTTTGACCGGAGACGAAGCATAGTTAGGTGTCTTGATTTACGTGCATGCATGAAGTTCTTTGTAGATTTTATAAGTCAAGAGATAGGATATGTTATCCTCAATTTTTATTAGTTGTTTTATGATTATTTAGCCTTTGTTTTATTTTTTTTAAAGTTATTTGAGGTAAATAAATGATTTTAACTAACTTATTTTTTATTATTAGTCCACTCCAGTCAAACTTTTCTTTTTTTGAAATGTCAAGCCAAACTTTTCTAAAATCTTTTTATCTATTTTCAACCAAATGCTCAATTTAAAACATCGACCACTACAATTTAAAATATCTTCAAAATTTCTACTCAAGTGTAAACACCAAATGGGGACTAAATATATCTCTTTGCGATTGTTGTCCATTTTTTGGGTCCCCGCGTCCTAGACGGTTTTAATCACCATTCCTTCCTCCCAAATTTCGCGGAAAAATTAAATTGAAAAAGAAAACGCGCCAGCACAAGTTACCTGTGAAAGAAGTTGAAAATAGTGGAGATTTATTTAATTTAATTTATTGGCCGGAGGGTTGTGGAAATTGCAACTCAACTATATACTTGATAAGCTTTGAGGCACATGGTAGAAAAAGTAGTTCAAGAACCACTTATTGATCACAAAAGGATAGAATCTAATTTTCATTACCATTACAGAGATCATAAGTCAAGTCAAGCCAAGCCAAGCCATTCTTGACTGTTAAACAAATATAAACACTAACCAACAAATTGTCCTAACCAACACCAAAAGAGATTCTTAAGGATAAGGAAGAGTTGCAATGTGGTTATGAGCCACCGTTCCAATCCACAATTTCCCATTTACTTCTCTAACTTCACTCACCAGTTTCATAACCACCCCCTTTCTATCCTCAAGAACTTCCATAATCTCTCCCTTCTCGTTGAAGAGCGAGATCACCGTGTACATTTTCATCCCCATCAGTCGTGCCAGGAAGCTCATCCGGAGTGGCAAGCGGAAGTATACACTCCTTATCCATGGATTGTGACTCAAGACCTCTTGTATTGGAGTCCGGCAACAATCTATAGCAACCCAGAATTGCCCTTTTCCGTTTACTCTTATGTTGTCTGGAAATCCTGGTAGGTTTGCAATAGGCTCCGCGAGTCCAGCTCTTGAACCCTCTAGCCAATACTTCATGATCCTAGAAGAATGACATGTGGACAAGATATTAGATTGATTCTGGTCCATAAGATTTGACATACTAAAAGCATCTCCGCGACAATGTCACATTTTAATTTCAATGCCAAATTTTGGCATTTAGGTAAGAAAACCATTTCTCCAATGCAAGTGTCGACTTTTGTTTGCTGGTTGATGGGTTGAGTTTTTTACTTTCTAAAACATTGTTATTTTTAAATTATATAATATAAGAATTGAAAGTTGCTTTTCACAAGCTCCAAAGCTTAATATATATGACAAAAGTAGAAAAGGATTATGCTTTGGATCTTAAAGTAGAACAATACATCGGATATGTCGTTTTCATACTTAGTTATAGCATGGGCATTGACACTTAGAGTTGAGATGATCCACCGCAGAGCCACCCATGGCCGAGTTGGGGCTTCCGAACTAATGAACATTTTTTCTTTCTTAATTTTACATCTAGAAACTTTTATTTTTTTTTCCTCAGTTTACCTTCATTAAAAATTGATTATTCTTATATAAGCTCCCTAAAAACTTTCAGCAATTAGTGTACACTCCAATTCAAACACAGGTTGGCTACGCCGCTGTGACGATCACTACATTCTTGTGACCAAAATAATAGAGAGAGGGGTGATTACCTGCAGTTGGTGGTCTCAGTAAAGAGGAGGAAAGTCTGGTCTATTGATATCTGTACCCCATTCGGAAAAGCCAAGCCATCCAGTACAACATGTGTTGTCTTAGTCGAAGGATCATATCGGAGAAGCCTTCCAGTCGATTCGCCTTCTAAAAGGACAAAGAAATGGTCCCTGTAAAATTAAGTTTCCATCACAATCAAATGCTTGAACCTTCCAAGTTCCATAACCAAACATAAAAGATCGAGGAAAATCGCATGTACTTACACTCTGTTGTGTCTCTTGCTTGTGTCCGTGAAGAAAACAGACCCATTGCTGTGAATGTCAAGGTCATTTGCGAAAAGTATAGGCTTCCCTTCCACATGAGTTGCCAAGGGAGTTGCTATGCCTCCTTTGGGGCCGACGACCAGAAGGCCGTAATACGCATCAGCTATGTATAAATCTCCGCTATCTTTGTCAAACCTTAGGCCAAGAGGACGACCGCATTTCGTCTCGACTTTCCATTGCTTGGTTGTAGTTGAGTCAGTGCCTTTAGCACAAAGCTTCTCTGACCTTTTAAATACCACATCCGGTATGGTTAGCGTATATTTGTAGCATGTTTCAGCAATGAGCTATGCAAATTGAACTAAGCTTTTCTCTTCATATTATCATAACCTTCGATGTTCTGTTAACACAAATTATTTGCTCTAAATAATTTGTTTATTTACCTAATTTAAAACTACTTTGTCGTACTATACCTCTAACTTTCCTCTTTAAGTTAATACTTCGACATTCACATTAGGATAATAATTAAGGGCTTCTCTTAAACGTAATGGCTCAGCTTAGGTGAAATCTTTAATTAATTAAAGTTTATCTTAAGGACTCGAGATGATAAACAGCATTCGAAAACCGCACGTAATTGTGCAACACACGGAGAATTACACGAGGAAAAGGACTGAACTCTCTTTTCAACCAAGATGGTCATGTTGTTCATGAAAAAAATAATAGCAAATTCAAGAGCAAAGTCATAGTTTTGTTTCCTCGCAAATATTTTGAATCACTGCTTGATAGATCAAAAACCTGCTCAAATTGTAACGAAACCAAATGCAAAAAGAAATAAATCAAGGAGCGAAACAACACACCAATTTTTTGTGACAAGAGCAAATGTCTCCCATCCCACATCTTTTCCCATCCACCTGACAATGCGCCCGTCGGCCATTCCAGTATACGGTCCATGCCCTACATTATCAAACTCCAAAGATTCAGGACCGAAAACTTCGCCTTCAAATTCCAACTTCCCAAATCCAAGCCTGCTTCGGTTGTCGCTTGGCCAACTCTCCATGACTGGCTTGTATGGTGCAATGCTATGCCTCACAGGCCTAAACTCACGCCCACCGAGAGGACCCATCTTTAACGGATCCATAATCACCAACCCCAAAACCAAAACTAGGACAAATAGAAGCGGATGCTGCAAAAAGGCATCGTCTTTGAGGGGGATTTTTTTCTCCATGGGACGGTGCTGCTTGGAGAGATAGAGGCAATTCAAGCTTAATCATAAAAAGGTTGTTTGTGATTTTGAGGTGTTAATGGCGGGACAAGAGCTTAGTTTAGGGTAGGATTTGATGTGTTAGAAATTTGATTCTCATGCATTACATGTGACGTGCGAATGTGGGTTGGAAGTGGGTTACCTGTGGTTTTTTGCTTTCTTTTTTTTTTTTTTTGGTTGAAGAGCAGAGACAAATTAGTTTTTGTAATCAAGAAAGTAGCTTAGGCTTCTATTCGACATTTGCAACAAGTTAAAAACTTTGATAGGTACATGTATGGTGGTGATTATGAACAATATGCAACAAGTACTTCAGAGATTCTTTTTTGGCAGCAGATCAAGGAAAAAGAAATGTTGACTACTAAGAAGAGGGGGAAAAAAAAGTGGGGAAATTTTCTTAAATTTTATGATTATTATTATTATTATTTTGGTTGAAGTAAATATTCTGAATTATTAAGGGACACAGCTTTCCTTTTTTTTTTTTTTCCATTTATATTTTGGGAAAACTGATGTGTTGCCTTTTTTGTTGATGTCACTGCTGCCTAGTGCATACAGGCTTACCCAACTAAATTGGTGACAGGAAAATTCAAGTGGAAATACAAATGAGGGTGGGGTAATTACTTGTTTAGTTGCGAAACTTTTGCAACGAATTTAATAGTTTAGGATTTCTCAATCCACATAACTAAAAACAAAAAAAAGACAAAAAAAAAATTATAATTGTACAAATTTAAGAGTTTAAGGACCAATCTAGTAATTTATCTTACAAATAAAACTACCTTTACTAAGACATCTTATAGTTGACTGTATTTTAATAGACTTCGTTGTAGATCAAGAAAAATTGGAAAATTTTCTAAATTATTGATGGACACAACCTTCCCTATTTTCCCATTTATATTTTTGGAGAACTAACATGATGCCTTTTTGGTTGATGTCGTTGCGGTATACTGTAACGACCCGACTTTTCGGACCATTAACTAACTTACTTATTTTTAATTCATTTAATCTTAATTCTTACTTATATTAGGTTCCAAAAATACATACTTTTTTTTAAATAAACTATATTCGTACTACAAGATTTAAATTTACTAAAATTTTTAAACTGAGGAAATTGAAAATATCTAGATAATAAATATCCTATTCAAATTCATACTTACATAATATTTAAAAAATTATAACGTCATGTGAGTATAAAGAAAAGACTCTCGTAAAGTACTCGTACTAGTTTAGTAGTACCAAAATATTGAAAGCATATTTATAAATATAGTCGATACAAAATAATTTAAGAAGTCTAAATGCGAAAATTAATTTCGCGGTGGTATCTTCCTCTCTTCCTTCATCACCTCCACATAGCTTCGTTAGTCCAAAAAATATCTAAGTGACATGCTACTTACCTGCATTACCTATAGTATAAACACACACGTACGAGCTTTCACTCAGCAAGTATAAAACAATACATCATAAAATAATTTCATAAAATCATATCACCACACGTAACAACATGAATGTTCAAAAATGCATGTGACATATGTGTGTTCAATTATGCTTCATTATATACATGGCTTGCCTACTTAAAGATCCCTATGTTGTACCCATATGCACACAACCAATGACAGTTAGGAGAGCGACCCTCCAACTACCTCTAAGATCATAACTTATAATTTTCGTTCTTATTATATCCTCTTACTAATTGAAGGTTGGTACGACACTGATTCCTATCTTTCGTTAGCCTCCTTCTTATTAATTGTGACAATGTGAAGATTTACATGTCACTGTGCATATATCATTATGGCATAAATATCTGCGAGGCATGTCGATCATATTAGTGCAAAAGAAATTATGCACCTCAAATGCTTAATCAAAGCAATATATATAACTCATATGCTTATCACATCATCAAGGTAAATCATAGCAAACATAGAGCATTAACAAAGAAAAATGTTTTATTCCATGTTATAGGTGAGATTTTTATATACTTATCTTATGTACTTAAACTTCTAGAGTTGCACCTCCTACTACGCAAGTTTGAGAATTTATTATGATTTAACAATATCTCATTATTAACTAAACTCATAGTTCTATTATTTTATTCATTTATTATTTTATAAATTAAAGTGAACTTAATTTACTTTTATCATAATTAACCTTAACAATTAATTCATATTAATTATTACGTGTTAAATAAATTTCTCCTAATTATTATTTAATTAATTGAATTTTACTTAATTTAATTGATTAATTAATCAATTGAATAATTAATTAAATAAATAAATAACTAATTAATTAGGTAATAGTTAATTATTACTTATTTAGTTGAGAAATTATAATTAAATTAAATAATTTTAACTGACTAATTAGTAATTATATCGTTAATAATTTAATTATGTTACTCAAATATTCTTTCTCATATAATAATTATCAATTATTAATTATCATATTAATAATTAACGTTTGATTAATCTCTAATTAATCATCCATAGTGATATTAATAATTATATCAATGATTAATGATAAATTAATCTCTAATTAATCATGTATTATAATTATGTAGTTATCCAACATAATAATCTTATTTACACAGTTAATTATCACTTATTAACTCTTATAATTAATTAATTACTTAATTACTTAATTAATTACTAATTAACTTTCTTAGCATAATCATATTTTGTTATATATTTATTAGTTAATTAATTAATTAATTAATTAATCAATCAATCAAGATGACAAGGAGTCACCTAAGTATATGCCTTTCATATATTTATTGGGCTTGTAAGGCCCAATCCTATTAGTTATGATTATTTAGTTGGGCTAATGGAATATATTAGTATATGCCTAGTAATCCTCTAGTATATTTATCTTAGTCTATTTGAAAACTTGTGATTCAACTTTATAAAGTTAGAGTTTTTTATATTCTTTGACTCTTAATACCAACTCATTTCATGACTATGTCCATATATTATGACTTACCCTCATGTCACATTTTAATATTTAATTGTTTTGTCGATGTGAGATTTTAATTTGTAAGATTTATTTAAATTTGAGTATAATCTCATTTTGTACACTTGATAACTCATTGGAAAGCCTGAAGTATCTAGTTTCTGCCTTTATAATTTGTTTTCCAAGATTTCAAGCATTTCAAATATTAATATGAATGTTTTTCTAAGTGTCTTATGGTAAAATCTTAGTTTACCTAATTACATTTTCAATATTATATGATTTATTAAAATTTATGTATATATCCGTTTTAAACGTATGATAACTCATTTAAAATCTTGAGATGTGAACTTTATAACCATAAAGTTATTTCCTTTATTGTTTAAGTGTTTCATACCATATACTTAGGTTTTATTACTGTCAACCCCACTATGTACCATATGTCCAGATTTATGGGTAAATTTAGAAAAACCATAACAATTCATTTACAAGTCTTTAAGGAAAAATATATGTTATTGGAAAAATTATAGTGTCTAGTTCATACACTAAATAGTTGTAAAATATTATAGTTTACTAACCTAAAACATATAAAACCTGTGGCTGGTACAGGGTTCCAGTAAAAACTCTCATTTGTAGTCCAAACTTGTAAAATTCACCAAAAACTGCATATTTATCCGTTTAAGGCGCATGACACCTTGTTAGAAATATTAAAGAATCTAGTTTTTAGATCTATAACTTATAATCCAAAATTTTAATACTAAATGGTTCAAAATATATAAAACCCATGGCTAGACTGTACCCCAGAGGTCTCTTTTTTCTCTAGTTTTGTATCATAATTTCAAATACACATAACTTTAGACATATAAAAGAAAACTAAGTGATTCTAAAGCTAAAATGAAGCTTATCCTCTGTAGAATCTTATCATATAAATTATTTTTCATACCAAAGTCTCTAATACATGTCATATTACCACAACTACCACAGGCTCTAATAAAGTTCGTAGATCTTACCGAAATACTCCATGGATCCTTTAAGATCTCAGATGATGAGAACATGGCTAGCACAAGAGTATGTAATACTGATCTTAATCAAGTTCTAAAAGAATCTAGCAAAGGCAATGTTTAATTTTTAGCAAAGTTAAATTAGGTTGTAAGACTTGCATGCCAAGATATTTACTTTCCTTTATTTGTATCCCTTTTTGATTGTTCATGTGTGTTTATGGCTGATAATAAAGCCAGTTAAAAACTTCCAACTTTCCTTTTCTAGTGAAGGTGTGAGATCAGCCAATTAAAGGACATATTATTTCCTTTTTTCTCTTTTAGGCAAGTATGAACTTTAATTACCAAATTTTAGCCTTAATTAGTATAGTTAATTTAGGAACCTTTTGGTAACATTTAGCCTATAAATAGGCGTCTTTGTAACAGTTTTGGAATTCAGAAAATGTGAGAGAATTTTCTCTTCGGTTCTTTGACGAACCATTTGAACTTATCGGAGTTTTCCGTTGTATTCACTATCGACTTATCAAATGGATTTCTACCACCATTTGTGACGTCTTCCTTATACCGAAGTTCTTGTTTGCGGGTTGGCATTGGGTCGTGGTCTTCTATACTAAGGTTCGTGTCACGATTTAAACAATGGGTCGAGGTTTCCCATCCAAATCTGATTGTAGAATGTTCTTGGGTTCCTTTTCATTGTCGGGTCTCGTCACAAGTTGATGTGGTTCGCATCATTTGGTATCAGAGATTAGGTTCTAGTCTCAGGTTTGCCTATCCTTTATTTATTTATTTATTTTGTTCGAATTCTAGTTTATTTCAGTTCCTAATGGTTCAAAAAGAAAATTCGAATTAAAAAAAAAGGTAAAAAAAAAAAACAGAAATAAGAAATAAGTCTATAAAAAATAATAAATAATAAAAAAAAAACGTGTTTCCGAATTTGTTTCTAATTAGTAATTTTTGGTTCTAGTTGTAATTCCTATTCATAGCATATTAAAAAAAAAGGGTAAAAGAAGAAAAATATCGTCGCAGACGTGCTTACTCGCAGGTGATGAACTTGATTTGAGGACAAATCATTTTCAAGAGGAGGAGTATGATGAGAACATGGCTAGCATAAGAGCATGTAATGCTGATCTTATTCAAGTTCTAGAAGAATCTAGCAAAGGCAATGTTTAATTTTAGCAAAGTTAAATTGGGTTGTAAGGCTTGCATGCCAAGATATTTGCTTTCCTTTATTTGTTTATCCCTTTTTGACTATTCATGTGTGTTTATGGCTGATAATAGAACCATTTAAAAACTTCCAACCTTCCTTTTCTAGTGAAGGTGTGAGATCAGCCAATTAAAGGGCATATTGTTTCCTTTTTCTCTTTTAGGCAAGTATGACTTTAATTACCAGATTTTAGCCTTAATGAGTATAGTTAATTTAGGAACCTTTTGGTAACATTTAGCCTATAAATAGGCGTCTTTGTAATAGTTTTGGAATTCAGAAAATGTGAGAGAATTTTCTCTTCGGTTCTTTGACGAACCATTTGAACTTATCGGAGTTTTCCGTGGCGTTCACTATCGACTTATCAAACGGATTTCCACCACTGTTTGTGGCATCTTCCTTATACCGAGGTTCTTGTTTACGGGTTGGCATTAGGTAGCTGTCTTCTATACCAAAGTTCGTGTCATGATTTAAACAACGGATCGAGGTCTCCCATCCAAATATGATTGTAGAATGTTCTTGGGTTCCTTTTCATTGTTGGGTCTCGTCACAAGTTGGCGTGGTTCGCATCATTAGACATCCAAAATTCTTCTCAAAACCTTTTCCTAGGTAAGAAGAAGTCTAACATTAAGATTCTATTAAACATTATGCTTTAGTTCTCTAAAAAATGACTAAAACATAAAGAATATCACTAGGTTACCTCTAGTAACGCATAGTCTAACTCCGCTTCACACTTCTTTGAACTTAGTAATGGGGTTGCTTGGAGTTTGAAATGGAGCGAGGAGGATGCTAGAGGGGTGTTGGAGATGGATAATAGTGTTAGTGGTTTTTTTTACCTTGGTGGTGGCTAGAGAAGCTAGGGTTTTTTAGCTTAACTTGTGTGAGAATAAAATGAGATGTGGGGGCTTATCTTCAGTCAACATTTGCTTTAAAGGGGCTGTATTTTGAGGGGTAAAAATAAAAAAATTTTGGCTGATTCTCCCCTTGTATTGCCGCCACTTAAGGGAGGGAGTTGGTGTGAAAATTTTATTTAACAAAGTGGAGACAAATGGTCACTTTTACTTGTACTTTCTTTGTGTTATATTTCGAAAACAAGCCATGTCATTTCTTACATGAAGTTACATGCATACACCTGTTGGAAAATCATATTGATTTTCTGACTTATTTTTGTTTCCTTTTTTAGATTATTGATTAGCTGTGTAATTAGCTGTAATTAGTAGTACTGTTTTAGGAAACTTGTATCTATATAAACCTATGTACGTGTAAAGGTAAATAATAGATGAAAATATTTCATTCTCTGTCTCGGCTTTTATGGTATCAGAGCAGGACTGAAAAAGAAAAAAAACCCTAGGCGTGTTTTCTTGCTTCTCGTAGCCGTCCAACCATGTCAGAAAATTCAGCCACCTCTACCCAAACCGCTGCCAAGCCGTCTGGTTCAGCCTCTCTCCCCTCTAGATCCACCGAAAACCACCCAGTTCAGATTACCACGATTCGTCTAAATGGTGACAACTTTCTGCGTTGGTCACAGTCGGTGAGGATGTACATCAGAGGAAGAGGGAAGATAGGATATCTCACGGGAGAAATCCAAGCGCCGGCCACCACAGACCCGAGCCACGCAACCTGGGATGCCGAAAACTCCATGGTTATGACATGGTTGGTGAATTCGATGGAAGAGGACATATGCGCCAACTACATGTGCTATTCAACAGCCAAAGAACTCTGGGAGAATGTGACCCAAATGTATTCGGATTTGGGCAATCAATCTCAGGTTTATGAACTTTCCTTGAGACTTGGAGATATCCGTCAAGGTAATGACTCTGTCACAAAGTATTTTAATTCTCTGAAAAGAATATGGCAAGATCTAGACCTGTTTAATGATCAAGAGTGGAAGTGCCCTGAAGATGCTAGTAGGTATAAGGCTCTTGTTGATGCAAACAGAATTTTTAAATTTCTTGCTGGTCTTAATGAGGATTTTGACGAGGTTAGGGGGAGAATTATTGGAAGAAGTCCCCTGCCCTCAATTCATGAAGCTTTCTCGGAAGTCCGCCGCGAAGAAACTCGAAGAGGGGTGATGCTCAACAAAAAATCCACCCCTATCAACAATCCTGAGAGCTCGGCTTTTATCTCTGAGGCTAATATTAGCAGGCGTCATGCTCCACCGAAAGCTGAGGAGAAACCCCGGGTGTGGTGTGACCATTGCAACAGGCCACGGCACACTAGGGAGACCTGTTGGTATCTCCACGGTAAGCCGGCAGATTGGAAGCCGAGGACCAAGCGTCAGCCTCTACCTACTGCCAATGTTGCCACCGACCAATCCAGTCCATTTAGCAAGGAGCAAATCAATCAACTACTGAATCTACTAAGCTCCAATTCGGATACTGGTACTCCAAATTGTTCTATGGTTCATACAGGTAGAAAACTAAACCCTTGGATTATTGATTCCGGAGCTTCTGATCATATAACAAATTTACCCCATTTATTTTATTCCTATAACCCATGTTCTGGCCATGAAAAAGTTCGTATCGCTGATGGTAGCTTCTCTTCTATTGCTGGAAGAGGACACATTAATCTGTCTGCAAGTATAGGTCTTAAATCTGTACTTCATGTACCGAAACTTACATGTAACCTCTTGTCCGTCAGCAAACTCTCAAAAGACTCTAACTGCCGTGTAATTTTTTGTGAATCCTCTTGTGTTTTTCAGGACCAGAAGTCGGGGATGATGATTGGGAGAGCTAAAGCGATAGGAGGACTTTACTACTTTGAGGACATTTTTTCTAGTAATAAAGAGGTTCAAGCTTACAGCAGTATGAGTTCAAACCCTAAATTAGATAAAATAATGGAATGGCATCTTAGACTAGGCCATCCAAGTTTTTCTTATTTAAGACATTTATTTCCTCAGTTATTCAAGGGTGTTGATTGTGCTTTACTCCAATGTGAAACTTGTTTTTTGGCAAAAAGTCATCGTATTAACTTTGCTCCTAAACCCTATTCTCCTTCAAAACCGTTTTTTTTAATCCATAGTGACGTTTGGGGACCTTCAAAAATCAAAATATTATCTGGAAAAAGGGGTTTTGTGACTTTTATTGATGATCACACCAGAATATGTTGGGTTTATCTTATTAATAAAAAATCAGAAATTGGAAAACTTTTTTCGGATTTTTATAACATGATTGAAACCCAATTTGAAACAAAAATATGCATCCTTAGATCGGATAATGGAACCGAATATTTTAACGAATGTTTAGGGGATTTTTTAAAAACTAAAGGCATAATTCATCAATCTACATGTCGTGACACTCCACAACAAAATGGAATTGCTGAAAGAAAAAATCGACACTTACTTGAGGTTGCTCGATCTATTATGTTTTCCATGCATGTTCCTAAATATTTATGGGGTGATGCAGTTTTAACAGCATCATATTTGATTAATAGAATGCCTACTCGGGTTTTACAATATATCACTCCTCTAAACAAACTGAAAAATAGTTTTGTTCAACGAATATTTTCAGATATTCCCTTAAAAATCTTTGGATGCACATGTTTTGTTCATATTCCAAACAAGTTTCGATCAAAATTAGATCCAAAATCTGAAAAATGTATTTTTCTTGGATATGCTTCAAACAAAAAGGGTTACAAATGCTTTAATCCTGTTACAAAAAAACCTATATTAGTATGGATGTGATTTTCATGGAAAAACTACCTTTCTTTCCCAAAAATCCACTTCAGGGGGAGTATGGTACAGATGAAGAAGATGATTTTTGGCAAGTTTCTAAACCATTACCAAGAGTTGTTTTAACACCAAGTACAGTAGGACTTCCTGATAAACAAGAGCCAGAAATAGTTGTTGAAAGTAATAAAAACAAGGAGAACTCTAGTCAAAAGATACCAGAGATTGTCTTGTCTAATACAGGGGGAGAGATATTGCAGAAAATGACAACAGAACCTCTAGTTTATTCCAGGAAAAGGTTCAATCAAAGGAAGAATGTTCAAATTGAAACTTTAGCTCCTTCCCAATCAGAAGAACTGAATGATGGTCCTCAAGAAACCAAGGTAATCTCTAACCCTGATCCTATTTTTTCATCAACAGAAGCTCAAGATTCAGAAGTTGTGGATCTGGATCTACCTATAGCTATTAGAAAAGGAATACGTTCCTGTACTACCAAACATCCTATTGAAAATTATCTATCCTACAAAAAAATTTCACACGAACATCAAGTTTTTTTGTCAAAAATTTCTAATCTGTCTGAACCTAGAACAATACAGGAAGCACTTAGTAATCCGAATTGGAGTTTAGCAGTGAAGGAAGAGATGGATGCTCTCTTGAAAAATGGAACCTGGGAGGTTGTCACTCTACCAAAGGACAAGTCTACTGTTGGATGCAAATGGGTTTTCACAATTAAGGTAAAAGCTGATGGGAATGTCGAAAGATATAAAGCGCGGCTGGTAGCGAAAGGATTCACTCAGACTCACGGGATTGACTATCAGGAGACATTTGCTCCAGTAGCCAAGATCAATTCGATTCGTGTTCTACTGTCCATAGCAGCAAACCGTGATTGGCCCTTACATCAGCTAGACGTTAAAAACGCCTTTCTAAATGGTGAGTTAAAAGAAGAGGTATTCATGGACCTTCCACCAGGGTTTGAGAAGAGGTTTGGCGAGGATAAGGTGTGCAGATTGAAGAAATCCTTGTATGGACTCAAGCAATCTCCTCGAGCCTGGTTTGAGAGATTTGGAAAGGTGATAAAGAAGTATGGATACACTCAGAGTCAAGCGGATCATACTATATTCTATAAACATTCAGAATCTGGTAAACTCTCAGTACTCATTGTCTATGTCGATGATATTATCCTTACAGGAGATGATGCTAGGGAAATTGAGACATTGAAAGGAAGATTGGCCACAGAATTCGAAATTAAAAATCTGGGGGCTGTAAAGTACTTTCTTGGTATTGAATTTGCCAGATCAAAGGAGGGGATTTTTATTAATCAACGGAAATATGTGCTCGACTTGCTCAGTGAAACTGGAATGCTCGGATGCAAGGTAGCTGAAACACCAGTCGAACCAAATAAAAGGCTACACAATACAAATAAGGCAAACGGCGTTAATAAAGAACAATACCAGAGACTGGTAGGAAGATTAATCTACCTATCACACACTCGTCCTGATATAGCGTTTGCCGTAAGTGTGGTAAGTCAATTTATGCACTCACCAAATGCTTATCACTTGGAGGCTGTCTATCGAATCCTTAGGTATCTAAAAGGAACGCCTGGAAGAGGATTACTATTCAAGAAAAATGAGCACTTACAGATAGAAGCTTTTACAGATGCAGATTGGGCTGGGAGTGTTACAGATAGAAGGTCAACCTCTGGGTATTGCACTTTTCTAGAAGGAAACCTGGTAACTTGGAGGAGTAAGAAGCAAAGTGTCGTGGCGAGAAGTAGCGCTGAAGCTGAATTTAGGTCTGTGGCTCATGGGATATGTGAAGTTTTATGGATGAGAAGAATTCTTAAGGAGCTGAAAGTTCATAGTCCATCACCAATGAAGGTATACTGTGACAACAAGTCTGCAATCGCTATTGCCCACAATCCTGTGCTTCACGATCGAACAAAGCATGTAGAGATAGACAAGCACTTCATCAAAGAAAAGATTGATAGCGGAGACATATGTATGGTGTATGTTCCTTCCAACAACCAAGCAGCTGATATTCTAACAAAAGGTCTTCAAAAGAGACAGTTCGACAGTTTAGTGTGCAAGTTGGCCTTGAAAGATATTTTCATGCCAACTTGAGGGGGAGTGTTGGAAAATCATATTGATTTTCTGACTTATTTTTGTTTCCTTTTTTAGATTATTGATTAGCTGTGTAATTAGCTGTAATTAGTAGTACTGTTTTAGGAAACTTGTATCTATATAAACCTATGTACGTGTAAAGGTAAATAATAGATGAAAATATTTCATTCTCTGTCTCGGCTTTTACTTTCTTTTTTCTTTTTTTTTCCTTTTTGTTCATTTGTTCAAATTTTTTTTCTTGCTTTTGACCACACAATCCGGATATCCCCTTTGGTTTTCTCATTTTTATTTTGTTTTTCTTTCTTCCAATTTTTCTACCATTGATCAAGAGTTGTCATCCTTATTCTCATCCATTTGATCTTTCATTAGACCAATACTTACCTTAAGCTCTCATTGATCACTTATCATCCAAAGCTTGGCCATTGATTTGCCTAGGATCCTTTAACATAAAATATACACTATTGATTTTAAATCTAAATACAATTCTTGAACAATCTTTCACCTTTTGATTTTTTAAGAGTAAATCCTAATTATTCATCTTCTATCCATGTGACACATTATTTTTCCCAAGTATACTCTCAAAATTTAACTATTGATATGATCAAAATAAATACTAAGGTCATCAGATTGACCTACTAATAAAAATCGAAGTTATTTCCCAAAAATTAACATTTATCCCTCTAATATGATATAATAAATTTTTCGTATAAATTTATATGTCGTTCAACTCATCTTCTATGTATTTATAATTTCTCATTTTAATAGAGAAACTCAACTTTATTAGATCATCGATATCATCATACTGATAATACATATATAATTATTCATGATCTTGAAATTTGATATTCATCAAAATAATTCATTAGAAGTTTATTAATAAAGGAAATCTATGATAATAATTCATTAATCAGGTTTATGAATTTATAGGACATCACACACAAAGGCTAACATAGCTAAACTGGTGATAGGAAAATTCAAGGGGAAATACAAGTGAGGTAAATTATTCGTTTATTTCATAAACTTTTAGGTTTGTGCAATTTTTGTCCCTTTTTTTTTTTTTTTTTTTTTTTGTAGCTTAAATGACCTAGACCTATTAAATCGTTACTGCAGCAGCTCTTTCCGTTGATTTTTGAAAGAATCTGTCAATAATTTTGGTTTAATATTGATGCTCACCGACAGATTCGGTCTAAAAATTAAATGAAATAATTATTATAGAAATATATTTTTTTAAAATTTTTAGTTAAGTGATGTGAACCCCGTCAAGAGTAACAAGACCCGACAACGAAATGGAACCCAATAACGTTCTACAATCAGGTTTGGATGGGAGATCTTGACCCGTTGCTTCAACAAAAACAAGAACTTAGGTATATTTGACCTCAACTAACCTTGGTATATTTGTGTCAAAATTAGGACATGATTTAAGATAGATAAATAAATAAATAACAAACTAACTAACAAAATCAACAAAAAGAACAACTTGAAAGTGGGTGCCCCCGCGCCAATTTAAAAAAAAAAAAATGCTTCACTAATACATCACTTTTTTGTTTTGGTTGAAAACATCAGAAAATTCGTTGTTCGGAATTATTGACACACAAGTTCATACTTATGGACATGAAAAGACACATTGACAAGAGTTAAGCAAATAAAATAAATCATTCAACTTTGTTCTTAGAATAAATCCTCCAGAAAAATATTGCCCTTCAATTCCTTCCATGAACAGAAACTAAACTCTTCACATAAACGAAAGCATTATACTTAAGCGCCTCGGGAGATATGAGAAGGTTCCTAAGGTCTTGGGTGTGTAGGTTGCAAGAAACCACATGTCCATCCTCCGCACTCATAAGGAGTTCATTGATCCTCCAAAACGCTACTGGGCGCCAAATGCTTTCCAAGGGACCAATGCTTAGATATTTGGTCCAACAACAAGAAGCTTCAGATCCACAAGAGGAATCAACCATCAGCCAGATTTCAATGGGTCTTGTAATATTACTACTGTTTGGGTAATTAAGCAAAGCAACAGATTCATTCCAGACATCAAGGCTCGTAGACATCCCCTTTCGCTCACCTTCAAAGTTATCAGGCAACGTTATCCTATAAAATTGCTCATCACTCATATCAAAACAAACGATCGTTTCCTTCTCACTTAAAGGGCTTAGCAACCAATAAAAGGCACCATTGCAGTACCGCAGTTTGTGAGCATTTCGACCATAAGCAATACCTAAAAGGATCAACTCAAGTTCCGATAACATCAAATTCATCTTGATCTCTCTCCACGTACTAGAACCCAAAGTGTATATCTCAGCTCGTAATAGATAATCACCTTGACTTGACAAAAGCACAGCTCTAACAACTTTGTAGCAATCGACAGTGGGGTCAAAGCCAAATCCCAGCATTAAAACGTGCATTTTAACACGAAAACATGAATCTGGAAGAAGCTTGAATTCTTTGGTCACCGGATTGCATAACATGACATTGTAATTCTCTTCCCCATATAGACAGAATATGCCATTACACTGAGAACCTATATGATACTCATCTGCATGCTGCTGGAGAAGTACTGACATAGAATCCTCAAAGACGGAATCAATATGGTAACCAATTCTGTCGTCATCATGGATAGTGATAAATGATTTTACTGGTTCATGCAATTCCT
This sequence comes from Ficus hispida, assembly GCA_025413025.1. Taxonomy (NCBI): domain Eukaryota; kingdom Viridiplantae; phylum Streptophyta; class Magnoliopsida; order Rosales; family Moraceae; genus Ficus; species Ficus hispida. The sequence continues at coordinate 20,910,445 of CM046368.1, read as the reverse complement.
CGCTGTAGCCGATGGAAAACAACGACTTTGCGGATGAGATCTTGTTGGCATTATGAAGGTGTTTTGCAACAAAAACTCGGTCGTTGATAATAGAATACCACAACCTGCAAACGCACTTCAATCGAACCAGAGACTCAGCTGGCAACAATGACATTATCTCCACGACCACCTCCATTGGCAAATCCATGAACGTCTCCATTTCTACTTCCCTGCTCACACAAAATCTATATACAATAAAATGGCAATAACTGAATTTGTTCATCATTTAGACCAGATTATATATATATTTGTAATATATATATAAACTAAAATGAAACTCAACTAGGTGGAAAAAAAATATATTTAAAAAAAATAAAGCATCTCCGTCATCCCAAAAAAATGCAAACTTCAAATTCGAAAATCTAGTCATGTGACTTTTGAAATTTAATCAGAATAATTTGCTAAATTGGAACGCTGGTTTTGGAAGTAATCTACGTGATACTTTTCGCCTAGATAATGTGTTCGTAATAAGAGGGTATGGCCTTCTGATTCTTCTGGTTTTTCTTCTAAATCTTTCTTTCTTTCACTTGTCGATGAGGGAGATTTTGAACCTCTCAGTTTTATACGGATATCATGTGTCCCCTGCGGAATAATGGTTTTCACTTGGTTGTTTTCCAATGACATGATCATACCCATGATATGGTTCGTAGGAAGAGTCCCCAATTGAGTATTTATCACTCAGGCTGTGTTATTCGCAAAGGTGACGAGGAAAGAATTGATCTTACAACATTGTCCCATGGCCCGAAAATTGCGGTATAAATTGTGATATCAAGCTAGTTTTCTTTAGACCTTTCTTGCTCACGGTAACTCGGTTATGCTGGAAAAAGTGTTCGGTTTTGGATCTAACACAATGGCTAGAGTTTTACGAATTGTTTTGGTTGTTGGAAAGAAACTCAAAGATTAAAGAAAAGGAAAGCAATTGACTTTTCAGAGAAGGCAAAAATTTTCAGCTTTTTTGTAGGGCACAACGGTGAAAGTTTTCAAGGATTTTCCCATCTATTTTGATTGTGCTTGATTGGAAGGATTTTTACCTGGGGATAAAGGCTAAGGGTGGACTCTTTTTTCTCTAATTTATGCTTATTTCCTTCCATTTTCTTTAATGTTGTTTTCCCTTTCATTTCATTTGTGTCTGTTTTCCGAGAATTTTCTTATCCTCTTTCTTTTGTAACTAACTTTCATCAAACAAAATGATGTTTTCTTTAAAAAATTTAAAAATAATAATAAAAATAAAAAGAAAGTTTAAAATTTTAATTCATGAATCAATTACTGTCTTTAAGTTGTACCCAAAACTTCAAATCCAAATTATAAAAAAAAAAAAAAAAAAAAAAGGAAAAAGGAAAAAACTTAAGAATTCGCACCAAACTGAATGAGATATCTCTTCCCCCCCCAATTAGAAGAATGAAACAATACAAATGTAACAATTTGTTGATCCTTATTGACACAAGAAAAATAAAAAATAGTTTGTCATGTCAAAGAATCAAATAACATTATTGAGGATTCAATCAGGTCAATTGAACACGATTTTCATAATATTGCTAAAAAAGAACACCAAAATAAGTAAAATTACATGACAAAAAAGTTTTTGAAGGATGAAGGTGGAGATCTCGAGGTAGAAACTGACCTGAAGCGTGGGGAGAAGCCGAGCCAGATGGTTGCAAGAGCTTCAGATAAGGTCCTACAGCCCTACAGAAGGACAAAACACATTGTGGGTGACCCTTGCCTTTGGGCTGGTGAAAATGGGTTAGTTAGATGGAGAGGATTTTTATATTCTATTTCTTTCCTTTTATATAATCCAATTTCTTCTTCTTCTTTTTTTATTTTTTTTATTCAAAAAACTTTTTTTTTTTTTGGTGAAATGTTTCAATCTAACCTTTGTTTTTTTTTTTTAGTTAGAAGGGGATGCCAACGACCACGTCACCCTCAGTCCGTCGTGGTTCATATTTTTTCTTTTTTTCTTTTTTTGCTGGAAGTCTTTGTTTTTGTCTTCTGATTGTTTTGATAATGAATGGTTAAACATATCATATGCTCGCATGGAGCGGATACTTATCCCATAGTCGAGAAAGAGTAATTCACACAGATTCTAATATTAAATTTTAAATATTAATTTATATAATTTTTTTTAATAATAGATTTTTTAATTAATATAATTTATTTATTAATAAATAAATGATAACTGATGTGACGTAAATTAGTATTCTGAAGTTAAAGATTATTATTGATGTCAATTTATTTGTTTTAATTTGAATAATAAATGGTTCATACTTCATTAATTTTCTGAAATTATTGATGCTCACTAGGCAAAGCTTCACGTTGAGGTCAACAGCAGACACCGACAAAAGCTACGTGGTACAATGTTACTCTGACTTCCAGCTCTACCAACGGAGGAGAAAACGTGCGTCGCAAAGGTTGAAAAGAAGAGACGAGAGAGAAGAAAATATACGGACGGGTCAAATGAATTAAGACTAGTCGTTCCCTTGATGGGATTATTATCTTTTAGACAAATTTTGTAACTTTGCCTCAAAAACTTGGGGACTTGTACAATGGGATAAGGTTTTTCTACCTCATTAATAGGGTAAAAATTCTGCACCCCTCAATTAAATTAAAATCCAATGGTTAGAAATGTTAAAAGATAACAAAAATACAACCTCCTACGTGATATATTCACCTAATTGTCAAAACTGAAAAAAAAAAAAAAAAAAAAAAAAAAAAGCTGAAAACTCAGGGTAGTCCCACGGCAGAGGGTCTTGCCCACAGTGGCCGGCCGAAGAGAAGAAGCTCGGCGATGGGCGACGGTGAGGCGAGGCAGACGGGCGAGCAAGCCCAGATCTAGAAAAAAATAAAAATAAAAATAAAAATAAAAGCCAGATCTGTATAACCCACGGCGAGCTCGCGATGCTCTAGCCGTCGACGGCATTCTCGTAGCCCCTTCGAGTCCACGGAATCGGATCTTGCGAGCTCGGAGGCCCTCTGTGCAGGTCGGCCACGCGAGTTGCCGATGACAACCACCGTCGCAACGCTCGCGATGCTCGCTCGTGGGGGAGTGGGTTTCGCTGGTCGGTGGCCGCCTTGGGGGGGGGGGGGGGCAGTCTCGTGGTGGTGGTTCGCCGTCGCCGGGGGGCTGGGTTGCGTAGTCGTCGCGGGGAGCACTGGGTCACCGTCGGGCGGTGGAGTGGGGCGTTGGGAAGTTCGGTGACCGGAGGGGAAGAAGAGGGTTTATTTATTTATTTTTAAATATAATCACATGTTATTATATATCCCTAATTTGATATATCTTATTAATCCATCTATTTTCATCCGTTCCATCTTATCTTATTGATGGGATTAAAAAGTTTATCTTATTGTAGAATCCCCTAGAAATTGATATTACCATATTCAATGTATTTGTGTATGTTTATACTATATTTATTATAAAGTCATGGGAAAAATAATATTATCTTATTTTATATTTTAATGTATTATGTTTTTTCTGTCTTAGAAGTTGTAAAAGTAAACTTTTAGCATTTAATTAAATAAAAAAATAAAAATATTATAATAATTAAATGAGATAATAATCAATAAAAATCAAAGTGAAATTTAGCATTAATTATATCTCGTGACAAATTTATCCTAAAATTTAGTATATGACAAATTTAACATGAAAGATAGCATTATATTGGAAAGCACGTTTTCATTTAAATGCTAAAATTTACCACTAGCATACTAATTTAGTATTGTTTTGGAAAAACTCAACGTCACATGAATGCCTATGTGGCAACCTAATCAACGTCACGTAACTTTTTGGCTCTATTTCATAAGCCACATGTCATTTAATGTTTTTCTCTTTTCTATTTCTTATTTTGGGGACTTCTACCATGAATCCCTCTTACTTCCCCCGGTAACGGGGTAAAAAAATTTTGACCATTAGATTGAAATACATGGACTAAAAAAGCTAAAGACCATCTAATGAAAATACAATTGCAACACTTATCCAAATTATTTATAATAAAAAAAAAAAAAAAAAAAAAAAAACCTAGACTTCACCCCTTCGGCAAAAGAAGCCGCTTCATGGGCCGTGGCAGTGGGGAATAGAGGCTCATATTTTAGTGGATCTTGGGGAGTAGGGACGTTGTGGGCAGGATTGGGTCACCATTGGGTGTTGGGCAAGGGCGCAACCCAGATCGAGGATCACGGGGAGGGGGGGGGGACCCATTCGAGGGGGCCGCAAAGGGGGGGTAGGGGGCAACCTAGTCATGGGGCGATGGGGGGAGGGTAACAAACCCAATCGCGAGGCCGGTTGGGTCTGGGAAGTTTGCTGTCTTGGTTGGGTTTTTTTTTTTTTTTTTTAAGTATAACACATCAAAAATTAACACTCTAATTTGATTTATCTTATTAATCTACTTATTTTCATCTGTTAAATCTTACTTTATTGATGGGGCAAAATATTTTACCCCATTGTAAAATCCCCCTTTTATTTTTTCGTATTTTCCTTACTTGATGGGATGCTTTTAAGTGATTTTCTTTTTTGGTAAATAGCTCCCACAGTCCCTGAATTTTTAAAGAAGGTATCGTTTGATCCCTGAACTTTATTTTTTTTTTAACTAAATGATCCCCAAACTTATAAAAAAGGTGCAAACAAGGGTTAAAACTAACAGCGTCGAAAAAGAAATGGCTATGAACTGCACATGGCTTCAACTGTAGGGTATTTCAGTAAAAGAACATGATTCATTTTGTTAAAAAAATTAAAATTAAAGTAAAAAATAACAATAACAAAAAAACAATAAAAAAGAATTCACATTCTCTCTCTCTCCCCGCAATTGTGCTCATCGGACAGCAAATGGGCTTTTGTTGAGGGGCCACTATAGGGGGCGGGCTCATCGACAGTGGGTATCGGGTTCGGTGGCAAGCTTGAGCTCTACGAGGGAACAACGGGGCTAGGCTCACGAGGTGATGGAAGAGGGTGCCAAAATCACGACGGCAGCCTGTCAACATGGCGGGTTGAGCCTGCATCAAGCCCTAGAGCTCATATTTGGAAATCAGATTTGGGCATGGAGGGTTCCACCGAAAGAAAGAAGAAGAACAAGGCTATAGTCAACCAAGGTAGTGTGCAGCTTGAAGTTAGAGCTCAAATTTGGGTGTGGCTCATGCTTAGGGAGGGTTTCATTGTTCGTGAGACGAAGAAGAAAGCCCATCCCTTTTTTTTTTGTTTTTTTTTTTTTTTTTGAAGTTTTTGAAACAAACATCAAATATAGAGTTGAAAACTCTAGGTGTCTTGTTTGTCAAGCAAATATTTTCTTTTAGTTTGTTGTAGATACTAGGAATCTATAATCAAATTTCAAACAGGATTAGATCGTGAGAAAATCAATATACATAAATTATTGGGGTCCTTGGACATCGCATATGAAAATCACAAAACAATCTTAATCACAAAATAAAATGGATAAATCTAAAATGAGAGCAGTAAAAGATATCAACACTGAAATTTAGATAGGTTCGATGGAATATTGTGCTACGTCCTCTGATCTGGTTTCACTATATATGGATTTCTTTATATAGAGTGTTACAGCTTCGGGATATAATCTCACAGTACGACAATAAGTAAAAGATTGTTTTGTTTTATCCGTTTTATTTTCTGATTAAAATTGTTTTGTGATTTTCATATGCGATGTCTATCCCCCAATAATTTCTGTATGTTGATTTCTCACTATCAAACCCTGTTTGAAATTTGATCACAGATTCCTAGCATCTACAACCACTAGATTTTGATAAATTTTTTTATTTTCAATAAATATGATTGGACATCTCCGGTGTCAGAATGCATTTCAAATTCTGCCAGAATGCCTTTTGATATCCATTAAAACAAATTGGATTCTTTTTTCTTTTTTATTTCGACCATTGGAATCCATAATAAATTCTATTGAAATTCACAATAGATTATATCAGATCTATAGTAGATTCTATCCGAGTCCAAAATGAACAAGTGGACTCATATATCCTAACCCTTAATTAATCAATACACCTTTGATCAGTAATCAACTTATATGCAAATAACAATCCAAGGTAATTAGACAAGCAAAACACCAAACATATGGTAAAACAAGTAGCAAAAAGACAGGAGTTTTTAGCACCAAAAGGACTAGTTAGCACTACCAGTACAAGGGAGATCTTTTTTTTTTTTTTTTTTAATTTAAATAATCACCTTATAAGAGCTCATTAGATCGGGTCAAATTTTTTGCATGCTTTCTTGATAAACCGAAACAAAATTCAAACATTGTATAAATTCACTTCAGCTAATTTGTCTTTCAAAAAATTCACAAAAACCAGCAATTACAAGCTAGAACGAACAGTCACAGGATCTTTCATCAGTTCAAGCGATATTAGGCACATAAAATCATCCGGGATAACAGGAGATCTGTGCTTAAACAAGCCTTTATCACCTGCAGGGGTGTCGTTTACTAGATTCTCTAACAGAACATAGTCCATTAACTTCTTAAGCAAGGACGACATCATAGAAGAGAGAGATAAAAGAACAGAAAGAGAATGAGCAAGCGAAAAAGAAAATTCACCTCTAAAATCTTGCTTCCCCGTTGACCGAGTTCAATTCACCTGAAAAATCTTGCTTCATCGGTTGACCGAGTTGAGAAGCTCCTTAGTGGAATCCAAAGTGACTTTTAGAGACTTCAAGGCCTCCATTTCTTCTGCTCTGATCGCTTCGTTGTCGTCCCTAAAAAACTCGAACATCGGACAGAAGCTTCACCCACCGCACCAAATTTTCACTTGTCTTCTTGAACAAGTTGCGCGACTCCGGCCTCTCGGATATCTCGCCTTCACCGAGTCCACGAGTTGACTCAGAACACTCACGACTGAGTTCGCGATTTCAATAGTGCCAAACTTCCCGAGGCACCACCGAAGATCGCGATCGCAGGAGGTCGTCGATGAAGTATTGTTAGAGCTCCAGAGGAGGAGACTGATATGTTCCTGATCCTTTTGTCGAAGTCGAGCAAATGGCGACGGAGATCGTCATGCTCATGGCCGGTGCCGGAGATACAAGCATCGGTTGGATCTTCTCGCGAGAACTTTGCGACTCTAGCACCATGAATCGCCGGCGGAGAAAGAGAGAGAAGGAAGAGAGAGAGAGTCTGCAAGTGAGATGGAGCAGAGAGTTTTGGAGAGAGAAAGAGAGGAGAGGGAGGGAGGGAGAGAGAGAGATAGTGATGGTTCCGTTAGAGAAAGAAAGGAAAAAAAAAAATAGTATGATTTAAAAATAGTATATAAGCTGCTGGGATAGAAAGGAGAATTCATCATGCATTAAAAATGCAAAATAATCAAAAATGGCAAAATTATCACTAAGAGGATGTTTGATAAATGAGTTTAAGTTAAGATTTTTAAGTTAAGTCAAAGTTAAGTTGAGTTGAGTTTAAAAGTAGAGTATTTGATAAAAAGTTTGAGATAAAAAGTTTAACTTGAGTTAAGTGTTTGGTAAAAAAGTTTGAGTTGAAAAGTTCAAAAAGAGTTAGGGCCATGTTTGGATGTAAAAAATTTGACATAATCTTCTAACGTTATCAAAGGAGTTCCCAAAATCAATGACGGAGGGAGAGGGGCAGCCCCCAGCTCTCTCTCTTTTTTTTTCTTTTTTCTTTTTTTTTTTTCTCTTTTACTTTCATATAGTGGGGGTTTAAATTTTAATATAGTGGGTATGTGTATAAATTAATCTTGACCTCCTTAAATTAATACTTCTATATATTTTATCGGGCAAACAATTTAGATTTTAATAAACAAAAATTGTTACTTCAAAGGTTGATTAAAAAAATTTTATTTGCTCCCTACCAATAAATCTTGGCTCCATCATTCCCAAAATACTGATAGAAATGTTCGCTAAAAACCTTACTGGCAAGCCCTCTCTCTTGACAAGTAACACGTCATTCCAGTCCCACCGAATGTACCAATCATGGTAAGAATACATAGGATATAGTCTCAGACGCTCTTCATCGAGGATTAGCTGTTAAGAAATAAATCTTTATATTTAAGAGAGCTCCCAAGAGGGGCCTCTTAGCACTCAAAATTTTGACTACTGACCTATCACAATAATATATTATCCTAGATCACCACATTCGGTGGTGTGTCATATTTGACTTAGTTTTGTAAGATACGGAACACAATAAATTAGAACTACTTAAAAAATAATAAATAATAAACAGAAATAAAAGAGTTTGATTGGGCAAGAGTTAATTTCATTTGGTTTCATTAGTATTAGAAGCAATTAATGAAGCTCTTTCATAAATTTATGACGATATACTACTTATACGAATTGCATGAATAAACCACGGTAGTTCTACGTTGATCAATGTGTTTGACCGTGCGTGTAAGGGGTTTTCACGTTGCTATTTGGTATAGAGTTTTTTTTTTTTTTTTTTTGGGTGTTAAGGCTAGTTGGTAGTGTTTAGAAGCCAATAATAATAACAATATTAATAATTATAATTATAATTGTGCAAAAAAAAAAAAAAACAGTACTTACACATGCAAGTTTCTTCTTCCTTTATTGCCATCATATTAGCATGAATAAACTTAATAGCATATTCTTTAGGAAAAGTTATTAAATAGTTTTATTTTTTTATTAAATTCACAATTATTACACTGCTAAATACCAAAATATCCCCCACTTAAACTTTATCTATTCAATTTAGGACAGACAATCTCTCTCCATGTTCTTCACTCTCTGCTCTCTCTATTCTTAGGTCCACTATTGTGTTTCATTGTTGCAAGGCCAAGCAACCTCGCGATATGGAGATATCTGAATCATGATGAACTAGATCATGATTGAAAACCCGTTGGGTTTTTTTTTTTTGCCCTTGCCGTTGTTCTTCATCTGTGCCGTTGATGAGCTGTGGCAGTGCTGGAAGATTAAATTTGAGGAAAGTCAAAAGTAAAACTGTGGTATCAACTACTCGAAGAATATGGGCAGTTATAGTCGAGAGCTGCAGTTGCATTATAGACATTCAAAAGAAATAAGTAGAAGTACTTTAAACTAATTTCCACACTTAACTCTAAGTTTATAATTTGAATGCCGCCACCTCAAACTTCAAAACATTTCACCTTGAATCTTGATGCCCTGATTAACAGCATGTAAGAGACTGCTCGACAATTCTTTCGTTTAGGTTTGATTTAGAGACTTGGCATAGCCACGAACGGAAAGTCCATAAGAAGGAACTGCATAGACAATAATATTTAAGTTATGTTAAGCAATTTGTTATGATATATACATGCAGTATATTTACACATTTACACATACGGGACATATATATATATATATATATATATATAAGAATCGAATGCAAAGCTGATATTGAAAGCAAAAGATCAAAATAGAATAAATCAAGGCAACTTCTTGCTAATCCAAGTCAGATGCAACCAGAGTTCCCCAAACACTTCACTGGACTAGAATTACCCTCACTCGACTTGGGTAATTTTATGGTAGCTCCAGTGAAGTGTTCAGGGGAACTCTAGCGGACAACTGACAGATATATATATATATATATACACACACACATGTATATTATATATATACTCGTCTCCCATACAAAGCTAGCTAATCATCTTTGTTCTAGTTTCTTGGATAAAGAAAACATATC
>CM046368.1:20875497-20900701 GCA_025413025.1 Ficus hispida | reverse complement strand
AGTCTAAAAAATTCTTCGTGCACGCTGCAACAACATTAATTCCTATTATACAGATGGAAACCAAGTTCAACACAACAACTTATAGTATTTCATTACCTACTAAGGAACCCCGTGTTCTTACTCCTTAGAATTGTTTCAGTTGAATTACAACAACGGAAATATCAAGAACGGATTCGGAGTGGAGGATGAGCATGACTGGGTGAGCCTTCGCAAGGCATCATCAGCCCTTTACCCTTATCCATATCAAACTCTTCCAAGCTAAACAGGTTGAAATCACAAAATGTACCTGGATAAATGAGTTATACCAAGAAATCTATGATGAGTATTTACTTTCGAGTATCAAAATGCCCTTGAACTAATTACAGAAAAAATGCAATTATAAAGAAAATAATCACTATGGTTTAATAAAGTCTAATTATTTTCAATATTTTACTAGTACATTAAATTAGTTGAAACTCATAACGCACTAAAGATAAATGATGTAGAAAATGATAAATTTAATTAAGCCTAATATGATAATCTAGCTTTTCTATTTTACATCAATAAAATAAGGAAGAAAACTCATAATGCAACTAAACCATGAATGATGCGGAAAGGATAAATCTAATTAAGCCTAATGAATAATAATCTAGCTTTTTCTATTTTTATCAATAAAACAAGGAAGAAAAACTTGTACCCTGTTTAGACAGGGAATTTTCCACCATCAATTGCCATCATAACGTGTCTATACTATTACCACAACACTGGCATGTATTTCCTACAGCACAAACAAAACTTTTTAAAATCTGGGGCAAGGAAGAAGATAAACCAACAATAAGACAGAATATTAAAAGAAATAATTATTTATGAATGCATGCCTATATGATGTATAGGCCACTATTTATGATGTATACATACATTATTCATAGATAGGATTACAGGTATATAGTCATCAGTACCTATTAAAAAAATGAAAGACTACAATAAGCTGTCTTTCCATCATGGTTGCTAACATCATTCTCGGAGAATCAAGAATCATCCATATCTAGCAGTTTTTTCTTCCTGCAAATTTTTTTTCTCCCAAAAAAAAAATGACACACACAAAAACTATTTGCTACAAAGCTTATACTCCCATTAAGGAGTTCACACAAATTACAAGAATAAAAAAGGAAAAATGATCGGATCAAATGCAAAGAAAACACACACAACCTGTGCTCCTGTTAAGGAGTTCACATGAATTGTAGAAAAAAAAAAAGAGAAACAATTCACGTTATTTAATCCAACATGCATAGCAAATGATTAAACAATTAGTTACTCTTGCTGCAAAACAAAAAAATGAGACAAAAAAAACTATTTTGCCACAAAGTTTATATTCCCATTAAGGAGTTACACAAATTGTAAGAAATAAAATGAGATAAATAATTGAAATCCCTTGGTTCAAGTACAAAGAAAAACACAACAACTTGAGTTCACATAAATTGTAAGAAATAAAAAGAGAAACAATTCGCATTATTTAGTCCAACACGCATGGTTGAGGATTAACAATTAGTTACTCTTGCTGCAAAACAAAAAACGAAAAACAAAAAAACTATTTGCCACAAAGCTTATACTCCCATAAAGGAGTTCACATAAATTCTAAAAAAGAAAACGGGATAAATAATCGGAATCCCTTAGTTCAAATGCAAAGAAAACACACACAATTTATGCTCATGCTAAGGCGTTCATATGAATTGTAAGAAGTAATAAGAGAAAAAATTCACATTATTTAATCCAACATGCACGGTGAAGAATTAAACATTTAGTTACTCTTGCTGCAAAACAAAAAACAAGACACAAACAAACTATTTGCCACAAAGCTTATACTCCCATTAAGGAGTTCATACAAATTCTAAGAAATAAAACGGGATAAACAATCGGAATCCCTTAGTTCAAATACAAAGAAAACACAAACAACTTACTACCAAGGAGTTCACATGAATTGTAAAAATAAAAAAGAGATACAATTCACGTTATTTAATCCAATATGCACGGTAAAGGATTAAACAAATAGTTACTCTTGCTGCAACACAAAAAAACGAGACACAAAAAAACTATTTGCCACAAAGCTTATACTCCAATTAAGGATTTCACACAAATTCTAAGAAATAAAACGGGATAAATAATTAGAATCCCTTAGTTCAAATACAAAGAAAACACACACCTTATAATCCTGCTAAGGAGTTCACATGAATTATAAGAAATAAAAAGAGAAACAATTCACATTATTTAATCCAACATGCACGGTGAAGGATTAACAATTAGTTAAGCTTGATGCAAAACAAAAAAAAGAGACGGAAAAAAAAAACTATTTGCCACAAAGCTTTTACTCCCATTAAGGAGTTCACACAAATTCTAAGAAATAAAAAGCGATAATGATCGGAATTCATCAGCTCAAATACAAAGAAAACACACATAACTTATACTCCTGTTAAGGAGTTCACATGAATTGTAAGAAACAAAAAAGAGACAAGCAAGTGACATTTCTTAATCCAACATGCACGGTGAAGGATTAACAATTAGTTGCTCTTGCTTCAAAACAAATGTTCCACAAATAATATATACATATATATTATCAGCGTTACTAACTACTCCTAGACTACTATTCTATTACTAATACTACTAGTGCTACTTATAACAACTATCAGTACTGCTATAGTAACTAGCTGCAACTACTACTGTTGTCTACTAACTACTACTGCTCCTACTATTACGCGATTGCTACAACTACTACCAATACTATTGTAATTACTACTAATGTTACAACTAATACTACTAGGAATATTACTACTATTGTTATTGCTACTCTTACTACAATTGCTGCTGCTACTATTACTAATGCTACTACATACTAATACTATTTCTACTTACTACTATTGGTTAAAACTAATACCACTACACTTCTACTATTAACACTACTAATAACACTACTACTATTGCAACTGCTATTAATACTAACACTAACACTAATATTACTGCTATTGCTACTACCTAAAAAAAAACAAACAACAATGGAATGAGATTAAAAGGGTAAAGATTAGTTACCAATATGAATGTTTGATTGTCTAGCTCTAGAGATAATATTGAATTGTTGAAGATTCTGTTGAAATCACAAAATGGATAAAATTATGCTAAATTGAGTAATTAAAGTAGCAAAAGTTTGTTGGAGAAAAAAAAAGTTTGTCTTGTAGGATGACATGTCTAAAATTGAGTCTTTAGCACCAACAATGTATGTAAACTCTTAATCTTGCAAATGACAAATAGGCACCAATTTGTTGTGGTACTGAGAGACACTCAACTCAAAACTACACAACTAGAAAATAACAGGAAGAAAAAGAAAAATAAATTAGTTGGAATAACCCCAAGAAATAACAAGTTATTTAAAAAAAAAGAGTAAAAGAGTAAATAAGTTTCAAACAGAACTACTCACAAAATGCAGCTTTTGAGGATAATTAAAAATCAGTAATTCAGCAATTTCACGTTGTGTGGCACTTCAAGTAGAAGAAGCTTAAAAATGAGTAGGTCAAAAGAGAATGAGTTAGTTTGGCATTGGAAAAGATGCAGTGCCAGGTAGAGTTTAGGCACCTCTGTGGAAAGATATTGATGAGTGATTGATTTCAAAGTTGGTTTTCATTGGAAAGTGGTTTTGGCAAGAAGATCTAATAGGAGACCTAGCTGCATGCACACATGAAAATGCAACTTCTAGGGAATTTCATTTTTTTTTTTTTACACAATAACATCCGTACAAAACTAGTTCAATATTATAGAAAGACAAAATAGTTACCAATAACATTTGTGGGCATCGATCACTTCTTCTAGGATCATCTTCTGAACCAACCATAAACCTGAAAGCAATGAAAGCCATCAAATTCAGACAAAGACCACAAATATATCACTGAAGAAAATGTGAAGAGAAATGAAGATAGGAATCATTAATTCAAGAAACTCCATGTGGATAACTCCCACAGACTAATATCTATGATATAGACTAAAACATGTCTAAATTATTGTATAAGGTTGAAAAAAAATCTACAATGCTAACATATAAGTGGACAAGGAACATCTTTAGCCTAAGAATACTAAAGAAGTCAGAAGTGCACTTAAAATTTTCCTATTCTCATCTCAGTAAGTTGAAATTTGTTTTCATTAAAAAGCGATAGGACTAAAAATTCTGAAAACTGGGTATCAAAAATAGCAAGAAGGGCACTATAGGCTGAAAAAAATGCATGGAAATCAATTAACAATTAGAAGTCCCAACTTTTAACAAATATCTTTAGACTACATCATACCATATCCCCTTCACGATCGAACATAACTATTTTAAAAAGGTGGGATAAAAAAAACATGGAACATCAATTAAATTATCCAAAACAGTTTCAAGGTTTCAATAGAAAATTGCAGGAATATTCTTACCTATGGGGTTTTCAGCTGTAGGTACTGATGCTGGAGCATTTGTTTTTTCTCGCTACCAAGTGAAAAAAGCTTGGAAGAATCGGAATCGTATATATTCAGAAAACATTTGTAAATTAGCATGTAAAGTGTACAAATGCCACAATTATAACTGAAAAGGAAAGCAATCTTAAAGCCTAAGAATACTAAAGAAGTCAAAAAGCATTATCTAGGCCAAAATATCACAATTCTTTGGAACAAAAAAGCAAAATCCAAAACAATGTGATCATCTGGGTCATCAATCATAACTTTTGCAAGTAAAACCATAAATGAATAGCAAGAGGGGCAACGTGAGCAAGAAAAATATATGGAAATTTATGAACAGTTAAAGCCCAATTTTAAGCTATTACTTAAGACTACATTGTACTAATCACCTTCTAGATTGAGCAAAAATTTTTGAAGAAGGTAGGACGTAAGCAGATAGAACTTTTAAAGACAAAGCAAAAGAAAGTCAATAAACAACAATTACAAGGTTTCAGAACCAAATTGCTAGGATATTCTTACCAATGGGGCTTTCACAACTTATTTATGCAACCTTACTAAAAGATCTCAAAAATTTCAAAAGCCTACCATTTGACTGCAGTGGTAGACCAACTTTTGTGTATTTCCATAGTCCTAAAAGTTTTTCCTGCAGCAACATCGGCTCCTAGTGTACACGTGGAATCTGAATGGCAAACCTTGTAAAACTTAAGATGGGCTGTTAAATAAGGATCATACCCGTCACTGATATCAGACAATCACAAAACCTAGTTTGCTAGCTAAAGGCGATTAATAGAACAAATCTACAATAATAGAGAAATTCTATGACTACAGGTTTTGTAACTAAAAACCTTTATGAATTTGGATTAGAGATACTGAATTCATAATTTTTTTTTTCAATTGTTCGATCATTAGAAGAATCCAAACTTGGAAATCATAAACAATCAGACTTGAAGAACAGGGCAAGAAAAATGAAAACAAAAACAAAAAACAAAAATTTGGAAAACTCATCATGGAAAAAAGCCCCAACTTAGAAACCAGATCGTAGCTATCTTATCAATCTTCAGCAATCAGAAACAGGGATTCCTAATTGTATAGTTTCCGTCACAGAAACTTGTTTGAGGGGAAATCAAAACCCCAAATTTTCATAAATACCTTACAGACTCGTGGTGTTCCTTCCAGATAGACAGAGAGAAGAAGAAGAGAATCAAAAGATTAGCTTAAGAAACACACTTGGAAAACACGTAAATTAGGAAGAGAAATCGTAATCCAAAACCTTTTTGGAATTTAGAGACACCGAATTCAAAAAAAAAAATTTCAATTGTTCGATCATTAGAAGAAGAATCCAAATTTGAAAAGATGAACAATCAGGCGTTAAGAACAGGGCAAGAAAAATGAAAACAAACAAACAAAGAATTGGTAAACTCACCGTCGAAAAAAAAAAAAAAACCCAAACTTGGAAATTGGATCGTAACTATCTGATCAATCTTCACCAAACGGAAATAGGAATCCAATGGAACTTGTTTGGGGGAAAATGAAAATCCCAAATCTTCCTTACAGACTCGTTGCGATGCCTTATAAACCCTAGAGAAATCCATCGTTTCAGAGAGAGAGTGAGGAAGAAGAAGCAACAAAAGAGAAGCTTTACGAAACCCTCTGAGATAGAGAGAGAGGAAGAAAGAGAAATAGAAGCCATTTTTGCGTCACCAAGCGTGTGACTGTGTGAGGAAGAAGAAGAATCAGTAGGAGAGAGAAAGGAAGAAATAGACAGAGAGACAGAAGCCGTTTAAGTTCAAAAATAAAAATGTAACAGAAGCCGCTTAGGCGTTCTAAGGTTGTTAAGTTGGGCTCTAGGGGTTGATTCAATCTTAACCGTCTGTATAATCACAACGGATAGTTTTTAAAATGATCTTACCAGTCCGTGTACGCCTACCAAAGAACTAATTATCAAACGGGATTATTCAAAAAAAAAAAAAACTATCAACCAGGAGGAAAGAAATAACTCAAATACTATGCCTAAATGTGACCCAAATATTACATTATATAATGTCACCAAAAGAAATTTTACCAAAAAAAAAAAAAAAAAAAAAATTGAAGTCGATGGAAATATCATTAAATTTATATGCCACACCTACTTAAATCACCCACCAATTTTAAATTTTAAATTTTATTTAATACTTTTAACACACCACTTATAAAAAAAAAACATTAATTAAACCATATATTTTTCTTCTTCTTTCACCCACCCACAAATCAAATCACACACTCTCACTTTTAACTGCTTTTCTTTATATCCCACGTTGTTAATTTTTTTTTTTTTTTTTTTCGAAGTTCTACGTTCTTTCAGCTAATAATGAAGAGATATATAATATATATATATATATATATATAAACAGTAAATCCATACATACACATATAAAAAGACTCAAAATCAAAGTAAAAAAAAAAACTACAGTATTTTGTTTGCTTCCAATATAAGGCTCAATTTAATACATATATCTTTTCATTTCAAATTTATTTATATATTTGAAATTGTATGTACGTATATATTAGTTTTCACAGGATATGAATTTTCAAATAGTATTTGAATTTTTTTTTAATTGAAACATAACAAGATATTAAACAATTAAGTTCGCAATAATCCATGGATGTATTCATAAACAAGTGCATGACAAGTGCACTTGATACAACCATTTAACTTAAAAAATACGATGTTTCTATATATCTTTTGCTTGCATAAAAATGCAAATTATCATCAACATGGTAGTCAAAAAAATAGTTAGACGAAAATTGAAAAAAAAAAAAAAAAAAAAAAAAAAAAAAAAAAAGCTTGTTGTTTCCTTTTCATCAGAGGTCATTCTTCTACTATTCATTTTTTATTAGAATTAAGCCTTTTGTATTATATATAAAAAAGAGTATTTTAATTATTTCTTAATTTAAATTAAGTGTGTGGCAAGTATGTTTTTGAGTTTTGACCACTTTTTTTTTTCCCTTAAAAGCAATTTAAATAATGGATAATTTGAGAATAACATTATTTTTTAGATTGAGGTGTGGAAAGGACGGATAAATAAATAGTAATAGATGTCTTTTTAGATAATTAGTTTGCAAGTTTTATATGAACACGTATCATATAAAAATCTCAATATCCAAAATTACGTCACATAAGACCGTATTAATATGACATATTAATAACTGATTGAAAAATTATTACAAATGTGTACCATGAATCCTAATATTGAAATCATAATATGCTAGTCTACAAAGTTTACAAATATTATTTGGTGATAAAATCAAGAATCTTCCTTTAAAAAAAATCAAATCAAATCAAAGAATCTAGTTAATAAAACATTGACAAACTAGGGAAAAAAAAAAAAGATTTACATTGACCACTAACATTTACTTCTTTTTAAAAATAATCTAATCTACGTACTCGTTGAATTTGATATCTTTATCTATATTTTTCTTATAGAAATTTTCATAGAATTTATTTTTACGTCCAGATCATTTTTTTTATATATAAAAGTTCCTAAATGATTTAATAATCACTAATTTATGAGCGATGCTAGGACATTAATGATGTTGGATACCATAACCAATAGAGAAATGGATTACACATTATGAGACCTACCGATGAACTTTTTTAACTATCAAGTGTGATGCTTAGTGTCAATAATGTTGCTAAGAATTTTTTTTTTTTTCAAAATTTATTTCGATTCAAGAATAAACCTTTGTTTCATTTACAAATCACTTCAATGCTATTAACTAAATTAGTTTTTATTTCAAAAATTAGCATTTTTAGTATTATATATTCCTGAATTTTTTAATAGCAAACAATCAATGATAGATAGATTAATATCATTCTTGTGATTTCCTCTGTTGATCGATTAACCAACTAATAGGAATGAGTTGGTAATTCATGATTGAAGGCTTAAAATCAACTCCATGTTAAGAACCCATCGAGGGGACTTAGAAGTAGTGAAAAGATCGACTGTTTGATTAGTTTTGAGACCATTATCGATGTAAATACCAATATGCTCAATACTATAAATTGTCACAAAAATAATGAAAGTAGCACATTTATATATATATATATATATATATATATTATCCTACCTTTTTTTTTGTTTGGATAAACATATATTATCCCACTTGTATTTTCATATATAATGATATTTCTAACACCATACCTACCTTATTTTGTTATCGTTTAAGATCGAAACTCATAAAAATCAACTTTAGCTTGAAGTTTAGTTTGTCGGTTAAAGATTAAATTTTTAAGTTGGAGTTGGTTGATTTTTCAAAGCCTAGTTATAAATTTTGTTAACTTTTCAGAAAATTAAAATATTGTTACAATAGTCATTTCCACTAATTTTTTGTTAGAATATGATTGTAATTTAGTTTTAAAAAAATAGTGCTAACTATGGATTCCGTCCAAAAATTAATAGAAAGAACTACCATAATAATGTTTTTAATAGTTTATGGTCGTTCCTACTACGAAAAAAAAAAGAATAGAGAAAGCCCCTAATTTATTAAAATATTACTACAATAGTTATTTATGTTAATTTTTAGACCAAATATATTAGTAATTTAGTCAAAAAGTAATGTTAACTAACGGATTTCATTCGAAAATTAACATAAAGGACTAATGTATCAATATTTTTATAGTTTACGGGCTTTCCAACTTTGAAACAAAATTCAGGTACTAAATTTATATAAAGTCAAAAGTTTGTGGATAAACCTAACAATTTATCCATTATTTTTTCTCTCACGTCCTATCACATCCCTTTATACCATTTTCTGTCAACTTAATATAAGAACTAGAGAAACTAATTAATAAACAGAAAATATTTACTGAAGCTACTTTGGTGATTATATTTGACATAAAGATAAATTCAAGGAAACTCTAACAATATTGCTTAATCTTTTCTCGTCATCTTCTTTCTAAGTGAATCACACAAATGAAGATGAAGAGAAGAAAAAAAAAAAAAATATATATATATATATATATATAAATGAAAAATAATAGGAAATTATAAAATTCGAGACCAGTTATAATTAAGTGAAACGATTTGAACATAATTTGAGACAACTGGCTGCTTAATTAGAAAAGCATAAATTTCCTAGTCAAGAATGATAAAATGCAAGAAATTAAATATATGCACTCGCTGATAAATTATGAATTTCAATTCTTTTACTACAGTCCGTTCTTCCTTCAATGAAGAGGAAATAAATATATAGAGGGTGTTTGGTGAATGAGTTTGAGTTAAGATTTTTAAGTTGAGTTGAAGTTAAGTTGAGTTGAGTTTAAAAGTTGAGTGTTTGGTAAAAAGTTTGAGATACAAAGTTTAACTTGAGTTGAGTGTTTGGTAAAAAGAGTTTGAGTTGAAAAGTTTAAAAAGAGTTTAGGCCCTGTTTTGATGTAAAAAATTTGGCATAATCTTCTAGCGTTATCAAGGGAGTTCCCGAAATCAATGACGGAGGGAGAGGGGCAGGCCCCCCCAGCTTCTTTTTTTTTTTTTTTTTCATTTATATTCATATAGTGGGTATAAATTAATCTTGACCTCCTTAAATTAATACTTCTATATATTTTATCGGGCAAACAATTTAGATGTAAAAAAACAAAAATTGTTACTTCAAATGTTGATTAAAAAAAAACTATTTGCACCCTACCAATAAATCTTGGCTCCATCATTCCCAAAATACTGATAGAAATGTTCGCTAAAAACCTTACTGGCAAGTCCTCTCTCTCGACAAGTAACACGTCATTCCAGTCCCACCGAATGTACCAATCTTGGTAAGAATACATAGGATATGGTCTCAGACACTCTTCATCGAGGACTAGCTATTAAGAAATAAATCTTCATATTTAAGAGAGCGCCCCAAGAGGGGCCTCTTAGCACTCAAAATTTTGACTACTGACCTATCACAATAATATATTATCCTAGATCACCACATTCGGTGGTGTGCCATATTTGACTTAGATTTGTAAGATACGGAACAAAATAAATTAGAATTACTTAAAAAATAATAAATAATAAACAGAAATAAAAGAATTTAATTGGGGAAGAGTTAATTTCATTTGGTTTCATTAGTATTAGAAGCAATCAATGAAGCTCTTTCATAAACTTATGACCACACACTACTTATACGAATTGCATGAATAAACCACGGTCGTTCTATATTGATCAATGTGTTTGACCGTGCGTGTAAGGGTTTTTCACGTTGCTATTTGGTATAGGGTTTTTTTTTTCTTTTTTTTCTTTTTGGGTGTTAAGGCTAGTTGGTAGTGTTTAGAAGCCAATAATAATAACAATATTAATAATTATAATTATAATTGTGCAAAAAAAAAAAAAAAAACAGTGCTCACACATGCAAGTTTCTTCTTCCTTTATTGCCATCATATTATCATGAATAAATTTAATAGCATATTCTTTAGGAAAAGTTATTAAATGTTTTATTTTTTTATTAAATTCACAATTATTACTCTGTCAAATACCAAAATACCCCACACTTAAACTTTATCTATTCAATTTAGGATAGACAATCTCTCTCCATGTTCTTCATTCTCTGCTCTCTCTATTTTCAGGTCCACTATTGTGTTTCATTGTTACGAGGCCAAGAAACCTCGCGATATGGAGAGATCTGAATCATGATGAACTAGATCATGATTGAAAACCTGTTGGTTTTTTTCTTTTTGCCCTTGCCGTTGTTCTTCATCTGTGCCGTTGATAAGCGGTGGCAGTATTGGAAGATTAAATTTGAGGAGAATCAAAAGTAAAACTGTGGTTATCAACTACTCGAAGAATATGGGCAGTTATAGTCGAGAGCTGCAGTTGCATTATAGACATTCAAAAGAAATAAGTATAAGTACTTTAAACTAATTTCTACACTTAACTCTAAGTTTATAATTTAAATCCCGCCATCTCGAACTTCAAAACATTTCACCTGCTTGAATCTTGATGCCCTGATTAACAGCATATAAGAGACTGCTCGACAGTTCCTTCGTTTAGGTTTGATTTAGAGACTTGGCATAGCCACAAACGGAAAGTCCATCAGAAGGAACTGCACAGACAATAATATTTAAGTTATGTTAAGCAATTTGTTATGATGTACACATGCAGTATATTTACACACTTACACATACGGGACATATGCATAGATATATGTATATAAGAATCGAATGCAAAGCTGATATTGAAAGCAAAAGATCAAAATAGAACAAATCAAGGCAACTTCTTGCTAATCCAAGTCAGATGGTAACCAGAGTTCCCCCAAACACTTCAGTGGACTAGAATTACTCTTACTTGACTTGAGGGTAATTTTATGGTAGCTCCCTCAAACCCACAAACCCCAACCCCTAAAACCCTAGACCCTTAAAACCCTAGACCCTAGGCCCTAGACCCTAGACCTTAAAACCCTAGACCCCAACACCCCTAACCCCCTATACCCTACCCCTAAATCCCTAACCCCTAAACCCTAAACCCTTAAACCCTAAACGCTAAACCCTAAACCATATTTACTATTTCTATTCATTATTGCTATTTTTGTAAACACACAAAAAAAAATTATATGGAAACGAGTGAAGATAATTTAGAAAAAAAAATTAAATAAGGAAAAATTAATTTATACTAGTCAAAGAAAATTCAAGAAATGATCAAAATAAAAAGGATAAAATATTTTAAAAGCAACCAGACAAAAGTATTAAATAAAACACTAAGATATATATGTGATAATAAAAGGAAGTTTATACAAGAGTATATTTGCTATTTGCAAAATGAAAAATTTTAATATAAACGTCAAGTATATTCAATAGTAAATTTATTTCTATCATCAATAATAAAAGTGAAAATATGTTTTTATGTTTTTATTTTTTTAAGAGCTGGACTTTCAATGTGTTTTTTTTTTAATCTGATTAAAAAGGTTTTTATCCAAGATTTTTTTGGGAGTTTCGTTAACGAATTTCTGGTTTTTGTTTCTTTTTCTTATTTTGACATTATGTGTTTTTTATTCTTATTTTTTTTTAATTTTTGGTGTATTTTTATGTTTTTTTAATTTAGGTAAAAAGGATTTCATCTATTTTTTTTTTTTGGAGATTCAGTTATTTTTTTTCTAAATTTTCGTATGGAGTTATAATTTCTTTGTTTCTTTTTTATATTTTTGTCATTGTCTACTTTTTCTTAGTTTTTTTTTTATTCTCTCTTTAAACTCCATTATCTTTTTATTAATTTGGTTAAACATGTTTCGTCTAAAGTTTTTTTTGGAATTTTGTTAAGAATTTTTTAAAAAAAGTTTTGCATGAAGTTTTGGTTTTTTTTGTTTCTTTTTCATGTTTTGTCATTCTATGCTTTTTCAGTTTTTTGTCATTCTTATATCTTTTAAACAATATATTATTCATACGCGTTACTAATAAAATTATATAAGAGCAAATGAAAAACAAAAAAAATCAAAGATAAAACAAACGAAATACTTGAAAAGTAATTAAGCGAAAGTTAATATAAAAAGTAACTAGAAAGAAAAAAACTAATGTTCAAAAAAAAAAAAAAAAGGAGAAAGAAAAAAAGAGTAATTAGAAAAGAAAAAATAGTTATAAAAGGATGAGAAGCAAAAGGATGTTTAAATAAAATAAATTTGTTAAAAAAATAATATTTTAAAGGCAACATTTGTTAAAAAAAATAATTTTACAAAAGAAAAAATAATTATTAAAGTCACTTTTAAGAACATACAATATTTAAAGGCAATAATAAAAAGTTAAATAAATGAGGATGCTTATAATTGAAAAAGATTATTCCATAATAGGGGACGGAAAACATATGACCATAAAAAACTAAAACAAAATTAAAAAAAAAAACAAAAATGATAAAAGCTGGTGGTGGTGGTGGTGGTGGTGGTGGTGGTGGTGGTGGGGGGGGGGGGGGGGGTGTGGTGCAGGAGTACCATGCAAAGAAACGACTAGAAAAAATGGCAATAATGGATAGAAATGGTAAATATAAGGGAAAAAAAAGTGAAAATAATTTCAAAAAAAAATTAAATAAGGACAAATTAATATATACTAGTCAAAGAAAAATTAAGAAATAACCAAAATAAAAAGGATAAAATATTTTAAAAGCAACCAAACAAAATTATTAAAAAAACACTGAGGAATATATGTGACAATAAAATGAAGTTTATACAAGAGTATATTTGCTATTTGCAAAATGAAAACTTTTAATTTGTTATTTCTATCATGAAAATAAAACCAAGTTTTGTTTTTTATTTTGTTTTATTTTTATTAAGAGTTGGACTTTCAATGTGATTTTTTTAATATGATTTAAAAGGTTTTCATCCAAGATTCTTTTGGAGTTTCACAACAAATGTTGGGTTTTTGTTTCTTTTTTTTTTTTTTTTATGTTGTCATTATGTGTTTTTTTATTCTTATTTTCTTATTAATTTTTGGAGTTTTTTTTGTGTATTTTTATGTATTTTAATTTGGTTAAAAAGGATTTCATCTAAACTTTTTTTTTTGGAGTTTCTGTTAAGAAATTTTGGTTTTTTTTTCCTCCAAATTTTTAAATCGAGTTATGATTTTTTGTTTCTTTTTTTTTTTTTTGTCATTGTGTACTTTTTCTTTGTTTATTTATTTATTTTTAATTCTCTATTTAAACACCTATAGCTTTTATTAATTTGGTTAAACAAGGTTTCGTCTAATTTTTTTGGAATTTTGTTAATTTTTTTTTAAAGTTTGGTATGGAGTTTCAAAATTTTGGTATGGAGTTTCAGTTTTTTGTTTCTATTTCTTGGTTTGTAATTCTATGCTTTTTTGGTTTTCTGTCATTGTTATATCTTCTAGACGATATAATATTTACACGGGGTTAATTTCACTTTTAGCACCTCTGAAAAAAATAATATTAAAAACAGCAGCACTTTTTGTTCTATTCAATTTCAGCACTTACCGTGGGGCCCAGTAGCATTTAATGTATATCAAAGTACAGGATTACCCTCATCTCCTACCCACGAAATTTTCTCTCTCCCTCGCATGGCCGAAAAAAGTTTTTTTTTTTAAAACCACCATGTACAGTGGTTTAGAGAGAGAAAACTGAAATCTAGAGAGAGAAAACTGAAAACTTATTTCCGCCTAGCCCCCACCACCCATTTTGAAACCCGAAGCTTCATATAATATAGATAAACTTCCATGTAAAGAGAGAAACTTCCATTTACAGAGAGAAACTTCCATTTACAGAGATAAACTTCCATGTACAGAGAGAAACTTCCATCGAAAGTTTCTTTTTTTTTTAAATTAGAATTTTTTGACCTTTTTAAGTAAAGGTCATAACCATTATGACCACCCGGTCATAACCGTTATGACCATAACCTGGCTTTTTTTTTCGAATTTTACATTTTTTACTATTTTTTATCAATGGTCATAACCATTATGACCGCCTTGTCATAACCGTAATGACCAGTTCTTTTAATTTTTATTTTAAAGCATTAAAATTTTTCGTTTGTTTTATTTTAAAAGAACTTTTTTAACTATTAGTTATTTAGCTATGGTCATATCCATTATGACCACCCGGTCACAACCATTATGACCACGCTTTTGTTTTATATAATTAAAATTGTTTTAAGTCGAACTATTTTCACTATTTTTTAGCGGTGGTCATTTCCATTATGACCACCCGGTCACAACCATTATGACCACCCCTTTTTTAAGTCGAACTATTTTCACTATTTTTTAGCGGTGGTCATTTCCATTATGACCACCCGGTCACAACCATTATGACCGGTTTTTTTTTTATTAAAAATTTTTTATTTTTTATGTCGAACTATTTCACTATTTTTTAGCGGTGGTCATTTCCATTATGACCACCAGGTCACAACCATTATGACCGGTTTTTTTTTTATTAAAAATTTAATATTTTTTATGTCGAACTATTTCACTATTTTTTAGCGGTGGTCATTTCCATTATGACCACCCGGTCACAATCATTATGACCGGTTTTTTCTTTTTTTTAATTTTTTTTAAAATTTTTTTGTCGAACTATTTTTTGGCGGTGGTCATTTCCATTATGACCACCCGGTCACAACCATTATGACCGGTTTTCTTTTTTTTTTTTTTAATTTTTTTTAAAATTTTTTTGTCGAACTATTTTTTGGCGGTGGTCATTTCCATTATGACCACCCGGTCACAACCATTATGACCGGTTTTCTTTTTTTTTTTTTTTTTGGCCACGTCAGTTTGATGAAATCCATTTGGACTCGTTCTGTTTTCATGAGCAGTTAAGAAGCAAGGTAGGATGGCTTATGTCGTAGATCTGGTCCACGGAAACGCCGTTGACGCAGATCTGGCAGATTCGGCCGGATTAACAGAGTGAAACAAGATGTGGAAGGATTTTTAATACTGGGAGACAGTTTCGATCAATGGGTAATGGTCCAGGGATGATTCGCGAGGATTGGGTGGGAGAAAATCAACGAAACTAGAGACGAAAAATTAAAATTTTCTATGTTCAGTTGGTTATATACTGTCGCTATGGATGTGGAGGGAATGGAGTGAGGATGGCGGGCTAGGACGAAAATTTTCAGCTTAGGGTTGGCTGAGGGCATATATGACTTTATACATACCCAAAAATTGTATGGTGACGTGGCAAAAAAAAAATTAAAAAAAAAAAAAACTGGTCATAATGGTTGTGACCGGGTGGTCATAATGGAAATGACCACCGCTAAAAAATAGTGAAAATAGTTCGACTTAAAACAATTTTAATTATATAAAACAAAAGCGTGGTCATAATGGTTGTGACCGGGTGGTCATAATGGATATGACCATAGCTAAATAACTAATAGTTAAAAAAGTTCTTTTAAAATAAAACAAACGAAAAATTTTAATGCTTTAAAAATAAAAATTAAAAGAACTGGTCATTACGGTTATGACAAGGCGGTCATAATGGTTATGACCATTGATAAAAAATAGTAAAAAATGTAAAATTCGAAAAAAAAAGCCAGGTTATGGTCATAACGGTTATGACCGGGTGGTCATAATGGTTATGACCTTTACTTAAAAAGGTCAAAAAATTCTAATTTAAAAAAAAAAGAAACTTTCGATGGAAGTTTCTCTCTGTACATGGAAGTTTATCTCTGTAAATGGAAGTTTCTCTCTGTAAATGGAAGTTTCTCTCTTTACATGGAAGTTTATCTATATTATATGAAGCTTCGGGTTTCAAAATGGGTGGTGGGGGGCTAGGCGGAAATAAGTTTTCAGTTTTCTCTCTCTAGATTTCAGTTTTCTCTCTCTAAACCACTGTACATGGTGGTTTTAAAAAAAAAAACTTTTTTCGGCCATGCGAGGGAGAGAGAAAATTTCGTGGGTAGGAGATGAGGGTAATCCTGTACTTTGATATACATTAAATGCTACTGGGCCCCACGGTAAGTGCTGAAATTGAATAGAACAAAAAGTGCTGCTGTTTTTAATATTATTTTTTCAGAGGTGCTAAAAGTGAAATTAACCCTATTTACACGCGCTCCTAGATAAATTATATAAGAGCAAAAGAAAAATAATAAAATGATCAAAGACAAAACAAACAAGTTATTAAGCAAAAGTATAATATTAAAAGTAACTAAAAAGGAAAAAACTAACGTTCAAAAAAAGGGGAAAAAAAAAAGAGAGAGAGAGTGGAAAAAAAACTAAATAGAAACGAAAAAAAAAGTAATTAGAAAAGAAAAAAATAATTGTAAAAGGATAAGAAGGAAAAGGATGTTTAAATAAAAGTAAATTTGTTAACAAAAATAATATTTTAAACGCAATTTTTGTTAAAAAATAATATTACAAAAGAAAAAATAATTATTAAAGTCACATTTAAGAACATACAATATTTTAAAGGCAATAATAAAAGAGTTAAATAAATGAGGAAATATATAATTGAAAAAGATTATTCCATAATAGTGAATGGAAAACATATGATCATAAAAACAAAAAAACAAAAAACAAAAATCAAAAAACAAAAAACATAAAAAACACAAAATGATAAAAGCTGGAAAAAGGGGGAAAAAAACACAAAAACAGAAGTACAATGCCAAGAAGCGAAAAACAAGAATAGCAATAGGTAATAGAAGTGGTAAATATAAGGGAAAAAGTGAAGATAATTTAGAAAAAAAAATTTTTAATGAGGATAAATTAATATATAACGGTCAAAGAAAAATCAAGAAACGATCAAAATAAAAATGATAAAATATTTTAAAAGCAACCAAACGAAATTGAAAAACAAAAAAACACTAAGGTATATATGTGACAATAAAAGGAAGTTTAAATAAGAGTATATTTGCTATTTGCAAAATGAAAAATTTTAATATAAACGTCAAGTATATTCAACAACAAATTTATTTCTATCATCAATAACAAAAATGAAAATAGGTTTTTTTTTTTTTGACTTTCAATGTGATTTTTTTTTAATCTGAGTAAAAAGTCTTTCATCAAAGATTCTTTTGGAGTTTTGTAACGAATTTTGAGCTGTTGTTTCTTTTTTTAATTTTGTTGTTATGTGTTTTTTTATTCTTGTTTTCTTTTTAATTTTTGGAGTATATTTTGGATTTTTTTTTAGTTTCTTTAATTTGGTTTAGAAGGATTTCTTCTAAACTTTTTTTTTTTTTTTTTGAGTTTATGTTAAGAAGTTTCGGTTTCTGTTTTTTTTCCGTATGGAGTTATGATTTTTTTTTTGTTTCTTTTTGCATTTTTGTCATTTTGTACCTTTTTTTTATTTTTTATTTTTTATAGTTCTCTCTTTTAAAGTGTTCTATCTTTTATTAATTTGGTTAAATAAGGTTTCGTCTTTTTTTTTTTTGAATTTTGTTACGATTTTTTTTAAAAATTTCGTATGGAGTGTTGGTTTTTTGTTTCTTTTTCTTGTTTTATCATACTATGTTTTAATTTTGGGTTTTTTTATCATTTTTATATCTTTTAGATAATGATGCGAATAAGATTGCACATCCAAGCGTATATGACGGGGAAGTAACAAGCGGGATTGGGGGAACTCAGGGGCAGCGCCCACGTGATCCATTAGGCTTGCCAAGTGGACCAATTACGAGACTTAGAGCCAAACGATTTAAAGAAGCATTGAATGAGCTGATTCAAGAAGTGTGCACTCAAGTAAATTCGTGGAAGCCCATTGAGCTTGGACCATGTTATCATCAGAAGAGCATCACCATGATTGGAGTTCTAGAAGATCCTGATCAAAATCAAGCTTAATTTTCAACATGGCTACTTTCCGTTTTTAGTGTGTTAGGTCTGAGTTTGCTTGGATACAAATTTATTTATTTCTTTCATTATTTAGGCATCACTTTGGTGTAATGGCCGATAATAAAGCCAAATTTGACACATAATATTTCCTTTCACGTTTTAGGCATTAAATAGGAAGAGTAGGTCAGTTTTTCTAATTTGTTTTTATTTCTTTTGGAATAAATCCGAATTTATTAGAACATAATTTAGGAAAAAGGAAAACCTAATTGTATTCAGCAGCCTATAAAAAGGTCTGCTTTGGAAGCTAAGGCACTTTTTGGAGAATTCAGAAAAAAAGTGAGAATTTGTGTGTTCTTGCATTCTTGAAAAGACTTTTGAACTTATCAAGTTATTCTTGTGGCGTTCAACAGCCAAACTTATCATCTAGGTTCTTGAGACGTTCTTGAGAGTCTTGGTGTGGCATTTGTCAATATCCGAAGTCTTGGTTCTTATTTCGCTAGGTAACGGGTCAAGGCTCCAACAAGCTTGCGTCTGGAAGGTCTTCGGGTTTGAATCAACATTTGGTGTCGGGTTTCGTTGTTTCATCGGCGAGGTTCATATCAGATAATATATTATTCACACGTGTTCCTAGTAAAATTATATAAGAGCAAAAGAAAAACAACAAAATGACCAAAGATAAAACAAACGAAATGCTTGAAAAGTAACTAAGCGAGAGTACTAATATAAAAAGCAACTAGAAAGGAAAAAATTAACGTTAAAAAAAAAAGAGAGAGAGAAAGGAAAAAACTAACTAGAAGGGAAAAAAGAGTAATCAAAAAAGAAAAAATAGTTATAAAAGGATGTTTAAATAAAAGTAAATTTGTTAAAAAATAATAATTTAAAGGCAATATTTGTTAAAAAATAATATTACAAAAAAAAAATAATTACTAAAGTCACATTTAAGAATAGACAATATTTTAAAGGCAATAAGATAAAATTTAAATAAATAAGAATTCAATTATATATTCATAATAGGGAACGGAAAACATATGATCATAAAAAATGAAAAAAAAATAACACACACACACAATGATAAAAGTGGGGAAAAGAGGGGAAAAAACACAATGCAAAGATTCAATAAAAAAACAAGAATGGCAATAATCAAAGAAATGCGAAATATAAGGGAAAAAAGAGAAGATAATTTAGAAAAAGAAATTAAATAAGGACAAATTAATATATAATAGTCAAAGAAAAATCAAGTAACGACCAAAAATAAAAAGGATAAAATATTTTAAAAGCAAACAAAATTATTAAAATAAAAACACTAAGGTATATATGTGACAATAAAAGGAAGTTTAAATAAGAGTATATTTGCTATTTGCAAAATGAAAAATTTTAATATAAATGTCAAATGTATTCATACCAAATTTATTTTTGGGAAAATCTGTGGTAGAGACCTCTGAGGGTCTCTACCGGTAAAGCCATATTTTACACCGTTAAGATTTAATCGAACGGTTCAAACGTTGATGGTGTACGATATTTATCATACACCTAATCTCACATAATCATTCCCACTTAAATTCTTCTCCGTCACCGGCGATCTTTCCGCTACCGGCGACGGACGCCGGCGACTCATCCCCGACGTAGGCGACCCAACTCCGGCCACTTCGGGGCCCAGGCCCGGACGCCGGCCATCGGCCGCCGGTGACCCCATTTTCTCTCTCTTCCCCTTTCTCTCTCTTCTCTTCTCTCTCTCTCTTCCCCTCTCTCTCTTCCCTTTTCTCTCTCTTCCCCTCCCTCCCGCCGGCCTCCCCCCACCCCCGACGACCCCCTCACCCCGGCCGCCACCCTCCCCCGGTCTCCCCCACCCGGGACGACCCCCCATCTCTCTTCCCCTTTCTCTATCTCTTCTCTTCTCTTCTATTCTCTTCTCTCTCTTCCCCTCTTTCTCTTCCCCACCCCGGCTGCCCCCAGTCCCCCTCTCCCCCGTTGGCCCGGCCCCCAGCCCGGTGAGCCCCCCAGCTCCAGCACCCCCCTCCCCTGGCCTCCCCCCACCCCCCGCCCCTCACTCCGTGCCCCCGTCCCTCGCCCCTCACGAAATCCTGAAATCACGATGGGCGAGGGGCGGGGCACGGGGCGAGGGGCAGGGGTGGGGGAGGCCGGGGGAGGGGGTGCTGGAGGTGGGGGGCTCACTGGGCTGGGGGCCGGGCCGGCGGGGGAAGGGGGACTGGGGCCAGCCGGGGTGGGGAAGAGAAAGAAAGGGGAAGAGAGAGAGAAAGGGGGGTTACCGGCGGCCGGAGTTGGTGCCGGAGATGGGTTGCCGGGGCTGGGGTGGTCGGGGCCATCGGGGCTGGGGGGTCGGGGTGGGGAAGAGAGAGAGGGGAATAGAGAGAGAAGGGAAGAGAGAAGAGAAGAAAGAGAAAGGGCGCTGGCGGCCGGAAAGAGGTGGGTCGCCGGCGTCGGTCGCCGGCGGTGGACATGTTGCCGGCGGTGGGAAGACTTGGGGTGAGAAAGTTTATACGAGGTAGGGTCTATAATAACAATGATATATTAACCGTTCGATTAAAATCTAACGGTTAAAAAAAGAGCTCTACCGATAAGGTAAATGGGAGAGACTCTACCAGAGTCTCTCCCTTTATTTCTATCATCATAGTAAAAGTGAAAGTAAGTGTTTTTTTTTTTTTTTTTTTTAAGAGTTAAACTTTCAATTTGATTTTTTTAATCAGAGTAAAAGGCATTCATCTAAGAATTTTGGGTTTTTGTTTACTTTTCTTATTTTGTCATTATGTGTTTTTTCACTCTTATTTTCTTTTTAATTTTTGGTGTTTTTTTATGGTTTTGTAATTTAGTTACAGTGGATTTCGGCTAAACTTTTTTTTTTTTTTTTTCTTTTTTCGAATTTCCGTTAAGAAGGAAAAAAACAGTTTTAGAAAAAAAAAAATAAAAAGTTAGTTTAAAGGCAGAAAGGGAAAAAAAAAAAAAAAGAAGTTAAATGAGGATACATTTGACAAATAGTATTACATAGAAGGGATAAATTAAAAGGAAAATATATGCTTATTAAAAACACAAAAACATAAACTGATATACGGAATAATAACACAAAAAACAGATATAAACACAAAAAAAAAAAAAATTTAGATAAAGAAAAACAACAACCACAAAATGATTAAAGCAGGAAAAAGAGGGGGAAAAAAAAACAAACGAAATGTTATATAAAATATTAACTAAGCTGCAAATGAGAAGCAAAAAGACGCTCTTTTTTTTTTTTTTTTGGTGGTAAATGAGAAGCAAAAAGATGTTTGAAAAAAGGTAAATTTGAAAAAAAAAAAAATATATATATATATATATATATATATCTTTAACAGGTAGTTTAAAGTTAGTTTAAAGGCCGTAAGAAAAAAAAGTTCAATGAGGATATTTTTGAAAAATAGTACTACATAGACGGGATAAAAACGAAAGGAAAATATATGATAATTAAAAACACAAAAACATAAACTGATACAAGCAGAAAAAAAAGGAAA
Source organism: Ficus hispida (assembly GCA_025413025.1). Lineage (NCBI taxonomy): Eukaryota > Viridiplantae > Streptophyta > Magnoliopsida > Rosales > Moraceae > Ficus > Ficus hispida. The sequence continues at coordinate 20,878,558 of CM046368.1, read as the reverse complement.
AACACAAAATAAAGAGACACAAAACAAAAAGATGTCAAAAGCGAGTAATAGTAAGAAACAGAAATATAAAGAAAAATAGTATGCATAAATTTTTTAAAAAAAAATTAATTTATATAAAGATAAATATATTATATAATAGCAACAGAAAAACCACAAAACTACATTTATAGGTAAGAAATATAATAAGTAAATACCAAAAAGGAGAAGGAAGATTTAAAAAAATAAGACAAAAACACAATGACAAAAGCAGGGAAAACAAATACAAAAATAGAAAATAATGAAAGCAATGAGAGCCGCGACAGGGAAAATATGATGTATGAATGCATGACTACATGATGTATGCATGCATATATGATGTATATGCACTAATGATAATGCATGCATGTAGGGATATACAACTATACTATATAATCATCATTACATACTACAAAAATGAAAATGATTAGAGTAAGCTTCCTTTCTGTCGTGGTTGCTCACATTAGTTTTGGAGAATCAAGAATTATCAATTTCCAGTAGCTTCTTCTTCCTGCAATTTTTTTTTCTCTTAACAAAAAAAACGAGATACAAGAAAAACTATTTGCAACAAGCTTATACTCCCATTAAGGAGTTCATACAAATTCTAACAAATAAAAGCGATAAATGATAGGAAACTATTAGATCATATACAAGAAAACACACAACTTATATTCTTAATAAGGAGTTCATCGAAAGAAACAAATAATTGATATTACTTAATCCAACACGCACGGTGAAAATTTAACAATTAGTTGCTTTTACTGAAAAACAAAGATAACACAGATTATATACATATATATATGCTATCAGTGTTAATAACCACTCCTATATTGTTATTGCTACTACTAATACTACTAATGTGACAGCTATTCGTACACCACTATTGTAAGTAGCTACAACTATAGTAATTGTTCGTATATCTACTAACTACTGCTACTACTACTATTACACAATTGATACAATTACTACTAATACTACTAGTATTTTAATTCGTACTGCTGTAATTACTACTACTATTACTACTACCACTACTACTACTATTGTTACTGCTACTCCTACTACAATTGCTACTGCTACCATTACTAATTCTACTACTATTAATACTAATGCTATTTTTACTTACTACTATTGGTAATAACACTACTGCTACCGCTACCGCTACCTGCCAAGTCTACTACTACTACTCTCCTGCTGGTTAATACAAGTACTACTTCTATTGTTAGAACTACTAACAACTCTACTACTATTGAAACTGCTATTAATACTAACAATAATACTACTGCTTTTGCTACTAACTAAAGAAAAAGAAACAAATGGAATGAGATTAAAAGGCTAAAGATTACTTACCAATAGGAGTGTTTAATCGTCTGTTCTAGAGATAATACTAAATCGTTGAAGATTCTGCTCAAATCACAAAATGGATAAAATTATGAAAACTAAGTTATCAAAGAAGCAAAAATGTCGTGGAGGATAAAAAAAAAAAGTAAGTTTGTCTTGTACAATTACCTGTTTAAAATTTATAGTCTATAGCACCAATAAGGAATGTAAACTCTTGATCTTGCAAATGACAAATAAGCACTGCAACTTGAGTGACGCTAAACTCAAAATTGTGTCTAGAAAACAAGAGGACAAGGAACAATATATTAGCTGGAACAAGCTCAAGAAATAACATGATATTAGGGAGGAAAAAAAAAAGTAAAAAGAGTGAGTAAGTTTTGAACACGAACTACTCACAATTGCAGCTTCTGAGAATAATTAAAAATAAGTAGTTATGAAATTTTACAGTATATGACACTTCAAGTAGAAGAAGCTGAAACTTGAATTAGTCAAAACAGAGTGAATTAATTTGACACTGGAAAAGATGCAGCGCCAGGTGGGGATGGAGTTAGGTACCTCTGTGTAAGGATATTGACAAGTGAATGATTTCAAAGTTGGTTTTTATGAGAAGGTGGTTTTGCCAACAAGTTCTAATGGGGGACCTAACTGCATGCACACGTAAAAATGCAAGTGAATTTTATTTTATTTGTTATTTGTTATTTTTTATTTTTTGCAGTAACATCAATGCCAAATTAATTCAATAACATAGAATGACAAAAAAGTTACCGAAAACTATTGTGATCACTTCTTTTAGGATCATTCTCAGAACCAACCATAAACTTGCAAGCATTAAAGCCATCAAAACTCAGCCAAATACCACTAATATGTCTTTGAAGAAATGTGAAGAGAAAAAGAAGATCAGGAATCGTCAATTCAAGAAACTCCACGTGAGTAACTCCTAAACTAATATCTCATCGACTTACAAAAGTGCTCCAGACTCCGGTAAATCATGTTTGTTGTGTTGCCCTCATTAAAATATGATGAAAGAGAAAAGGAGAAAATTTCACTCACTTCAATTATGTATATATCGTGTTGCCTCATTTTGTAAAAGAGCTCCAGATAAACTTGTCGCTGCCATCACTTTAGGAAAAACAAACAAACCTAATTCACTAATCAGAATTCAAGCCGAATCTAAGAAATACAATTGACAAATGATAGACTAGTGGTTAATTAAGTACTCAATACAACTTTTTAAAATGTAAACTGGAGAAGAAATATTTGACATCCTTGTGAATCACATGAAGCCACTCATGTCAAAAAGACTTCAAACATTCTAATTCAAAGCTCTTAAGAGTGCATTGAAATTACAAAGTGGATAAGATTATGCACAACTGAAGCACTAAAATCAAAATTTTTATTCAAGAAAAGAAGATTGTCTAGCAGGTGTTTACCAGTACAAAGTTTATGGTATAGTATAGCACCATACTTGATGTTGCGACTTGAGGCAGTATTTGAGTGGGAAGCAGCTAAAAACAGCACAACTAGAAAACAACAGGGAAAAAATAGACAGTATGTAAACTGAAGTACGGTCATGAATGATGCACTACAAGCTATTTGTAACCCCAAAGCACAAAGCACTACTCACTGCAAGCAGCTTATAGTGACAATTTGGAGTCTGTACTCCATTGGCTTCACAAGTTGTGACACTTTACAATGAAGAAGCCGAAAA